>JAHLJT010009436.1:190957170-191158994 GCA_031308135.1 Acheta domesticus | reverse complement strand
GTGGTGTTACAGAATGGCACAGTTACCTTTGTGTTCAACTAATCTAATCAATAACATTTAATAATAATAAATTAATAATTAACAAAATTGAAAACTGTCAATTAATTTAAAGTATTAATATAAACGAATATTTTCGTGTTATAATAGCGCCCAAATTTGCCCCCAATTGAAGATCCGAAATCCCGCCTCTGCACAGAAACGTTTTGAGTTTTCGAAAAACTTCATTTAAAGTCATTTGAAGCAATTTAACTCACAAATACAACAGTGATTACAAATTGTTGCAAATGTGCTTATAAACGGTGTAAGAGATCTTTAAAAAAATTACATTTGTGTAATTTTTTTGAGGAAAAAAACTCCAAAGAGAACTTTACTTCATTAAAGAGTACTATTAGCACTATCCATTCCAAAAGTTTGAAGAAACAATTTGGAGCCATTCTTGACAAAATGACGTTTGAGCGTTTCTAAAAATGCGGAATTTTAAGTTTTTTCACAGAAAACGGTTGAGTTTTCGGGAAACATTACAGGACATTATTTAAAGCGCATGTACTCAGAAATACAACAATATGAACAAATCGCCGCTAATGTAAATAGTAACGACGCGACGTGAGAGACATGTCAGAAAAATTACATTTTTGTAATTTTTGAGAAAAAAAAGAATAGAGCAATATGTCGTTTAAGCCATCTCGTAGAACATATTAGTCACTATCCTTACAAAAAGTTTAAAGAAAAAAATTGGAGCCGTTTTTGAGAAAATATTGTTTTTTTGTATTTTTTAAAATTGCACATATACGCAATTTTGCACAAAAACTACTAAAAAATGTCCACGGCCTTACTGAAAGAACCCACTAACGAGAACAAATGTTATTTGAAGAAAAAATATCTATCTTTAATTTTTACTTTCCAGTATACGTACTACGTATATACGGAGTAATGTACGTAGCATAGGGAAAGTTATGTAATTCTGCGGAAAATCGATTCCGAAATTTTAACGGAAATACACGTCCCCTGATACCGAAATTTTTTTTTTCAAACATCCGTCCGTCCGTCCGTTCGACCGTCCGTCCGTCAGTCTGTAAACAACACTAGCGCCTAAACGATACGTGCGATTTCTTGCAAAATGAATATTCCCCGGTCGATTTGCGTCCACTCGATGCGCCGCGATTTTGAAAAACTTTCTTCAAAATTTGGAGGGTACTTTACATGAAGTCCCACGGGCATTTTCAAAATTTTCTCAAAAACGGCTCAAAATTTTTTCTTTAAATTTCTTGTAAGAATAGAATAAAATAAACTTATAAAGAGGGCATGGGTCTGATTTTTGTGCGAAAATTGCGAAAGTGAAAATTTTTCGATGTCTTCCTAGAACTACAAAATTGAAAATAGAGATTTTTCCTTCAAATCAAATTTGTTGTCCAAAGTGAGTTTTATCATTAAGGTCATGTGCATTTGTTTGAAAATTTCACTAGTTTTTTTACTAGTCACTAGTCTGTATTTCGCAATATTTGGAATTTTAAAAAATTACAAAACCAGATTTTCTCAAAAACGGCTAGAAGTTTTTTCTTTCAACTTTTGGTAGGGATAGTGCTAAAGTGGTGTAACTAGGGGGGCGGGTGGGGGGCGACGCGCCCCGGGTGACACCATTCTAGGGGTTACACCAATTAAATTATTTTATAGTTGGAAATATATAATTTAAGTCGTTTACTTTAAAAATATATATTAATAGTTAGTTTTCTTAGTTTTAGTAGTTTGACAATTTTATTGTTGGAATTATATAATTTTTATGGTTTAGTTAAAATTTATTTGTATTAATTTAATAAGTTGTATTAATTAAATCATAAGCATAGATTATGATTGAATTGCAATCATTCTTAATTACATAGATTTTTTAAATATATTATAAATACCTATCATGTGCAAATATGTGTTTTTTAATAATCTACAATCAATGCAGCAATAGATATTTTTACTTTCCCGTATACGTACGTATGTATATACGGAGAAATATACGTAGTATAGGGAAAGTTATGTAATGCTGCGGAAAATCAATTTCGAGATTTTAACGGAAATACACGTTTTGGGGTCCATTGATACCGAAAAAAATTTTGTTTCAAAACGTCCGTCCGTGCGTGCGTCTGTCTGTCTGTGTGTCTGTCCGTCCGTCAATCTACAACACTAGCGACTAAACCATACGTGCGATTTCTTCCAAAATGGATATTCCCCGGTCGATCTGCGTCCACGCGATGCCCCGCGATTTTGAAAAACTTTCTTCAAAATTTGTGGATACTTTACATGAAGCCCTCGGACATTTTCAATATTTTCTCGAAAACGGCTCCAAATTTTTCTTTAAATTTCTTTTAAGAATAGAGTAAAATACACTTAAGGTGGCATAGGTCACATTTTCACGGATAACTCTGAATTTTTGAAAATTGCAAAAGTTTGAATTTTTTTCGGCGTCTTCCTAGAACTACAAAATTGAAGATTGAGATTTTTCCTTCAATTAAAATGTGTTCTCCAAAGTGAGTTCTATCATTAAGGTCATGTACATTTTTTAAATTTTACTAATTTTTGCGCAATATTGCACGCAATATTTGAAATTTTAAAAAATTACAAAAACCAGATTTCGCAAAAACGGCTCCACATTTTTTCTTTAAACTCTTGATAGTGCTAGTGCTAGATGTACTGTATGAGATGACATAATCGCCATATTGCTCTATTCTTTTGTTTTTTTTTCAAAAATTACAAAAATGTAATTTTTTTGACTTGTGTCTCACGTCATTAATATTTACATCAGAGGCGATTTGTTCACTTTATTATCTTAATGAGTAGATGTGCTTTAAATAATGTCAAATAAAGTTTTGCATAAGTTGAATAGTTTTCCGTGAAAACTAGCTCAAAATTCCGTAATTTCGGAAACGCTTAAACGCTTGTTTCATCAAGACCTGAAAGAGATGGAAAAAACGTAATCAGGGTAGATATTTTGAATGTGATGATGGCAGATGTCTGTTGATCTTTAAAGAGAGAAAATGTAGAATTGCACAGAAGACAACCGAGGAGGCAAAATTTCAGCAAAAGAGTGTTAGCAGAGTCTCTGACATTATTAGTATAAATATTACATTATTGTTAATATAATTATGTGCATACTGCACATAATTATGTGCAAACATATAATTATGTGCATAATTATGTGTAATACTGTGCATAAGATGTGTACTGCTTGTATACATATTTATACTCATTTTTCGTTCAGTAAAATTGTGTGTATCTAGTTTTAAATTGTTTATTCACTGTATGTTTCTTGAAACTTTCATAAATCAAGAGTTTTGGTTCACCAGTCTTTTCTTTGAAATTACAAAATTACATATTACAGAAAAATGGATTTAAGGATCTATTAATTATTAGCTTAAATGAATTCAAATCACCCATCAGAACCAAAAGCGTCGAGACTTTATTTTTTTTTCACAGCCCGGTGTAATCAGTAAATTAAACTCACTACTTTGGAGTAAGGATTTTAGAACAGAAACAAAAATCCAGCTGTTTATGTCTGTGGTAGAGAGCACAATAAATATGACTCTGAAATTTGGATACTTACCCAAGCACTAGGAAAAGAAAATTAATAGTGTTGAAAAAAGTTTTTGGAGAAGAGCTGTGGAGTCATGCTGATTGATCATGTAAAAATAGAGACGATACGAAGACGATTAAATATTGATGGCAGAATGTCTGTCTGCCTGTCCATCCTGTCTGTCTGTGAACAACGGTAGCAACTATACTGTTACACTGATTTTCTCCAGAATTGATATTTCCTGATTGATCTGCCTGATGTCATGGCCCTTGAATTTGAAACCGATATTTTAATTTGGGGGG
Source organism: Acheta domesticus (assembly GCA_031308135.1). Classification (NCBI taxonomy): domain Eukaryota; kingdom Metazoa; phylum Arthropoda; class Insecta; order Orthoptera; family Gryllidae; genus Acheta; species Acheta domesticus. The sequence goes on along the minus strand of JAHLJT010009436.1, from coordinate 191,155,136 downwards.
TACTTTACATGAAGCTCCTAGGACATTTTCAAAATTTTCAAAAAAATGGCGCCAACAAGTTTGATGAAATTTTGTTGTTGGATACTCTATAAGGTGTTTAAGAAATCGGTGCAGTATGGGAAAATAAACCATAAGGAACTTAACTAACAATTTTTTTAAATTTATGAATTATACGTTTTTGTGAAAAAAAACATTATTAGGAGACCCTAAACAGCAGGGGCTCTAAGTACGTGTTTAGTCTCTTTATGTGTTAATCCATCCCTGATGACTCTATTGTAAGGTGGTATGGTATGTGCAAGTGGATGTCTCAGGTTCGAAAAAAGGAGGGGGGCATCAAGAGAAGAAAGAACCTGTCTGGAATTTTAGATAAAGCAATGGGAACATTTTATTGAATTATTGAAGTTAACACAGTGCACACAATGGATTAAAAAATGTCAGGTCTCTGACAATCATAGGCGTGCCAGAGGGGGTCGTGCCCCTCCCTTGAAAACTTGGAAAGGGGTGCCGCAATCCTACGTAATAAAACATTTTATTACCATAGATGTGATCAATTCCTGCTCCCCCCTTTTTAAAACTGACAATTTGAAGGATTGTCACATGACATTTGGGAAAGAGGCTCTCAAAACCATCTGACAAACCTGTAGCCTAAATGGTTCAACATAAAATCAATCGTAATTACGTAAGTTTTGTTTGGTTTTACGTAAAATATGTCTTATGGAAATAGAAAGTGTAATGAAAATGGAGGACCAGAGCGGCCTAGAAATGAATTGTCCCCCCCTCTTGTTTAAGACTTCGCACTCCTATGCTGATAATAAACTTAAGAATACGGCAGGCTCGGTGTCGATGGCACGCATTGTGCTCATTGGTCCTCTTAGATGTGAAAATGCAGACTCGCGGGGAATTTGTACATCTACCCGTATGACTTCGGAAGCACCTTTAAAAAATTCCTTTCCCCTGTATTTTTGACTAGTGAAGTCCGGCAAATGATATTTATGTACGCATTGTTATCGTTTCACATCCTTAACGTTATCATGTTATTAAACGTATAATAACGTATAATATAATTATCATTATAGTAAGTTGAATTAACACTGTCAGTAGAAAAATGAAATTTACTGGAGGTACTTGAAAATAATGGGAGGGAGCGTGGGACTTATACTCTCTGCGTGGGGCTCTCCCGCCAGCGACGACCGCGCGTGCCAGAGCCCTCTCTAATCCCTCTAAAATACACTTTTACACCCCTCTTGGATACGTAACGCCATCGTGTATATGCCCCTAACGCTGTCTGGACTAATTATGATATGAGAATGTGAAACAAAGAAATAACTGCTACCTAGGAGAAAACGACCATGAACGTTTCATTGCATTAGCGAGTAGCGTGTTCTACATGTCAGGGTGCTGTGTTGTCTTATCACTGTGATGCCCATTCACGTTTCCGACTTTTGTCTTTATTTGCGGGTGGTGATAACACTGTCCAGATAGATCCAAGCAGAATTTATGGGTATTCGGCCAAGTCACGATCGTGACCATGTCTTTTACCTGTTCATGTAATTTCTGAGTCATCTTGTTATTTTGGTTGACATCAGTTTCGTTTTTTACTAACTGTGGATGTATTTGTTACGCAAGAACTGGAGTCGACAGCTCCACTAGCTGGTTGTCAGCACAGGAGCAGAAAGTGGTACACAGTGCAGGCAGTTTGCTCCCTGTTTGCTCCTCTTGCGAGCTTTCAAACTAAGACAAGATTTAGGCCTATATAAAGAGAGAATTCAATTTCCAGGTTATTTCGTGTGAATTATTTTTTTGAAAATATGACGGCATTCAGAATTGTGGAAGGCCATGTGCATAACTGACAAAGAATGAGCGTGTCAAGAAAAATAACAAATATTACTGTTTTTCTTAACATTCCTTTAATATAACCTTTATCGGCCCCGTCTATTTCCGAAATCGCTGCCTTAGAGCCCAGCATTTTTTCATATTAGATGTAGTACTATTGGCAAAACAATGCCAGATACCGGTGACACTGATAAAAATCTCTCTATGACAATGCATACGCCTAATTCCGTTCCGGAAAGGTATGTACAACTTTTTTATTACGCATATGATATGTTCTTTGAGAAATAATTGTTAGATGGAACATTGTTTTAATGATTTTGAACTATTCGATAATATATAATCGTCATCGATAATACATTGTCGTCTTGAAAATAATACGAAATTTATAGTTAGGCTATTAAATATATATTTTGTTTCAGTATTGATGGAATTTTTGGAAGTACCATTGAATTCTGTCCCTTACAGAGAGTATATGGAAACAGCTCCACAGTACATTCCAGGACAAGGCATTTCAAGATACATGCCCTCCCTTAAAAATTTAATACCTGTAAGAAAAAATAAAAAGTGAGTTCAAATGTATAGGAATTTAGAGATATGCCAAAAGGATATAATTTCCTATTTACTACTATGCAACTATAACAAAATGCAAACTTAATTTTTGACAAAATCACAATCACAAACAACAAATTAATTCACTGACTCTTTAAGCATTTTCTCATAAATTTTCTCTTTGGATGTAAAACATTAAGAGTACAGCATGACATTTTTGGCAATTTATAAAAAATCATTAACTCAAAACCCTTAAGTATGCTACAGCTGAATAGATTATTACCTCAGTCCTACATTAAATAAGTAAAAGATGAAACAAATATCAGTTTGAAGACTTTGACATATAAAACCAATTACTCCATTACACTTAAAGCACAACTTGGAAATGTGTCCTAAACTTTTAAAACTAGTTTTCCTTACCCAGAAGATACACAGTTTGTTGTATGTGGAAGATTTGGGGGGCAAGTGGGTTTTGGGATGTCATGTGAAGAATAGGCAGGGGAATGAAGTGGAGCAGGAAATGAATTAGAGCAAGTTTGGGGGCAAGTAGGTTTGGAATTATGTTTCTTAAGCAGTATTCTAGAAAGCGAGATCCCCCCTTTTGATTTTTGGAAATTAGTTCTTGTTGGTGTTCAGAGTCCTTAACATGGTTAGTTATCAATGTTCAGAAACATAAAATCTATTTTTTTAAAATTAGAAAGGAAAAACAAATAATCTCTCACAATAAAATAATAGGGACTATTTAATTTTGTGTGCACTGTAATCTCAAGACTTGGCTATATTAGAATGGTTTCCTAGCACGCTTTGTCTTGCATGGACTGTATTGCTGTAGTGCACAGTGCATAAGATGGTTGTTCAAAGTTGGGTTCTTCTATTATTTACAAAGAATTAAGAATTATTTACAAAGTATGGAGTTTTCACATGGGTCCAAGTAGTTTATTTTATTAATTTACTGACTATAATTTTTTGGTTAGTTATATTCATCAGTTTGTTTGGATAAATGTCAAATGTTGTGTGGCACAATTCATAGAATAATTAAAAATAAAGCAAGAAAAGAAACTAGAAAGAAATTCTACAAATGTAGGGGCTGCATCATTGTTGACCTATGGAAATGAATCAAGGAGTTTAACAGCTGAAGAGCATCAAAGAATGCAAACAGCAGAGATAAAATTAATAAGAAAAGTAAAAGGTTGCTCAACATTAGATCAAATATTAAATTCAGATGGTCGATCTCATTGAAACATATATTTCATAAATAACTTATACTGAAGAAAGTAAGCAATTCCAGCTACAACATATAATAGATTAGATAACACTAGAGCAATAAAAACAATATGAACACACCAACCGATTGGAAAACAAGAAGTAGGACGTCCCAGAAAATGTAGACGGGACTGGCCATTTTGTCCAATCCAAGATAGTGAAGAAGAAAATAAAATTTCTTTGAAGAGAAAAATCATGAATTTCTAGTTGACTTTTTTCATTGTTATATTTTAATTGGAGGTAAACATTCTTTAAAATTCTTTACATATAATATTGTTAACAAAGGGGCGGATCTAAACATTCTTTTGGAAGGGGAAGAAATATCACAGACTTGATGCGAGTCAATACAATAATATTAGTGTCCTTATAAGGGCAATAGTTTGCTATAAGTTATACAGCTTTTTTCAAGACCTCAGAATTGCTTTCTTTTAACAAAGAACTTTGGGTGTGTTATAGTTAAAGTTAATGTGATAAAATTTTATGGAAATTTCCAACAAGCTTTGAAGGCTAAGACAAGATTTCAGTGACCACCCCCTGGACCTGCTATTGCTAGACATTTCAAATGTATAATTATGCTGAAGAAATTTTATTAATTAATTAATTTACTTACATGCAACAAATTCCTCTGTATCTGCGCAAATATAAAAATCATAGTTATTATTAATCATTTATTAAAAATATACATATAATTTATTATTATAAGTTTTACTTTAGCTCTATCTTATATTCAGAATTTTTGTCAATTGGGTAATGAGCATGGCGTTCTATGCAGTTTAGTTTCTTCAGTACCTTAATTTTACTTCAGTTCCTGATTGTGCATTCACTTCTGTCATAAGTATCAATTTTTAAGGGTTAAAGGATCTATTAATGTGGATAAAGCTGGCCTATTTTCATTTATCTTTTATACCTGGCTATCACCATTTGTCTACAAAGCATACAGGAAGGGACTTACTGCTGATGACATTCCTTCAGGATCACCACTTGAATCATGTGATCTTAATTCTCAAAGGTGAATACTTTTTTCCTGTTATAGCTTTATTATAAGAATAATTATTACGTATCTGATTTCGTGTAAATCTGTCCTTATCCAGATTAGAGCTCTTATGGCAAAAAGAAGTTGCTGAGAAAGGAATTTCAGATGCATCTTTTGGTTATGTTGTTTGGAGATTTGTTCGCACCCGAATCATTGCATCAAGTTTCTTATACTGCCTGAATTTGTGCATGGGATTTTTAAGTCCTGTAAGTACTGAACAAGCAAAATAATAAATTACTCACAAATTGAACACCATGAAATCATCAGTTCTTTTACAGGCAATATTCATGCGACAACTTTTACAATATGCACAAAATGAGAATGCAAGTACATCCGAAGGTGTAATGTGGGCTCTGTGTCTAACCTGTGCTGAGTTTATGCGTTTGGTATTCGTTGCATGGTATTGGGGTGTAAGTAACAGGTTTGTTCATTATACTAAAAATTGTTTATACATGAATTTCTTTTAATATTTCATTTAGAATTTGTTACTCTTCATTGTTTTGTTGCTTTTGTAGAACAGCAATTAGACTGCGTTCTGCCTGTGTTGCTATGTTGTACCGGAAAGTTTTGCGTTTAAACGGCCTTGGAGATAGATCTATTGGAGAGGTAAATTACAATTTTCTTCAAATATATTCATCATCATTGTTCACAGCGTTTCTCTTTAGATTTAGTTTTAACCTATGTAGTGTGTGTTCCTTACTATTTTTACTGTATGTAAATAACTTTCCGGTTTTACTGTATTATAAATTCATACTATATTATGTAGTTGATACATTTGATACCTCAATTATGAGTTGTGAAGATTTAGAAAACCCAAAAGAAAACAAAATGATGGTGGGAAAGTTCAACAAAATGAACAAGGCCTTGTAATTGTAAAAGAAAATAAAATATTAAAAGAATAACTAAAAAAGTATTAGATTTATTACATAAGAAAGAATCTGAATTTGAAATGCTAACCTATAGAATCAGTGGAATTGAGAAGCACAAAAAAAGGAAAATAGTTGAAATCCATGGGGTTTCTACAGAAGTAAACATTCTTGCAACCATTTTAAGAAATTTTTTAAAAAATACAAGGGAATAAATCACATACACGTGTAATTCTGTTGAATGTGTGCAACAGGTATGGCTAAAAAGCTATTGAGATGATGAATCAGAGGAGGAATCATTGTATCAAAGAAGAAAAAGAGTGAAAAAAGAAAGAAAAACAAAATTATTTCAATAAATCTTTTAACACCTGCATTTACAAATCTTTTAAGAGATGTAAGAATCAAAGATAAATAGAAAAATTTTAGGTGTATTTGAGTTAAAAATGGAGGGATACTAGTAAGAGAAGACTAGTGTATTGAATGTGAAAAGATATTAATAACATTGTCTTGTAATCAATAGGTTTTGGTTTTTTTTTCCGTCAAAAAAGAGCCAGTTAAACAATAGAGTTTATTTTTCATTTAACTTTATGGACTGGTGCAAATAAAAAATTCAATATTCACAGATTTTAGAATTGTAGAATTTCAAAAAATTTAGAATTGAATCAATGATTGTTGGCACTAAGTTCTAATTTTAAAATTATTTGTAAAGTAGAAAAAGCGATTTTTGGTCTGTAATTTAAGAAATATCACATTTTCTTAAATTATCTAATCATTTTTTCAATTACTTCTCTGTTGGGATCCGATTTTCTCTCTTTAAAAAGATATCCAATTGCACATGTATACAATTTTTAAATGTTGCTTTTATGTTTTGAACTTGGTGCTTTTCAACATTAATCAAGGTTTTCACAAAACAGTTGCCATAAAAATCTTGTAAGTTTTAATGAACAGTGAAACAAAACCTGAAAGAATGTTCACAAATTGTACATTATACACCCTAAGAAAGTACTTATTAAATACTAGGCCATTATAAGACATTATCATAAAACTATTTAAAATCTTCTGAGTCGATAACATAACAATATCCTTTTCTTAAATCTTCCATTTTTGTTTCCTTTATTAGTACTTTTCTTTTCGGATAGGCTCGCAGTATTCCTGCAAAAATATTTTTTACTTATCTTCGGCCTGGTTGTAATAAGTTGAAGTTGTTCTCTGCTATTAACGTATATGCGAGTTACCACATGGACAGAATGGGATGCTAAGTACTCAAATTGCAGGAATGAAGCTGGAGAGAAGAAAGCTCTTCTATTTGTTTGTATCAAGAATGTCACTTGGATTGACCATTTTTACAAAAAGGGTCCTCTTTACTTTTGCAATGGTTTGACAGTATTCCACTGGCATGTAAATTCTGTCATATTTTTTGAAAGTTCTTGTGAAGAGTTTGAAGTTCCCGCATTGGGAAGTGGTAGATTATCTGCCAAAATCTTTTACTTTCTGCAAGTTTTATACTCATTCTTATGAACGAATGATTTCTGTTTTGTGGTGGATAACTGACTGAATTAAGTTGCACCCTTTTAATGTCTTCTGGAAAAATAATCATGCATAAAATCTAAAAGAAACAAATAAACTTCATGTGCTCCTTTTTTGCAGTTCCTTCATGATATTTATTTGGCAACTGTCTTTATGCAGATAATGAATGCAAAATACACTTACCCATGGTTGCCTCAAATAAATACCTTCATATATAGGAATGGGGGAAGAGGCAAATTCTGCATTGTCAAATATTAAAGAGGCAGTTTCTGTTTACACTTTTCAGGGAAACTAAGTGATGGACATGGTACCTTTCAACTCTCAATCTTTTGATTTTGCTTGGTTAAAAAGGCATAAGTAGTGTCGGGAGTCAGTTCATTTCTTCACTAAACTATGAAGAAGAATGAAACAATACAAAAATCATCACTACGTGCAAAATGAAAATCCATGGACTTAGTTCCCTTCAACAATCACCGATTCAATTGTATGTGAGATTAAACAATGGGAAGATTGCCATTTCAATTACATTCTAAGAACATTGAATTAATATCTTTTATAATTTATACTTTTGTAGACATGGCTATTATATTGTCGGATCCTACATTCCACCTAAAACATTTGTGTATAGTACTTCATAATAATTATCCCTCTAATGTTATACTCAGATATGTAGAAAAAAAGATAATTCAGCTTCCTTGTTCTGACTTTCCTTACATCCTTCAACTAACAAACAAATTGGCTCAGTGTTTAAACCATCCAACATGTAGATACAATATCACAAACAAAACATAAATAAATAAAAACAATAAAATGGATAAAGCTATTAAAATCCAACTAGAAAAATTTGTAAAGATCGTGATCTTAAGTAAAAATTCAGAACTAACTTAAGAGAACATAGTATCATTAAAGAACCTGTAAACAGACAAAATTCTTTTTCTCAGCACAGTTTGACTCTTGACAATCAAAGAGATTTTAAATGGTGATTATTTTACATTACGAAGAATTTTCTGAAATTGTCATTGGAAAGTGTACATATAATGTACTACATAGTACCATGAATACCATGGTAAAAATTAAACAAATTTCAAGTATTTATAATAATCTCTTAATGAGAGGTAGAAACTTCCCTCAGGTAAGATATTATCTACTTACATTGGACAATTACCTTCTTTACCTTTCCTTTGTCCATTCTGCCTTGCTCCTCTCCCACTTTCCGAACCATCTGTGCCATGAGACATTGCCCTGCCTCCACTCCATGGACCTTTGTCTCTCAGAACCAAGACATGGCCGCATTCAGTTTTCACTTTCCCGTATACGTACATATATATGAAGTATATACATAATATAGGGAAAGTTATGTTATGCTGCACAAAAAAACTGCAGATTTTTGGCAGAAATACTTATTAACAGGGCCCTGGTAATGTGGGTAAAAAATGGATAAACCCAGATGCTAAATTTAGAAACAAAAATCCTCTAACACTTGGTGCAGCCAAAATTCACGTTTTATAGCTCCTTGATAACGAAAAATCGATTGAAGGCAAAACTTCTGTCCATCTGTGAATAACGCTAGCGACTAAACCATTCAGCCAATTTTCTCCAAAATTGACACTCCCCAATCAATCTGACTGATCTTGTGGCCCCTTGAATTTGAAACCGATATTTTAATTTTGGGGGGTACTTAACATGAAGCCTCTAGGACATTTTAAAAATTAAAAAAAAAAAATGGTGCCAACAATTTTAACTAAATTTTGTTGTTGGATAGTCTGAAGGTCATTTAAGAAAATGGTTCAGGTCTCATGTTGGTTGAAAACTGATTTTTCGAAAATTGAAATTCAAAATTTGTTCAGCGTCTTCCTACATCTACAATTATGAAGATACAATTTTTTTATAAATGAAATGTGTTCATAAAAAAACAGATCTTTAAATAAGCTCTTGTTCAATTTTTCAAAAACGTGATTTTTTGCAAAATTTTGTGTCAAACATTGGCAATTTTATTATTTTTATTAAACCATTTTTTCTTAAAAAACACAATATTTTTTTAGTAAATTGGGACCTGAGATAGCATAAAGGAAGCTTAAGACAATGGTGCATGTTTCATGTTCGTTAAAATGCCTGATTTTGCAAAAATAAAAAAAAATTCATTCTCTTCCTACACCTTGTGACACCTATCACACAATTGTGAGGATACAAATTTTTTTCTTAATGAAATGTGCTCATCAAAAATAGATCTTCAAATAAGGTCATGTTGAATTTTTTGAAAAGATGAGTGACAAACATAATAGCCTGGTAATCATAAGGTTTTGAAGAATATGACACTCTCCAATAACATTTATACACATTTTTAAATGGTTTGAAATAAAAATAAAAAAAACACATTTCTATATAGAATTATGGCTTTGAAGAATATAACAAAACATTTATAAAAAATTTTAAATTGTTTAAAATGTGATGGGAACGTGTTGATTTTAAGAATTTTATTCAATGTATGATGTGAATGTTGTATAGAAGGAATGACTCTTTAAAAAATAAATGGGCGTATGTATCAAGTTTTAATTAATAAGAATCTCTTCATCATATGATGCACATTATTTGAAGCACTTATAATAAAAAATGCTCATAATATTAATGATATGAAAGTTAAAGAAAAAATGCATGTCATTGGGGGGGGGGAGAAAAAAAGAAAGAAAAAAGAATACATCAAAAAACAGTGCTTATATCATGTTATTCAGTGCATTTAGCAAAATATATTCTCAAATTTTAAAGAAGAAATTGTTGAGAGTCATTTTTGAGAAAATCTTGTTTTTAATATTGCTGATATTTCACCTAAAATTATACAAAAACTAATATTTTCATTTACATGTCATCTCTGTATTTGACATGATTAAAAGATTACTGGAATATTTTTATATATTAAAATGGTAATTTTTCACACTTTTAATTATGTTTAGTGCGATGTATTACTACTATGCTTGATCTTTTAAACATTGCTATATGAATTGTTGTGTACTGTTTACTTGATCTTTTAAACATTGCTCTATGAATGGGAATTTCACAATGTAGAATTAAAGCTAACGTAATCCAATGAGTGACTTAATGAATTCCACTTCCTTATTGTCCTTAATTAAAGGAAAATACCTTGATAAGTATTGAACTAGACAATTATAAAGTATCGCCTTAAATTTAAAGTACTAAATGAAATTCTTTGTGCTCATTGTTGGCCAATTTTTAGAAATATTTAGCATCTTTGTTGTCCTTTATAATTTGATTTTAACAACCAAATTCCATTTTCTATTATATTGGGGTTGGCATTTTCTGTTGCAAGTAGAACATTTCATGGAATGGTGTGATGTCAAGGGTACATTTAAATTTGGTAGGAAGATAGAATCACTCTTTCTGTTACTAGGATTGTGATTCTGAATTATTACTAGATGGCGGATTTATATGCACTTAAAATCGTCAAAATATGCATGCATTTTTGCACCTAAAATCAGTGAAATATGCACAAAAAATCTGACAATATGAACAAGAAATCAGGATGCATTATCAATAAATTACTTCAAATATACCTATATGAACGATTTTTATTCACTCATTTTTTATTCACATCCGTCAGTTGACAGAATGACGTCCTCTTTAATCCATTTTCGAAACTTAACACTTCTGGAAGATTTGTTCTTCCCCGCCCACTGCACTGATTAGCACTACTCTTAATACTGCGTTTTGAACGCAATGAAATGAATTGATGATTAATTGTGTTCCCTTTGGTGATGTTGTTTCTCCAAATTGACTACTGTGCTCTCCATCCTGGTAAACAGATCTCAGGGCAGCTGATAGTGCTTCTCCAGACCCAGCAGATATTACCTTTTGTAATCTAAGTCGACAAGCTGCCAACGAACACAGCTATTTTTTTAGAATTTCTGTCTATGCCCAATGTCCCACATTGTTAGTGATACTCTCACGAGGGATTGAAGAAAAAAATGCCTACTTTAGAAATCAGCTGCTGAAGAGATAAGTAAAGTGACGGTATTGACGGGGTCAATAATATCAAAATATGCATCAATATGCACGAATTACTGATATATGCACCTAATGCCAATATATGCAAAAATATGTACTATAAAACTTAGTATATTGGTTTGTTGGGGTCTGAATCGTATTTTCTTGTAGAAAGCATATTGTTTGGTCGTGAGGAATAAAATATGCAAATATGGTAAAATCCGCCCTCTAATTATTACTATTGTGGTCATTGCTATTGTTACTATTTATCATGATTATTGTCAATGCTGTTTTTTTGATGTTTGTGTTAGAATAAATAGTGTCAAATTTTGTAGGAAAGGAGGTATTGATATTTATGTAAGTTAAATAAATTTAAAAAAGAAGCCTGTAATTTATATCCAATGGATACAATATAAAACAAAAAATATGAAACAGACATCAAGTCCAAAGTTCCATTTTGCACTTGAACCAATGATCTAATTGTGCATTTCCTTAATTATGCTTTTGGGTTTCAGCTCATCAACATCTTTGCCCTTGACACTCAGAGGATGTTTGACATGGTGCTTTTTGGGCCTATGATAATTGGAGGTCCACTTGTTACAGTGTGTGGTGTGTGTTATATATTTTGGCTTCTTGGTGGTTGGGCTCTGTTTGGGATGGCTACTTTTCTGTTGTTTTATCCAACACAGGTATTGCATATTACTCACCTTTGTTGATTTTGATAAGTACAGTATTTTGATTTGTATTTTAATTTCAAATAAATTTCAAGCTTCAACTATTATGATTTCAAGCTTAGTTTTAAATTTCAATTTCAAGCTAATTTCAATGTATTTTAATTTCAAGCTTCAAGTTGTAATGAATTTTTTACAATAACATGATTGCTTTTAGTATGGCATTTCCCGGTTATCAAGTTATTTGCGCAGCAAAACTATTGTTGCTACAGACAAACGTGTGAAAGTGATGACCGAAGTCTTAAATTCTATAAAGTTTATTAAAATGTATGCTTGGGAAAATTACTTCTCAAAATGTATTAAAGGTATGTTGAAAAACATCATGAGCAGATATACTCCGGATATTGTTGAGGTATTTATCTCTTTTGGAAATTTGTTATTTTAGAAATTCGTGCTAATGAGCATACATTGTTACAAAAGTCATCGTATTGCCAGAGTATGAGCATGTCTCTTGCATGTACAGTTCCAGCTATTTCTGCAGTTATTACTTTTCTTGCTCACATTTCTACTGGGAGTAATCTTTCTGCTGCACAGGTATGTTTAAATATCATTTTTACTTAAAATGCTTTAGAAAATATGATTACATCAATGCTAATAGTTAGATTCCTGAATAGTGAAATAGCATTTGAATATGTAATAGCATCTGATATTCATTATATTGTTATAACAATATGACCAAAGATTTGTGGTTAAAAAATTGAAAACTCTCATTTTATTATTTCATGTACCAAATCATGATATATACCTTGTACTGACTAATTTTAGGCATTTCCAGTGATAGTGTACTTGAGACAACAGGCAGGAATGGTGTTAATTCTGTTATATGAGTGTGGCATAAGAATCTTCGAAGGAGTTATTGGAATAAGAAGATTTCAGGTTAATCCTTTATATCACCTGGGACTGATACTCTCAATTGAATTAAGTCCATAATTGCCGTATTCCTAGGAAAACATTGTAATTTCTTTCAAGGCTGATAAATGCTTTCATTTGACAGTTACAAGGGTTCTCCTTTCTATTGTTAAATTATTGTATTATTAATTTGATAATGTTTGTATTATTAATTTGAAAATTTTAACCTCTCCATTTGGAAAAGCTGTTCATGAACTAGATATTTTCAAGCAATGTCGATGGCAATTAACGCTTTAAATTTCAATCAAACTGGATCAACCAAGTAGAAAAAAGTGATCTTGATCCAGCAGTAATTATAGAATAAGATTATTTTATGAAATGATACCTCGATGATATCATACACAATTTAACATAAAAATATGAGATAGTATATACATTTTTATTTGAGACAACTTACGTCTCTGAAGTTTTATAGTACTTCTAATGTTTTAAAATTAGTGTTCAATTAAAAGAAAAAACTGTCAATGAAACTATTTTATCACATTTTCTTTGCACTATGATTATCTTTCTTTATGTTCTCAAAAAGATTTCAACTTATACATTTCTGAAAATTTCACTTATCTACATACATAATGCTCAAGTACTTTTTGTGAAATAAAATTCCAGCTCATGAAATTATACAATATCGAGATGTAATAGAAGTCATATTTCAGAAAATAGAAAGGCATTTGGCAAAAAGAATATCACCTGAAATGATTGACAATAACTGAAACTGTTTCTTGAATCTTTGAAAAGTAAAGTTGAATGTCTTTCCTAAACTTTTGACAATATAGTAGGGATCCCAAATGTGGTCTCAATGGGTGTCTAGGGAACAATGCGTCCAGAATGAGATGCATGGAATCAGTATCGAGGTTTCCCTGGGTGTCCCCTTACAGAGTTTTTGGGTCACTATCTTGTAGCCCTACCCCCTGTGGATATCTGTTGCCAATTAGGGCCTTCCAAGTGCTGATATTTGCTTTGATCGATCCCCCTTCTCAGTATCTTATTTGCATCCTTGTGTTGGGTGGACAGCGGTGCAGATTCAGGTCTCAGTCTTGCTCTGTGGGCCCATTGTCAGAGCTTGAGACTAGTTTTTCCTCAGCTCTGCTTTCTCTTCAGTCCACCAATATGCTGCTAGTCTGCTGTTCCAGAGTTGTATCTTGCAGGGTATTGATGCATCGCAGGCTTCATGCTTTGTTTCTCCTACAAACCTCTCAGAGCTCATAATCGTGGAGCACTGCATTATCCTTGCTGCTCCGTTGCACTTTTTTGATTTTTTGGGGTTTGTCTAACTTGACATTCCAGCTTGGTTTCTGCCAGTTGGAGGGAGCACCCTCTCCTCCACAGGCAAAGTGTGATGTACCAGTGATTGTTGCATGTATGGTCCTCAATCTCTCACCAGTCTGTCTCTCTGGCTGCAAGCTCTCCAGTTGAGAATGTGATATCCGGAATTGTTTCTGCGTATCCAGGCCATCTGAAGGTAGGCGTCAATCTGTCATTCAGAACTGTCAGGTCTAGTCTGGCTGCCATGTCTAATAAGTATCTTCCCCTATGGTTCAATGACAGCATGCCCCATTCGAGTGATGTAGCATTGATGTCGCCGGACAATAATGTATTTCAGTCTGTCTCTCTTATCATGTCTTCCAGATTGTCTATTTTCGTGCGGTACTCGTCTATTCCCTTGTTGGGAGTCGTGCAGCAGCTCCTTATAGCTTTTTATTCACACAAAGCATCTTCCAGGTCCGTGACTTTCTACTGGTACCTTGGCAGCATCAGTGACCCCTGCGGTGGCTAGGCTGTCCGAAGCACCATTCTGGGCCATCTCGGTTTCAATATGGTTCACTGGTGATCATTACTGTGATCCCTTGTTCCATCACCAGCTGGGTTAATCTCGCTAGTTGGTCATCTGTTAAGCTTCTGTTTGTATTTGCTGGAATATGGTTTATCATCATTTGGCTGCTTTCTTTAGAGCCTGTCTGTAGATTTGGCACATACCAGAGCCTGGAATGTGTTCCAGTCCCTCTAGCGCAATCCCTTTGTTGGCACATAAGGCGCATTTTGAGGACTTCGCAGCGCATGTTTGGAACTTATACCCTTCTTCGCTGCATAAGAAGCAGGTGTTCTTTCAATTGGACCTCTGCAGTCTCATGAGAAGTGCTCATATCCAAGGGACCTACAGCATCGAGCGACAACTGTGCGCCTCCTCAGCAGACTCGGCAGTTCACATATCAAGCAATCAGCATTGATGTGTATGTACATATGAAGGGGTTGAAAATGTTTGTAACAAAATTTTATGAAAGAAGGAAGGTGTCAAAAATGACAATTTTTGTGAACACGTATTTGTTGAATGACCTCAGACGATTCTTTAACTTTGGATTTCAACTATTTTACTTAAAAAGACATTCAAGATACTATTTAAACGTAAAGCATGGTGTGGGCAGGGGTGGTGGACTCAGGTGATGGGTGCTACTCGACGTCTGCCCAGATCAAGGAGTGTGGGTTTGAAAGCATTTTACCACCGCTTTCCAGGCTTCACTGTCAAGTGTGCCACTATGGCACAGTGCCATTGTGTCTTTGTTGTGTCTTTGTTTCCTGGTTTGCACCACTGTCTTACCAAGCTTTTTGAAAGAGCCCATCTCACCCACCACTTCACCCTGGCCCTACCCTACCAACCCATCATTTTCCCTTCTCCCCTCACATGTGTTTCCCATGTTGGAGCCCTGCCCCTGCCTAAATGTGCTCCTCACAACCACACCTCTCTCTATCTCTCATTTCACACCCCTCATCCTGCATCTAGAGGCTCACCCCCTTCTCCCTCTATGTGGTCCACCTGTGCCACCCAAACTCAACGCGACATCATGGCCCGTGATGTCACCCAATCTTCCATGTCTGATATCGCTACTTCTGCTCCAGAGATGGAACGGAAGTAGGTCAGACCTATACTAACGAAATCATTCAAACTAAATATTACTCACAATTTTTGAAAAATATACTATATGCGAGGCTAACTTTTTTCCAATAAAATTGTCAGGAAGGCTGTTAATAACAAAAAAGTATTCTCTGAATTATTGATTATCATTATACACTATTATAAAGAGAGAATCTTCAAACTTGAAACTTAATAAGAGCCACTTATAATACTTATATCTATTTGAGAAAAAAATATATAAAACTTGGGATTTGGAAAATTTATTCTCTAAAGTGAATAATTTTTTATCTTAATATTAAATAGTTTGTCAACATTTTGTTCAATTTCTAAAAATGGGGGGGGGCCCTAATCTATTGCTTGCCTACGGCCCCTGGGTCTTGTAGTCCGGCTCTCACTACGTAGAGAAGGATGCAGACAGCCCTTCCCCTGTTCCTAAGAACCTGCCACTGTTTCTTCCTTCGCTTGGAGAAGATAATCTCTTTCAGACAGGTGTTATGTATTCTGATAAAAAAATTTTGGGCATTCTCTTGCTGCTATTTTCAGTCTGTTGCTAGGTTGTCATTGGGCTCTAAGGTTTTTTATTATGGTGGCTAGAAGCTGCTTCCCTGATTTCTTGTTCTTGAGCGAGTTGTCTACAATATCTTCAACTTGCTAGATCAGTGGCCTTTCCCACAGGAGTGGCCTAAGGCCTGAGGAGTAATGCATCTACAATAAAGCGCATGTAATCAGAATTGAGGTTCCCCTCCAGGTCCACATCCTAAGTTTTTTGTTCACTGTCTTCTAGTCTTATTTCAGTAGATCATTCATGACTTCACTGATAAAGCTCGTCGAGCTCCAGGATTTGCTCTGGTCGATTGCCCTTATCAATGTTTAGTGTTAGTTGTCGATTGCCCTTATCAATGTTTAGTTTAGGCCAATAGTTAGTGTTGGACAAATATTACTGTGGCTTCAAGTATCAGTCTCGCTCTAGACTGTTGGCAGAGCCATAGCAGTTTCTCGGCAGCTCTGCCATTTCGTCAATCCACCAGAATGCTACAATGCAGTTCTGGGGTCAAAACTTATGTAAATAATAATAATAATAATAATAATAATAATAATAATAAAATATTATTAGTTTAATAAACTGAAGAGTGCAGATGCTGTTCTAAGTTTTTGGCTCTTAGTACATTACACTTGCACAAATAGTTTGTTATCATATTTAATTCAAAAACCTACCCTTCTGTTACAATCTTAATGTGTATTATGATTGACATTTTTTTCTGCGAACTAGCAAAATTAGGGTTTCAGATTTATGGGCTTTGTATGTGATCACAAATTTGGAATCTCTGATTGTTTCCTAAATGCCCAGTGTAATAATCTGTATTTGTTTTAAAAATCTATATACTCATTTTTTAAAGGATGTTTATCAAATATTTAATGGTTCCTAATTTTTTAGGATCTCTATTCTGTTGTGTTGGTAAACTAACCAGACAACTGGTTAGTTCAGTAAACCATAACATCTCTGAGTATAGTGAAATGGGTGTATTACGATTAATTCTGAAATTCCTGGGTTTGAAACACTGTAGAAAATCCAAAGTAGATGTGTTATTTGAGGAACTAATTGTTTTAGTTTTAATTTTGTACATCACATGTTTTCTTTCCCATTTATAAATACTATTTTGTTGACCTGATTTATGCCCAGAAAAATTTTGCTTCTTTCCATTTTTAATCAATATATCTTTGTAATGCCATTTACAGTATTGCAGGATGGAAATTGAACAAATTCAGAACAACATATTCATAATCCACTCTTCAATGTTGGTAATTAGACGAATAATTGGAAAGTGTTTTTCTTCCTTCATTTACTGAGTCAGTGGAACTTAATCTACTTGATTTGCATGAAGACTCAACTGTTTCAATTTTAATTCATCTTCTATCAACAAAAGTTATTTTTCAGGTTTTCTTGTGAGTTAATGGAATTGAAACTTTTCAATGAATATAACTAATTTTTCCTAGGCTATTGGGACAAGTTAAAGTTTTGTCATTTTTATGTCATATTTTTATGACAATGCTTAGCAATTTTTACGTTTGATTTTACTCTGCATGCAAAAATATATGCTTGTTTGGCATTGAAAAGAAAATGTGCATGCTGCAACTATTAGACACAAAAAGTACAGAATTGTGTCAGTGGCCCTTACAGGAATGGATTCCAACTAATCTGTGATTGTGTGATAAAATTATACTTTTTGTGTCAGAAACTCAAGGCAAAACAAAATATAATTAACACTTAATTTAGTGCAAGTTCCATAATTGGCACAAGTTCCGTAATTGGCACTAGTGACATAGGCAAATAATGTTTTCTTTCAGTTGAACTGTAAGCTCATTAGAGGATCTAGAAAACAAATACAGTAAAACCCCGCTATAAGAGACCCCGTTATAAGAGAATCCCGCTTATAGGAGACAAAACTCTCAGTCCCGAGGTCAGTTGTATATAAACAATGCATTTGTTTCCCGCTTTTAAGAGACCCCGTTATAAGAGATTCCCGCGTATAGTGGACTAAGATTTTATTCTCCGCCATGCGTTTCTTCTCGCTTGTAAGAGACAAAAGGTGAAATTTTCCTCCAGGTGACTCAGGAATTTCCTCAGCGTGGTAAGGGTTGGGACACGTGCTTAAATAGGCTGGAGTAGGGGTTCGCAACACCAGTGCCCGCGGGGGTGGGGAGATGTGCGAAGTTCTCGTGAAGAAAGCTCATTCAGTTCAGTTCAGCTTCGTGTCTTGGCAACAAGGAAGACGCCTATAGTGCGACTTTTGTAACCGTACCTCTAGAAGGATCAGCTGTTTACGGTTTCATCCAATCGGAAGCTTTGTGTCGCTAGTGACGTCACGATGGTCACTTTCAAGCTCCCGATTCGATGAAACCGTCAGCAGCTGATACCTGCCAGAGGCAGAGTTGAATAAATCACAGTATTTTGCATTTAGTGTTTTGACCAGTGTTTCCGATTGCTACTTTCTCGTATACGTACATGTATACGTAACATAGAGAAAGTAATGTAATGCTGCATAAAATCGATTACGAGATTTTAACAGAATGCATGTTTTGGGGTCCCCTGATACCGAAAAAGCTTCGTTTTTTTCTTTCAAAACGTCCCTTCGTCCGTCCGTGAATAACACTAGCGCCATCGTACATTTTTTTCCAAAATGAATATTCCGCGATCGATTTGGTTCCGCTCGAAACACTGCGGTTTTGAAAAACATTCTAAATTTTTGTGGGTACTGTACGTGAAGCTCGTGGGACATTTCCCCAAAAATGGCCCCAAATTTTTTCTTTAAATTTTTTGTAAGAGTAGAGTGAAATTCACTTACAGAGGTGGCATTGTTAGGATTTTCACTGTTAACTAAATTTTCGAAAATTGGAAAAGTTTGCAATTTTTTCGGTGTTTTTCTTCAGCTACAAAATTGAAGATAGAAATTTTTTATAATAATTTGTTTTCTCTATAATTAGGTCTTTCATTAACATTATGTACTAAAAAAAAGTTTTCACGTAATATTGAGTGAAATAATAAACATTTACAAAAACAAGATTTTCTCAAAAACAGCTCCAAATTTTTTCTTTAAACTTTTGGTAGTGACTGTTATAAAGGTACTTTATAAGACTCTTAACATCATTTTGCTCTATTCTTTTGTTTTTTCAAAAATTACACAAATATAATTTTTTTATAACTCTTGTGTCAATATTTCCATTAGAGGCGATTTGTTCACATAATCCATTTATGAGGACATGTGCTTTGAAATGTCATAAAGTTCACTCAATAGATCTGGTTAAATAGGGCTCTGGAATCAACTAATTTATGTTTCCTCAAGTTTAAAATAAGTGTACAAATCATACTAATCCACTAAAAATATGGTAACATCTCATTAAACACATCAAAAACGCATTTCCCACTTATAAGAGTTCCCGCTTATAAGAGACAAAATTCCATTCCCCCAGGTGTCTCTTATAAAGGGATTTTACTGTATGTGTTCATAAAGTCAATTAAATGGATTTTTACTTTGTCTCAAAAGTCTTTGTAAACATTAACCCTTAAGTGTTTTAAATATAAATATTTTTGCATTGTTCAAAGTGTCAGAAGTTGTAATGAAAATTGGAACTAAACCACATTTTTAAATGCATTTTCTTCTATTCAAGATTACAATAACGAAGTTGAACTAGTGGTGCTACAACTGCACAAACTTTCTTGCATTATTTGTAATTGCTCTCATTATTTCCAGCATATCAGACAGGCAAGCAAAGGTAATTTCACATATAAATTGATCATCCAGAAATAAATACCATCCAATGTATCTCGCATTAGAATGCATTCGAAATTACGATATCTTTACCTTATGCATATCTGTATAAACATTCTTCCTGACTAATAGAGTTGTGATATAGATACCATTTTGTGGAACTTAGAGAACATTGTAACACCAAAGTTAAATAAATAAAACCGTTCTATCTTAACTTTCTCATCATGTCGCTGTTCCACAATGAACTTCTGGATTATTGATCACCACATTGTTGACCAATGCAGCATATGGTGGTAATATAAAATATCACAGCACTTAAAGTGATATTTAGAGTGACTATTTCACAAATTAACACATTACATGAAGCAAATTGATAATCAAAATCACATGAATTATGAAAAAGGAAAATATTACTCAGAACTGCTACTGGATTATATGAAACTTTAATTCAGCTTCGAGTTATCACTGCCTCCTGGAATAACATATATCCAAGGAAAATATGAATTACAGTTAAATATAGAAAATGATTTCAACTATGTTTCAATTAAATGGCGACCAAACTTTCAAAAAAGCAATTATGGTAAAACTTGCTGAATGCGGAATCTCAAGGGACCAGAATTTTTTCCACATTAGACAAGATTCCACTTTATACAAATTAAGCAAAAATTCTCTAAAAAGACAGTACAAAATTATGTACAGTTGAAAAGAAATTTTCTGTTAATTCACCTTGAAGAATAAAGTTCACTCACAAATAATTTTCGATACATTTATATTGTTGATTTATTGTAAATGGTGTACATATATAGTATTACAAACACTATTTGAAAATACTCCTACAACAGTACATCTTGCACTCGTAAACCACTCCCACACTTTTTCGTTTACTTCATGTTGGTTTCCTTTACTATTCTCTTCGTTTCACCGTTTCCTTGCATCCACTGTTTCATTATTCCCTCCTTGTGCTTCATTGTCCCATAAAATTTGCATTTCGCCACATTTTAACTTTGATATTAATTCCTGCACTATTCCTTTCTTTAGCTTGAATTATTTTAATTTTATCGTTTTGCGAGAAAGACACAAATGATTTAGCCATCTTCACACTACAGCTCCTCAATTTCTACTGACGAAAATTTCCCCTTTCTACAGTGATGATGAGCTTTCTCTGCCCTTCTCAAGAAAACCCAGCTAGTCATTATCTTTTCCATGCAACAGTCCAGATATGAACAAAGAAAATTTCAGAAATTACCCATGACGCCTGCGTGATATCCTTTCACCCTTATCTGTGCCAGGTGCCTGCAAATAATAAATGAGGAAAATTTAAGAAATATGGATGAATTTCCACTTTAAGGACTTACTTTGGACAAAATACATAAGATATATTTGTGTCCATTTCCATGTTGGACAGATTCCGCATTATGCAATAAAATTCTGTAGAATTTACTTGTAAGTTCCCCAGGACCTCGGTTGCTGTTCACTTTGGACAGATTTCCGCATTATACATGTTCCGCATTGAGCAAGTTGTACTGTATAACATAACTACTAACAAGAACATCTCTTGAAAACAAAATTATTAAATTTCTAGAAGTTGGGTTTTCCGTGTGTGGGAAGTCCATGGAAGTATTTGAGATGGAAGACATAGAAAGTGAATTAGCAGAGGGACTAGTCAATTTTGTATGATTTGAACATATATTTGTACTCATTAAAGTATTTTCATGTATAATTATGTAACATTCCACATAGTTTTGGTAGAATATTCTTTGTATTCTTCACCTTCTAAATTTCGTAAATGAATTGCCCAATCTTTCAAAGTGTGTCAATTTCTTCATTTGTAGTTTGTGTGCTCAATTTGTATTTTCTTTCATCACAAAAATCTTGAAGTTGCTTCCACACACTTTCTGTTTCTTTTGCTGTT
The DNA here is from genome assembly GCA_031308135.1 of Acheta domesticus. Lineage (NCBI taxonomy): Eukaryota > Metazoa > Arthropoda > Insecta > Orthoptera > Gryllidae > Acheta > Acheta domesticus. The sequence continues at coordinate 191,133,341 of JAHLJT010009436.1, read as the reverse complement.
TTTCGGCACTGAATCTTGCCAAACTATAATATAAAAGACTGAATCTTTTATTAAAGATTCAATTTCAGAGTTTGAAACATTACCTAAATGACTCATTTTAATATTATTTATTTATTAATGGTGGCAGCAACAAGCTGTTGTACACATATCATTACATCAGTGTAATAAAGTTATATAATGAATCATTTTCATAGAGTAATAAAGTTGATATATTGATGTTCACAAGATGTTATGGATATAAAACAATTGTTGTTGATAACAGCAAAAAGGTAAGCAAAGTTATTACCTACAGTGGAGTGCAAAATTGATAATCATATGGCAATAGACATCTGGGATTGTTTAATTTGAATACAATCTTGCATAGCATTGGTTACTTATGATATGAGTGAAGAGAGAAAACAGAAAGAAAAATTAAGACAGAAATAAATAAAGCACCCAATTTACACATTGCGACTGCTTTTTTATTTCAGGGTTAATTTGTCTTTGTGAACAAATATATTAATTTCTTTTGTAAACAAGAAACAATTTACATATTTTTGGAGTGTCCATATGTTTCTGAAATGTAAATATTCGCATAGAAAGAACTTCAAACTAACTTTTGAGAGCTTATTGTGGCTCAGCCATTCAGTACATCTAAGGAGTTTATTGAACAAAATATGCTTAAAACTGTCTTAAGAGCTTATATTCAAAGTTTCAACATTTCCTCTCTGGACACATGCATATACTTATTTTGTCAGTGTTTGCGTTTCTTGTAATGGTAAGAATTTGTGCATTGTGGTCATTATTATTTGATTGATCTTCTTTGAATTATGTGTGGTCCATGAAGGCACATTTATTGTAATATCTAAGCCGAAAGAATTAATTAAATTGAGAAACTGCTCTTTCTTGCAAGATTCAACTAGAAAATCAATGTTAAAATATCTGCATACAACAAGGGGTTCACACAAGCAATTGCTGACTTTGTTCAGTGTTATCTCCTGCTTTTCTAAGAACATATTATAATCTAGTGGAAAGATGTGCCAGAACTAGACACATTCCACCATGTGCCGGAGCTGGACAATTTTGTGCCCATGGAAATGCTGAAACATAGCTCCCCCCCCCCATTAAAATGTAAAAGTTGTATCAAGAAACTATATGAGTTATTTTATTTCCACAAATAACAAAAATTACAATGTTAAAGCTAGAAAAAGGTTTTGGAAATATATTTTAAACAATAGTTTTAATTAAAAGTATTTAGTCATCAAATAATACAATTTCCATGGTGAGCTTAAATCGCTAAAACATTTGTTATATTTAGAGGGTGTTTAATGAAATCATTTGTTAATTACATGAAATAATAAATATGAATTTCAGAAGAATCTATTTTAATATTAGCATCAATTGATTAATTTCATACAGTCCTACCTTCTGAGTAATGATTAAAATTAACTATTTAAGGTAAAAAATAAATTGACAATTTTATGAAATATCAGACTTCTATACCACAACTGATAAAATTAATGATTTTCTCCAGTTTTAATTTCTTTTCAATTATTTACTAATTTTTTCCATCAGTCCCATCATTGGCCCCTTGATTTGCAGGGCCTCGAGTGATCATCCGGTTTGCTCATGCCTAGTGCCGGCTTTGTTTCTGACGTAAATACAAGAACCCCTATGCAGGACCTTTATGCCATTCCCTTTCTCTACAATAATAGCCTGCAAGATAAAACTTTGGATGTTGGAAAATGGTATGTTCATTAGGAGTTCATTACAAAATTGCGTGACTCTTCTCTCCATCTGCACCAGTCTCAACCAGCTTTGGAACAGCACTAATAGACCTTAATCCTGACATATACGTGCGAAGTTGCTGTTCAAAAAACCAGTGGCAGCTGGTGCCCCAACAAACTGGAGGTTGCATCTCCATCAAATGATGGAAATGTAATTTCCAATGTACATAACCATTATATCCCATGTTTATATATAATAAAACATGTGCAATTCATGTAAGTTAATTAAAACTAAGTTTAATAAAGGTCTATATTGAAACATAACTTACATGACTCAACTTTTTGTATTAGTTATGCAGGAGACAATTGATGGCAATAGAATTCATGCAAAACAAAAATGAACTTGGTTTTGAAAATTCGGTCCAGCACATTGCATAAAGCATTGTTATTTTGACATGTTTTACGTAAATAAAATTATTTTATTTTGAAAATTTCAATACCCTGCTAAATATGTTGCAATAATGAAAGCTCTTTCTCACACACTCGTCATCATGACAACGCTTGCAGACTGTACTTTTGCTGGAAAGATGCACACACCACGAGAGACAGAAAGGGACTTCTTCCAGAATGGCCAACTTTCCACAAAAGACTCATCAAATGTACATTTTGAATCCACAAACCTAATATCAAATGACAATAAATTCTCCAACCATCACTAATAATGCATTCAATATCTACAAGAATCCACTGAACTTGTATTCTTTCAATAACACATGAAATTCATAAAATTAAGTTGCAGCTAGTATCAGACAGACAGAAAATTGCTATTGCCCTTGCATTCTGTGCCTGACTCCCAGTGCTCGGCAACCAGACCACCTCCTTTCTGTGCTGTAAGCTGGTGTCTGGTTGCTGCTCAAAAACAACAAAGGCCCTAAGTTGAATCATAGGGCTGAAGAATAAATGCAGGAAATGCAAGCCAAGAGCATGACATGTTACATTGTCAAGGAGAGAACCACATGCCATAGAGAATGCTCGTTAGCCCTCTTTGGTTTCCAAATGATTTCAAATAGGGTGGAGTGGGGAAATTTGTACTTGGGGGTAAATGTATACTCATTTTTTTTAAATGTGGAAATATGATAACTAGCCCTCCCTGTGATTGTAAATTGTATCAATGTGAAGAAGAAAGATGGGAAGCAAAAAAAATTCTTGACTGTCCCCCTTCCCCCACACACAATAACAACAACAACAACAAAAAACACATTACCCCAACAGTCAAACAACTAGTAGATCTTGTAGGAATCTTGAGCATGGTACACATTTGCCCCACAGCCTGGGGTAAATATGTACTTTAGAGAATGTATAAATAAAAAAATTAACTTGTTAATACTATGATAGTGGATGATTTACAATCTAGAATAACAGACTTAAATGATAAAATTTAAAAAATCTAATTTTTAGTTATTTTTTAGCCACTAGAAACCTACAATCTTCAATTTTGTAATAGTACACTGAAAAATGTTAAAATTTTTTCCTTTTTTTGAAAATTTAGAGATAACAGTGAAAAACAGACCTATGCCATCTTATAAGTGTATTTTACTATATTCTTACAAAAAATTTAATGAGAAAATTTGGAGCCATTTTGGAGAAAATTTTGAAAATGTTGCAAGGGTTTCATGTAAAGTACCTCCAAAGTTTAAAGAATGTTTTTTGAATGTTTTTCATGAGTTGAACCAGTTTGACCGGACAATATCCATTTTGGAAAAAAATTGTAAGCATAGATCAGGGACTAGAGTTGCCCACAGATGGAGAGATGTTTTGAAAATAAAAACTTTTATTACTCCATATATACGATTGAATTGTGCCTTGATTGTATTCAATAGCTCTCATAGCATTTATGAATTCAAAACATTCATTTTTCTGTTAGTTTATGAATTGTTAAGGAATAAATATAAACAAACAAGAGTGCTAACTGCATGCCAATTTTCTCCTTGGTGAGTTTTGAGAAGTTTCTGAATGTTTGCTTCTCTGTTGAAATTTACTTTCTTTCTTGAACTATTCCAAGATTAAAATGTTGCATGTTTTTCTTTGGTTTAAATAAAGATTTGTATACAGTTGAATCACTTTTAAGGGCAATTTTTCCGTTTCAACTCCTTTATTTCCAACATTTCTCAATACCAGCATTCGTTTCATTTGTAACATTTTCAAATGCAAGTATTTCAGTTCTTTCATTACTCCAACCATTGCACACTTGAAGTCCATTACTTTAGAATCTTTACCAGGTACCAAATGCAGCTTTGTGATTGGCTGAAGTAAATGACATGACAAAACTCTTATTATCCCAAGGATAATGTAAGTTTAGAAATTAAACCTTAATTTTGAAGAGGTTTTTCTACATGATAATATCATCTTAGACATTAAGTGAATAGTTATATTGATTCCTCCTACAGAATAGTTTACAAATTGATTATTATCTCAATTTTTTATTTTTTGGATGTTATGAGTTATGATTCTAGGTGACTCGTATATACCTTCTGAGATAAACGTTCTAAACAATGAGGAAAACTGCATTGAAATCCTCTTGGTAATTCTCATTTTTTTAGAACAAAAGACACAAACAGAAACTTTATTTTTCGTAGTATTTGAATACATTTTGGTTTTGCATCAAGTTAAAACCTAATAGTAGAATGAAAAACTTATTGAACATCTACGTTCCATTGCAATTAAAAAAACTGTCTGGGCAGCAGCCATAACAAATGGAAATGACTTGTTTTGCACTTCATGTTTATTGATTACAAAATAAGGAATTAGTGGATTTTAATACATCAGTAATTTTCATTTTGTTATCAAGAAATTTGCATACTGATTTTTCTAAAAATGATTTTTTTATTTACTAATTAATTAGGTAAATTTACATTTGTTTTAAGAGTTTTATTCACTACAATTTTTATATTTGAATATTTTTCTTTTTACTATTTCTTTTTTAATTTTGAATTTTATATTTTCTTCTGCCTTCTTTTATATTTGTTTAATTCATTTTCCATTTTTATTGATTCTTTGTATTTTTCCCTTTGTCTTCTTGGAACTTCTTGTTTCATTTTCTTTTCTTTTAATACTCTCTCATTTTCTGAAACACAATTTTCTCTCAAATCGAGACCAAAGTTTTATAAGAGGTTGTAATTTCTTTGAAAAATACTGAGAGAGAGAGTATAAGCAATTTCAGTAATATTATGTTAATATTAATTAATTTCAGGCATTTCCTGTGTATACATTTTGTGCAAAGCAAGTACGTAGTGCTATGATTGAAGCGAGGGACAGTGCTTTGTCTCTTTATGAAGGCAGTATATCCGTGATGAGATTCAAGGTGACTTTTCTCGTCTTACGTACTCTCATTATTCAACGAAGATACAGCCAGTGAAAGGGCTTTTGGGTTTGATCATTGCATTTTAATTTCTTCTGGGTGACTGAAGAATTTAAAAGAACGGGGGAAAAAAAAAAGAAGAAAAAAAATTGGGAAAAGTACATATTTGATTGCAAGAATATTTTCAGGGAGTTTTTTCAACCTACATTTTATTACTGCAACCTGCTACTTACACCACTGATCACAATGTGTACTCACTGCGTAGTATCTTTCCTTCTGGTAACGTAAAATGTAATAGCATCTATTAAGCTTGCAAAGAGATTGAATAGTTAGTGCTAGCTAACAGCTTTTGAACGTGTGTACTAATATGCTGCATTAAGGAAACTAGTATTCCTTTTTAGATGCACAAATTTTTGGTGACAGAAAATGACCCTGAACTAAACATGTCTTTATTCTTTCTTGTAGATTTATTCTGTACATTACAATTTTTTTCTATACATTGCATTTTCGTGTGCTATTGTATGCTTATTCTATACATTGCATTTTCAGTGCCAGTGATAAGTAAATATTTCTGTATTAATAGGTTTTCTTGTTAATTTACCAGTTTGTTAAAGTAATTGAAGTATATTATTTCGAATTTACTATTCCTTCAATTCCAGTAATTGTAAGTGTAATTGGAATTAGTGTTTTAATTTGTGTAGAAATTTTGTGTACATATATATGTGTGTGTGTGTGTGAGTGATATATTGCACTTATTTTCAGGCTTTTCCCATAATTGCAATGTTTGGTAATCAATTAAAAGATGTTCTGAGCAGACTCCGTGAAGGAAGCAAAGCAATTGTAGACTCGTATGTTTCCTTCCCACGAATGAAGGTTGAGATTGTAATTTATTTGCATACATGTCTTTGTATGGGCAAGGGCACTTTCTGTTATAAAGAAAAATGGGGTTTGCTAATAAGCTATTACAGGGTTTCTTGAGCATAAGTATTCGAGTTTTGTTTTGAAATTATGCCAACAAAATTTATTTGTATTATAATATGTAAATGATGCATGTAATACTTATGTATTGAGTACTAACTTTTTCACATGAAAGATTCTTTCATATTCCATCCTTTTCCAGGCATTTCCTCTGATAGCAATATTGAATACTCAGTTGAGGATCTCTTTTGATAACTTGCGAATTGGCACCAGTAATATATATGAATCACTGGTGGCTTTCCCCAGATTTAAGGTGGTCGAACCAATATATTAGCATCTATTGTGTTTTTGTTTCGATGTAGAATGTGAAATGTACAAATATTTGTCTTTTTCATTAAATTTTATTTTTGAAGTAGTTTTGTGAAGTTGAAATATTTTTGAGAACTTGTATTTTTTATATTTTTAATTTTTTTTAATTTTTTGTAGCTTTTTTTACTTGTTTTGCCTTCTGCTTTCTGCTTTTGCTTGTCAACTCACTGCTGGTTATTTGGTAGCTATTGCATATTTGACCTTAAAAAGAAAAGATTTATATATTTTAATATTGTGGTAATGTGCTAGTACAAAAATTATATACAAAACTGCATGTGTTGGTTGTCATTGCTTTTAATGCATGTTAGACATTACATTTTTGGTTGTAAGACTAATATTCAGAATTGCACTCACCAGTAGAGAAAACTAAATTCTATATGCAGTACAACTCCAGTTACCCAAATTCCAGTCAACCAGACTGATAATTGATTTTGATAAAAAGAAATGGGATGGGAATCAATCTGGTCACTGATGTAACTGTAACAAGTTTTCTTTACTTTAGATTTCATTTTTTTAAACTTCTCTCTTTGTTGTTGTGAAATATTCAAGTTTCCTATTTTTATTTCTAAATTATTATTATTTTTCGACATCATCATCATTAACTTTAAGTTGCTAGGCATCTTTATAGACTTATCCCTTTTAACTGAATTTTCCAGTCGCCCAAATTACTTCCAAGCCAGGTCATTGGAGTTCTAGTTTGTGGGTATTTAATTTGAATAAATAAGTACTCAAAGTGAGATATTGATTTTAATTCATAAAATGAGCATAGCAAGATACAATAGCAGAATTTTTTACTTTCAATTTTGTGTGCTTTTGCTTGAAAGAAGTCTTTCTTTACTGAGGAGTGCATGAAATAAAAATGTTTTATTTGAGTTATGTAATATTAAGATATTTTGCAAAAGTAGAATTATTTTTAATTATCAAATACAATTTTTCTGTATAGCGTATTCTATGTATGGAGGATATTGCTCCATATATTGTTCATCCAATTGATAAATCAGAAGCTATACATATTGTAGGAGGAACTTTTGCTTATAATACGCCTCCAACAGAGAGTTCTCCAAACAGTTTTGGAAAAAGGTTGGTGAAATATGTCTTGATGAAACTGTTATTGTTAAAGTCATAACATGAATTTTGAAAGATAACAAATCCAACATTTTAGTAGTTTTATATTGATGATATTGTGTGTTTTAAATAACTTAATATGTTATGTTTTTAACTCTTCAAATATTTTAATTTGTTTAAAATATATGCGATTGTTGTTTTTAAAAACAAAATGATTATACAATTTTTAAAATTCTAGTGCTTTACCTGAAGAACCTGAAGCAGAATGTCTGAATGCTATTTTGGGTGACAGAAAGTATATTACTGTTCTTCAAGACATCTGTTTTCAAGCTCCAAAGGTAGTTTTTGATTACAATTCATGATATTTGCAAAACTTATTTTAAAAATTAATGCATAATTTTTGCAGGGCAAGCTCATCGGTGTCTGTGGACCAGTGGGATCTGGCAAAACTTCATTGATTCTTGCTTGTTTAGGCCAGATGAGGAAGTTGAGTGGTCAGGTAACAAGAGATGGAACATGTGCATATGTTAGTCAAGAAGCTTGGATTCTGAATGCATCATTGAAAGAAAATATTCTATTTGGAGAAAGATTTGATTCCAAAAGGTATTTCCCTGAATAAATTAATGTTTGTGACTGATATGCAGTCATTGTGTTTTAGTCTCATGTTCAACAGTTTTCTTGTTTCTGGAATTCAAATGTTTTACAGAACAAAGGTAAAAGAAAAGATCAGACATTTTCTGGACACCATTTATTGTCAGTAGCACCTTAATTGAATATTCAATCAAAGTCTCCAAATTAAATTTTCCCAATATCATAATATCTTTAGTTCAACTGAATATTATATTTTCTATATTACTTGCAAACACAATGAAGGATAGTAAGTTGGTGCTGGATCTTGTATTTTGTTCTTTTTCTCTTAGTGTTCAAAATACTTGGTCATATATGAGTGTTATAGTCAAAATGACTCCATATTTACCCAGGGGAATCTGAGGCTATGTGTTGTTTACACTATCAAAAATAAATTTAATTTATAGAAAATTGTGTGTTGCATACAGGTAGGGTTATTTTCTCATAGTATTCATTCTCTTGTCTGATTGACCATATCCTCCCATGACAGTGTTCACTGTACAAACCCACTACACTGCTTGTATTCTTAAAAACAGGTTTAAATGCTTTACATCTTTTAATGATATTTAAATAAGTAGATAGATGTAAGAAAATACATAAAATGAAATACTAAGTACATATATAATTACATGACAAAAATATTAAAGGTATGTATGAAAATTTCAGACTTTCGTATAACTACCTTGTGTCCAGATGTTATTGGGTTTGTTTAACAAAGTAGACAATATTTCTTATGGTAATCGCCACCCTGTGCTGTAAGGTTATTTTGCCTAATCCTTCTACAGTGTGTCCAACTGCATGTACACCACCTTGTAATTCTCTTCTTGTGAACTTCACATTTTAAGACATATATGTCAACTGTAAAGTCTGGTGTTTTTTCTTCTTGAGAAAATCTTCAGGATAGTCATTTGAATTGCTAAATTTGAAATATTGAGATGCTAATTGTTGGCTATTTCATCAGTGTCAATACAAATCGTCAATTGTGATGTAAGCTTCTTGCCTAAATATTTTTTTTCCAGATATTATATGAATCTTCTTCCATATTTCTGGGACCCTGATCATCCAGTTATGATTGCCACATATTTCTCCCAGCTAGACTGCTGTTGACATCTTTCTACACCCAAGAGCCCACAGTCACTTGAAATCTTTAAGATTGCTTTGGGCTGGTGAAAGCCAGTATCTATCGAGGGGCCCTTCTGTTCTCTTTTATTGCTTCTTTGGTCTCTGCATTCTACCATGGCATTGGAATTCTGGATGAGTGGCCATAAAACTGTGGAATGTAATTTGCAGCAATAGAAATGACAGTGTTGAAGTTTGTGACCACTGTATTTTGTTTGTTTCTACTAACAAGTGTTGGTGTTACATGTCTAGTGAATCTGGACCAGTCAGCACGATCAATGTACCAATGTTTCAGTAAGAAACACTGTTCTTTGGTGTGTCTGATCATATTAATAGTTGAAAGTGGTTGCTCCCATGAAGGCTAAGAAATGATTTCCACTTCAAGTGTGTAGCAAGATTCAATCTATAGAATGAGATCTATGGCCAAGAATACATTATTTTTGCTGAAGTGAGTGCTTGTTCCTCTGTTTAAGTGTACTTGCTCATTTTTAGTAGCATTTTTACCAGCTTCACTTGTTTTAGAGAAACCCCATATGCTGCTATGGGCACTGAAGTCACCTACAATGAGAAATGGAGGCTATCGAACAGGTCTTGTAAGTCTTCATTTTGCCTTGAGTCATCTGGTAAATGTACATAGTATATGGTCAAATTCAGTGGATGGTGTAAGGTTACAGCTGTGGCTTGCAATGCTGAATTGAGATGCAGACAACTAACAGAATGTGTTGCTGATTCAATACATCAATGATATCTCTATCAGTTCGTTTAACAGGGTCCATATTGCTGCTGAAGTTCTTATATCCCCTTAAGTTAAAATGGCCTCGTGGCAGCTCTTGGTCAGCGTGCTCGCTTTCCAATACGCAGCCCCGGGTTCGATTCTCAGTCGAGGCAAGACTAGTGTGCATTTTCCTTGCAATGTCCCAGTATATGTTGCTGTGTGATGATGAGAAAATTCACTTCTTAGGTTGAGAAGACCGGAATACGGCATGGGGTGTCTACGTGCTAACCACACGTACCCTCTTAACCCGTGGCCGCGAGGCAGGGATGTCGCCGGTAGGCCTGAGCCCGTTCACGAGACATTGTGCCAAGTACAAGTTAAAATGTTCTTCTGGCTTAAAATGAGTTTCTTGTATGCACATACACATTGGTGAGTTATTGGCTGGTGACAGTTTCTGTTCTCTCTAATAAGGGATACAGTTGATGGTTGTTGCACTGAAGGATATTTACTATTGTATTTGAATTGGAGGTCAGTTGCTATGGAATATATCTTGTTTATTTTGCTTGATTTTCCTTTTGGCCATTTTTTCCTTCTTGTTCTTCTTTGACTTCTCCTCCTCTTCCTTCTGCTTCTTCTTGCATGGTACTTTGTTTGGATCGATGGAGTTTTTATGATCACTGGAGTTTTCCACACTGATCATAAACTTGTCTCTGAACCAGAGGTCATATTCTGCTCATAGGGAGCAGAAACTCCCCATTTTTAAGAAATCCTTTCTGGTGTATTTGAGAGGACTGGTAATTGGCTTCGATAGCCTGTGATATGCTAATATTACCTCTGGGCCTAATTAATCCCTAATAAAACTTTGTTAGTTGGATGGGCTGTTGTTACTGTTACTACTATTGTTATCTTCTCTATAAATAAGACCAAAATGATAGGTAACAGTTTTTGCCAATGTATAAGAAACTAATATTTATAATAAACACGAACCATTGATATGTGCTATTGCTGGATAAGGAATTACTAACCATTTCTGAGACCAAAAAAATGAAGTTTGCAGATAATGACTCTCAAAACAGAAATTTACAACACATGTTATTATCGCACAGAGCTCATGATTCATCCTAGGCCTTAAAACCAGATTTATGTGTTCCTAAGGGACACATCAAGTGGGGGACACATGTGAAGAAATGAAGTGACAGATCAGGCCTAAATTGTTTCTCAAGCAGATTTACAGAAAATAAGATCTTATTGAATATAATATTACATTTTGGTGATATCAGTTGTTTTAGTGCTCTCATTCCATAGCATGGGTGGTCCGAAAAGTACAGAAATCCGAGATTAAATTGAAACTAAGTCAGAAATAGCATATCACTACAAAATTAAAGGAACTGTTTGATTTTATGTGCAATTTAATCCATAATACTATAATACCAGGGTCTATAATGCTGTACTACAGTCCAGGAGCTGGCTGCTCAAAGTTGGATTCTGCTATGAAATAACTTTTACTTTTAAAACAATTATAATTACAAAGAGCAGAGATTTTGCACGGATCCAGTTAGTTGTTACGATGATGATGATGATGATGATGATGATGATGATGGCATGTTCTCTTCTTTCTCTCTTTACTATCTTTGCAAATATTTTTAGATACTATGAAGCAATCTATGCCTGTTCACTGACTGAAGATATAAATATGCTTCCTGGTGGAGATCAAACTGAAATTGGAGAAAAGGGCATCAACTTATCAGGTGGACAGAAACAGCGAGTAGCTCTAGCTCGGGCCTTGTATTCCAATAGGTATGTATACTTTTCAGTGATTTGCTCAATTTTCATTCTTTACCTACTATGTATATTTCCATCTGTACAGAGATATGTACTTCCTTGATGATCCATTGAGTGCGGTTGATGCACATGTGGGAGCTGAAATTTTTCAGAGATACATAATGACTAGTCTGAAAGGCAAAACAACAGTTTTTGTTACACACCAAATGCAGGTGAATTATTTTCAGTTATTCTTCTTTCGCTTGTTTTGTAGAAATTGTATAATGATAATCAAAATTGAATTTCAGTACCTCAGCAACTGTGATGACATCTATATGCTGAAAGATGGGCATATTATTGAACATGGAAGTCACAATGATTTGATGAAAAATGACGGAGAATATGCCAACATGTTAAAAACATGCCTTTTGGAGAAAGAGCAGAAAACTCAAATTCCGTTAGTATTTAATTTATTATATTATATGAGGTTTGTTACCTATCAAAAATAATAATTTAAGCTTTTAGAATTTTTTCTAATGACTTAGTAAGGTAAGAAATATCATCAAAAATGGAAAAAAAGTTGTGTTATTTTAGAGGATAGTTGCTTATTTAAATAATTTAGAAGGTATCAATTTTTACTTTCTCTTCTTTGTAATCTAGAGGAAGTATTGTAATTCTGCAAGAGAGCGATAACCAAATTTTGATGGAAATAAATGTTATGTAATGAAAAAGTTAACATTGCAAAACTACAGTACTCATAGATTTTTTTTACATTCCCATTTACTATACGTACGTATAGTGTAGTAAAGTTATGTAATGCAGCGCGAAAAAAACGGCGGATTATCGGCAGAAAAACACTTATTACAGGGCCCTAGTAATGTACTAGTGGTGCTACAGAACGGCACAGACTTTCCCATATTAGTTTTCTATTTCCTTGCATCTGCGCTAGCTATTCAGAATTGCCAAATACTCATTCCATCTGCCATCTTATCACCCAAAGTACATTTTTTTGATATTTCTTAATTTTTGAGTTTCCTAATGGTAGAATGAAAATATTCATTTTAGAATATTAAAGAACACAAAAACTTAGTCCTAAATGGCAATTTTCTTTTAAACATTTTGTACCGTTTTAAAGAAAATGGCATTTTAGCACAACTTTATACACGAAATTTGAAGCTCTTTTTCACAGATAATTTTTGAGTTTTCAAAACACTTCATTTGAAGTTATTTGAAGCACTTAGGGCCTGTTTCACCAGCACCTGATAACTTCTGGATAGACCAGCAGACACTTTATCTTACGGATATGTTGAAAATATGGGTTTTACGAGTGTCTGATAAATCTATCCAGTGGTTAAAGTTACCGGTAAATAATCTGGAGGTTCGGGAGGCTGTTAAATGTTTATCTGGTAGATAACTCCAAAATAACAGAATTTGTGTGTGAACTTGCTGCGTTTTTCAAGGAATATCTGTGGTATTTCGGTGATGGACGACGTAATAGAAATGATAGACTTTTGTCGATTAGAGCGTCCGCAGTAGACGGCATGTCGGTCAGAATATTTTGTGATCCTTGACAAACATACAGTATTTCAGATCCCGTTTTAGGTTAATATTTCAGATCCCGTTTTAGGTTAACGAAGCCGTGGCAACGTTGTGTCTTTGATAGAACAGAAAATAAAAACCACTGATTTGTAAATACCGACTTATATTATGTGTCTGCAAGTAATGGTCCTGCTAAATTCATTTTATGTCAAGATAATGAAATGTATACTTTGTGTTTTGTTAGCAATTCACAATCAGAGATATCACCAGTGAACCAACTTCTTCATACTCTGCATTATTTTGCAACGGGATAATTCTTTATCGTAATTATAGACTTCAGAGGGGTGAACAAATTTGCTGCTTCATGTGTAGTAAGTGAAGTGTCCAGTGCCGTTGCAAAAATGAGATCTGTAGTGTTTGTGAAGTTTCCAAGGAATATAGAAACCTCTAAAGTAGATTTTTTATGAAATTGCCAGATTTTCCAGAGTTCTCACAGCAATAGATTGCACACATGTCCACATATAATCACCTGTTCAAGAACAATATTGAAGGAAGTATTGGCCATTCTTCCTTCCCCCTCTCCCATCTAATAAAAAAACTGATCCAGCCACCTAACGTGTTACCACCTTTAATGTGAATGTACCAACGTCTCACATTATCCTTGAATGTTTAAGCCTCCAAATCTAAGAAACTCCCTTGGCATCAAAAACAAAAGTTAAGAAATATTTAATTCAATTGAAGGATTGCACATCAATTTTAAATTATCATAATATTCCTGGTCTTGATAATATGAACTGAATTATTATTTATTAATCAAATTGACAACAGGCATTATGCCCTATACATTAATACAAAATACCATTCACTCAACAACAATATCTGACATTATTATAATTATGATGTTTAGTAACTATAACTTAAAAAAAATAAAAAAATGTAATTCATGTAATTATGTTTGTCAACAATTTGACAGTATAACAATTATAATTTCTATTTGAACTTTAATGTAACTCATCTTGCTTTAATTTTGAAATTACTAAAAATTAGAATTAAAATCATTTTCAGTTATGAGTGAATTCGCCATTCTGGCAAGACGAGGTATAGTTGAGTTGTACATTGAATTAGATTTACAATTGTATTCTTTCAATAAAGATGCGTGTCTAACATTGAATAAGTTTCGACAGTATAACAATTATCATTTCCATTTGAACTCTAATATAACTCGTCTTGCTTTAATTTTGAAATTGCTAAAATTGGAATTAAAATCATTTTCGATTATGTATGAATTCGCCACTCTGGCAAGACGAGGTATAGTTGAGTTGTACATTGAATTAGATCTACAGTTGAATTCTTTCAATAAAGGTGCGTGTCTGACATTGAATAGGTTTTCATAGGGGATAAACAATTCGTTAATTGATGGACAATTTATCGAACCTTTCAAAAGTTTGTACATAAATATCACATCATGTAGACTGCGTGTAGATTTCAAAGTGGGGATTTTTAACATTTCTGAGATTTGAGTATAATTATGATTAATCATAGGATTAGGTAGATTTATCTTAAAAGACACATAAGAAAAAAATTTATGTTGAATTGTTTCTAACCTGTTGATTATATAAGACGTGCTTGGTGACCAAATTTGTGAGCAGTACATCAATTTTGATTTCACCAAAGAATTATATAATATAGCAAAACGTATTTGGAGATTTGAATTTGGCAGTTTGTCTTTTTATAAAACCAAGTGTTTTTAATGATTCGCTTATCATGTTATCAATGTGTAATTTGAAATTTAGGTTTCTGTCAATTATCACTCCCAAGTCTTTAATGTGTGTGACAGTTTCTAGGTTAATTCCATTTATGGAATAAATGTAATCGATGTCATTTTGATTTTTATTACATCTAAGTACTTTACATTTATTTATATTTATATATGTTTTGTTATCTGTACACCAATTGACTAGATTTATCAGATCTTGCTGTAATAAGTCAGAGTCATTTATGTTTTCTATAACACGCCAGAATTTACAATCATCTGCATAAAGGTTAAAAGAAGAATGATGAAAGGCATCAATTATATTATTTATATAAGTTAAGAAAAGTACTGGACTGAGATAAGATCCTTGGGGTACACCTGATTTACTCATGTATGGTTGGGATTTGAATTCTTTGTAACGCACTATTTGGCTTCTGTTTGTCAAATAATTACATAACCATGTCATGGGGATTCCATTTAAGTTTAAAGTTTCGATTTTTTGTAATAATAAAGCTATATCAACTTTATCGAAGGCTTTAGTAAAATCAGTGTAAATAATATCTACTTGTTTCTTATCTTCGAGGGCCTTACGAACTTCATAACTAAATTGTATTAAATTGGTTAATGTCGATTTGCCTTCAACAAAACAGTGTTGTTGTTCAATTATTTTTGTTTCAATCTGAGGCTTTATATAGTCCAAGATAATATTTTCAAAGACTTTTGCAATACAATTTAATATACTGATTGGTCGGTAATTATTTATGTTATTACGGTCTCCATTTTTATAAATTGGTGTTATAAACTTGTTTTCCATTGTACTGGAATAGAGTGTGAAGTTAACGATTTGTTGAAAAGTAATTGTAGGGGGGTTGCGAATTCCGATGCGCATTTTTTTAAAATTATTTCAGGAATACCATCCGGACCATGTGTAAATTTATTTTCTAAAGATTTTAATTTAAGTTTGATTTGTTCACAAGTAATATTTAAGTTTTGAGTATTATGATTTGGGGTAATTGAAACAAAAGTGTTATCATTATCATTGTCATAATTAGATTGGAAGTATTTTGCCAATAAATTTACAATATCTGTTCCTGTATTTGCTAAAGAGTTGTTCAAGTACATGCTGTTGGGTAAACCATGAGACAATCTTTTACTATTTACATAATTCCAGAAAGATTTAAGGTCATTAGTTATTGATTTTTCTATTATCGCAAGTTTTTTAGTTTCCTTTTGTTTTAATAACTTTTTACATTTGGCACGCAATAAAGAAAATTCAATTTTATCTGAGGTATTTTTACTATGCTTGTATAAATAGTGGGCCTCTTGTTTTTGTTTTAACAAACTTCTCAATTGTTTATCAATGGTAAGTTTCTCTTTAATATTATTAGATAAATGTTTAGATGGGATATTATTTCTAAATATATTTTCAACTATACAGTAAAACAGATCACATGCTTCTTCCAATGGTAGTGGTGCAATTTGTTCTAACCAGTTTACATTAGACAATTCTAAAGCAATATTATCAATATTAGCATTTCTAAAATCCAATTGAAATGAATCTGACTTTAAAGTGGGTTTCTTTATTTCATGATGTACATTAAATTCTATTGATAACGGAGGGTAATGTACATCGCAGGTTATGATAGGATCAATATTATCAGTAACCATTGAACCGTTTTGAGTGGTAAAGCAAAGATCCAATGTCTCAGAGTTTATATTTTTAATGCTGTTAATTTGAAAGAGATTATGTAAGTTTAAGGTATCTATTAATATTTCAGCCTTTTCTAAATTTGACTGTAAGAAATTGGACTTTGTGCTCACGAATGATATACTATTTTCTGATTGCCATTCAATTTTTGGTAAATTATAATCTCCAACAATTGTAACGGTAGAGGGTTCAGTTAGGAGCACCTTATCCAGATCATTACAATGTTCAATATTAAAACTTCTATCTGAATTAGGAGCAATATAAATTGATCCAAAAATATGTTTTTTATTTAGTAATTTAATCTGGATGAATAACTCCTCGAAACCTCTATCATTAGTTTTCACAACAGAACTTTCATAATTATTAAAAACTGCAATAAGAATCCCTCCTCCTCTTGACTGTTGCATTGCTGAGTAGTTTCTATCAACCCTATAGATATCATATAAAGACAAGTTTAATTCAGCATTATTTATATCTTGATGAAGCCATGTTTCCGTCAGGATAATGATATCAGGTTTTTTGGATTGTAGTAATACATCTTTCAGTTGGTCAAGTTTGGTTCTGAGTCCTCTCACATTTTGATAATAGATATAAAGTTCTTTATTTAGTTTTTTGATGAGATCAGTGACTTATCCACATCCTTGTGTTGTGAATCCATTGGGAATATTTTCGGAGTTCCTAGAACAAATTTAATATACATCTTCCCTTTGTTCTCGGGTTTCTGGATTTCTGCAATTAGTTTTTTATATTCATTCATCTGGTGTTTAGTTAAATCTGCTTGAAATGAAAGTTTGCCTTTAAGAGATGATCTCAGTTTAAGTAATTTTATGACTGACATTTTGTCTGCAAATGTCACCTTTACAGGACGAGGGTTATTTCCTTTCTTTGACGGTAATCTGGTTAATTTGGAGATTGGGAAGTTCTCTAGTTGAGCATCATTCAACAACTGATAAAAAGTCGTTTTATCATGTTTTATTCGGTCTGCAATGTCTGAGTTCCCTTCTGTTTCTGGTATATCGTAAAATATCAGATTCCAGGATTTTGTTTCACGCCATGCAAGCTCATCCAGAATATCAGATGGGGTGGATATAACTTCAGGTGTATTAAAAGTTGAATTTAATTTCAAGATTGATTGTTCTAAATTTGTAAGTCTTGTATTGATATCAACAATTTTTTCTTCAGTCTTTATCTTGAATTCTTTCATTTCTGCTGAAAATTCGATTACTTTATTTAACTTTACTTGCATTTTATTAACTTGGCAGGTTAATATGGATACATTTTTTAATCCCAATTTACATTCCGAGCACAAAAACCTAAGTATACGCACTGATTTTAATTCCAATGCTCGTTGTTTTGTCATACTAATATCAGCACATTTGTAATGAACAGTATCATTACAACTTTCACACTTAGCAAAGTTTGTGTTTGGGTCTAATGTTTTGGTACAAACAAAACAAACTGGCTTAACCTCTTCGATTGCATCATCCTTTATCAAGCCTTGAATTTCGTCTTGAATATCTTGAGCACTAAAGTATGTAATTACCACAACCGTCAATTCACTATATCCACTGTCGTGGCACCATACACCGGCAATAATTACACCATACACTGAAGGTGGCACCATACACCGAATTATTGTAACATTTATTGTCATTAATATTTCTGTTTATTCTAACTTATCAAATGTATCTCTGGTGTAAATCAATAGTGGTAGCTAATGACTTTAGCTATTTTTAAAGCAACCTAAAATAAATAGTTTGAAAGAAATTATATGGTAATATGTAACATACATAAATTTCGTTGATGTTTAAGAGAAGTATCATTTGCAGGAGATTCAAGGAACAGGAACATTCAAGTATCAGAAATATCATTTGCAGGAGAATGGGTTTATGCTGCGTGGAGCCAATTTTATAGTGTTCTACTCTACATACTGACTGTCTGGTGAACTATCTTAATGACATTTTTTCTAATAAAATAATTAAACATAAGTTTCCCTTCTTTTTAACAATCAATGAAATTTTTTCTTAAAAAAATCTATTGTCCAACACCATGTTTCATGTGTCAATTACAAGTGTCTTCAGAAGTATACAAATACATATAATTGACAGGAAAATAAAAAAAATAACAAATTTTGAAGATAGTGAATAAAATAAAATAATCAAAAATAAAAGTTACATTGAAATTACAAAGGAAATTCATTAATAAATCAAGTATAAGTGAAAAAATATATAAGTAGTAAGTACAAAGTATAAAAATATATGGGAGAGTACTTACCTAAACATCTTAAATTAAACTCACATTTTTATAAAAGAAAAACAGAACTATATAAAAACATTATCAAAAAGGATAAATCCAATCATAAAAGAAGGAAAAATTCCCATTGTGAGAACATACTTATATATCCTCACTTTCAGGAGACAGAGGCAAGTATGGGAAAGGAGAGAGCAATTCAGCATAAAAAAAAAATTATTATTTTGAATCGACAACAATGAAAGCAAATAAAAAAGAATAATCTAAGGTGGAAGGAACAAATCTAAACATAAGTACAGCAATAAACGTATAAAGGTAAATAGAACTTAGCATGGTATTAATTGCATGATAGAATGGATTAATACCATGTTGGAATCAAATCTTTTCACAAATATTTATGATAATGTTCTTTCTAAAATAAAAATACCATAAAAAAATTGTCTTTGTAAGAAACACATTTTTATTGATTGTTAAAAAACAAAAGAATACTTTTGTTTTATTATTCTTATTCTTGTTATTCAAGTGTCAATCAGTTTTCTCACACTTTTATCTGCTTAAATTTGTCTAAACTTTGGAGATTAAATCCTACAATTTGTTTTAGTGTTGTCAGTATTTAAAATAGATTGTTTTCTTATTTCATGGAGCATCCCACTCTCCTCTCTGTGGGATTTTAATCAAGAAGTTCTGGACTTCATTCTGTTGAGATGTTTAAGTCTATTTTCTCTGACTTTTTTATTTTCTTAATTTAATTGTAAATTATACAGTAAAAATTCTGTTCATGGAGTGAATGGTATTTAGAAATTTATATTTAAAATATATAATAGGCTGGTCATCAGAGAAAAGTCTCAATATTGAGTAATTTATGAGAAATATGCAATATAATTTAAAAATATGTTTTCAAAGATATCCTCCACAATCATGTCAAAATTTGTAATGGATTTCTTTGCCTTACTCCACATTCAAAATCTGTCATTTTTTGGAAGCTTCATTTCGATCATAATTTTGTTTTCAACAACAAAAAAATTGAACAGCTTTAATCAAATTTTCTTAATCTTTCTTCAGGTCTTCAAACTTTTATTTAAGATGTTTTCCTTCACAAAAAACATCCCCCACTGAGCTATTGCAAGCCTTTTCAATAGCTATCCATGCCATATTCTGTCACATGGTAGAGCCATTTATTTTACATTCCATAATATTTTTCCTCTCTGCAACGAGGGATACAAGTCTTTCCTCGCATGTGAAATTAACTCTTTCATGCTTCTTTCCCCTTTCCATTTTGCAATTCCTACATGCACAAAGTATGAAGCAATAAATAAAACTTTTACACTGAACTCGCCCACAGCCGAAGTAAACCATATCACAAAATAACAGAGAATGAGGAGTAAAAACACCTCACATTTCTTCACCAAAACAAATTCGAATTCGCGCGTACAGAGCACATTTGAGTCGAAAATGCGGCGATGCCGGTGGTGAAAAAGCAATCGGCAAGATTATTTATCAGAAATATATCTGTCAGATATTTTAACAGGAAAGACCTTGGTGAAACGAAAAATTGATATCCGGCACTTTTATCTCACAGATACGTTATCTGTCGGATTAGTATTCGGAACTTTATCAGACACCGGTGAAACAGGCCCTTACACTCATAAATATAATAATGTTTACAAATTGCTGGTAATGTACATATTAAAGACAGAGATATTTCAAACTGGTGGTGCTACAGAATGGCACAGACTTTCCTGTATTAGTTTTCTGTTTCGTTTGGTCTCAGGTAACTCTTCAGACTTGCCAATACTCTTGACAGCTGCCATCTATTGCCACCCAAACTACATTTTTTTCACATTTTATTAATTTTTCGGTTTCCCAATAGTTGATCAAAACTATTATTTTAAGAATTATAAAAAAACAGTTAAACCTTGCCCTAAATGGCGATTTTTGTTGAAAAATTTGGAGCCGTTTTCAAGAAATGGCGTTTAGTGCTACTGTAAATGCGAAATTTGAAGGTCTTTTTTACAGAAAATTTTTGAGTTTTCAAAAAACTTCATTTAAAGTCATTTGAAGCACTTACACTCACAATAGTGTTTACAAATTGCTGTAAATGTGCTTTTAAACCATATGAGAGCTCTTTCAAAAAAATTTAATTTTTGTAATTTTTGAAAAAACAAAAAAATACCCCCAAATTACCTTTAAGCCATATTAAAAAGTGCAATTAGCACTATCCGTTCGAAAAGTTTAAACAAAGAATTTGAAACCATTTTTGAGAAAATGGCGTTTGAGTGTTTCTGAAAATGCACAAATTTTGAGCTAGTTTTCACAGAAAACTATTCATTTTCAAGAAACTTTATTTGACATTATTTAAAGCACATGTACTCATTAATATAATAATGTGAACAAATTGCCACTAATGTAAATATTAACAACGTGAGAGACAAGTCAAAAAAACTACATATTTGCAATTTTTGAAAAAAAACAAAAGAATAGAGGAATATGGTGTTAATGTCATCTCATAGAGCACATATAGCACTATCTTTACCAAAAGTATAAAGAAAAAATTGAAGCCGTTTTTGAGAAAATTTTGAAAATGTCCGGGGAGCTTCATGTAGAGTACCCCCAAATTCTATAGAATCTTTTTCAAAATCTCTAAACTTCGACTTGAAGCAAATCGACCGGGGAATATCCATTTTGGAAGAAATCGTACGTATGATTTAGGCGCTAGCAGTGTTCCCAGACGGACGGACAGACGGACGTTTTCCTTTCAATTGGTTTTTCGGTATTAAGGACCCACAAAAGAGGGGTTCTGACTACACCACGTGTTGGGGGATTTTTTTCCCTTTAATTTAGCAACTGGATTTATCCACTTTTTCGTCATCACGGCCCGGCAACGAATTTTTTCTGGCGAAAATTGACCATTTTTTCGCGCAGCATTACATAACTTTCCCTGTACTACGTATATTATTGTGTATATACGTACGTATACGGGAAAGTAAAAAGTGTATAAATCAAGTTGCTAAATTAAGAAAAAAAATCTCCTAACACATGGTGCAGCCAGAATCCCTGTTTTGTGGGTCCTTGATACCGAAAAATCGATTGAAGGCAAAACGTGTGTCCGTCCGTCCGCCTGTGAACAACGCCAGCGACTAAACCGGGTAGCCGATTTTCTCCAAAATTGATACTCCACGATCGATCTGGCTGATCTCATGGCCCCTTGAATTTGAAACTGATATTTTAATTTTTGGGGGTACTTTATGTGAAGCCCCGGGACATTTTCTAAATTTTCTCTAAAACGGCTCCAAATTTTTTTCTTTAAATTTCTTGTAAGAATAGAGACTTAGTAAGGTGGCATGTGTCCGATTTTACGGGTTAACTCTGAATTTTTGAAAAATTGCAAAAGTTTGAATTTAATTTGGCGTCTTTTCCAACTAGAATATCGCAGATAGTGATTTTTCCTTCGAATAAATTCTGTTCTTCATAGTGAGTTCTTTCTTAAAGATCCTGTACATTTTTGAAAATTTTGGTGCAACAGTTTCATGCAATATGAGCAATTTTTAAAAAAAATACGAAAACAAGATTTTCTCAAAATGGCTCCAAATATTTTCTTTAAACCTTTGGTAGGGATAGTGCTAAATATACTCTATTAGATGACATAAATGCCATATTGTTCTATTCCTTTTTTTTTTTTATTTTAAAATTTTTTTTTATTATATTGCAAAAATTTAAGTTTTTTGACTTGCTTCTCACATCATTATTATTCACATTAGAATTAGCGGCGATTTGTTCACATTATTATATTATGAGTACATGTGCTTTACATGACATCAAGTAAAGTTTCTCAAAAACTCAACAGTTTTCTGTGAAAACTAGCTCAAAATTCCGTATTTTCAGAAATGCTCAAATGCCGTTTTCTCATAAATAGCTCTTAATTTTTTCTTCAAACTTTTAGAAAAATTAGTGCTAATTGCACTCTTTAATATGACGTAAAGTTTATTTTGAGGTATTTTTTTGTTTTTTCAAATATTACAAAAATGTAATTTTTTTGAAAGAGCTCTCATACGGTTAAAATGCACATTTTCAGCAATTTGTAAATACTATTTAATTTGTGAGTGTAAGTGCTTCAAGTGACTCCAACTTAAGTTTTTTCAAAACTCAAAAGTTTTCTGTGAAAATGCGCTTCAAATTTCGCATTGTTAGTAGCGCTTATATGCCATTTTTCTTAAGAAGAGCTAGAAACTTTTAAAAGAAAATTGCCATTTAGGATGAGGTTTTTGTGTTCTTTAATATTCTAAACTTAATATTTCCGTTCTACCATTAGGAAATCAGAAAATTGAGAAACTCTCAAAAAAATGTACTTTGGCCGGCAATACATGGCAGCTGGTTTTCTCAATGAAATGTATTTATCTAAACTACATCTTCACATAAGGCATCCTTAACTTTTGATCTTTTGAAAATACAAGTAGTTTTTCTATAATTTCATGACAAGCATAATTGCCCGCTGCAAATTTACTGCGCTTCAGACAACCGGATGCATTGTAAATTGGAATTTGGTATTTTGTATGTTATTTTTTTGTTAATTTCTTACATTCGACCTTTTGTTATACATTTACACATTAATCTTTTAGAAATTATTAATTTTGAAATATTTAAAATAAAAATTGCTAGGTCTTTAAGGGAGTATCGACAATGCAGAGAATGCAACAGTGGAATTCCTTCTCGCGGTTGCAAATTTCTGTGAATTACATGTCATTGTTGTGACATTATATAGCTGTACCAAAAGTAGTTATAATTGTCAAATTTATGTAGATATTTGCAGAAAAATATTTAGTTTTTGCACCAAATGCTGTACCATTTTTAATGAATGAAGTATTTGTTGCATTGTTTTAGAATACTCTTCTCTAATCATGGCCTTATGAAATGCATTTCTATATTGTCTGGGGGTATCAGACTTCTTTTTCCAATACAAGTTTACAAAACTTTTGTATTATATTTTTGTGCAGCTGTAGATTCACATTGTTTTGACAACGCTGTGATGGAAACAGTGAGTTGTTCGCTTCATGGTTGAATTGGAAATTTTTCAAATAATAGCCAAGATGTCTGTAGTGCAGAGAGTGCAATATTTCAATCCTACGAAGCTGTTTCCAATAATGTGGGAAAGTATGTGCTATTGTATCGCCACTAGTTACTTGATGAAATCTGGTTTTCAGAATTAGGTCTTTAAGTAATATTATGTACTTAATTGTTGAAAATATGTAATTTCACATACTAATACATACATAAATAGGTAGTTACAGATACTGCAGCTCTTCGAAGTTGCAAATTCCAATTTCCTGTGCTTTTGCTTTCTTCTGTGAGTCTTTCACAAGACATCAGCAGGGGCACTCAGAGAAAACAAGGGGCCTGGGGCAGAGGATTCACAGGGATCTCATATTTCAAACAGAAGTCACACATTCACACATGCACGTACTGATGTACACACTCTTTCACAGGCTCAAGCACATGCTCTCATGCACAAACCTCTCCGAAAATCGCAAATTACTTCTCATTTTTGGGTGATGTTTCTGTGCGTATGGAATATAGTTTTGGATTGTTGAATTTGTGTTCATGTATTAGCTTTACAAGAATTAGCTTTCCCACCTTGCTCTACAGTTGATAAAGAGTTTTACAAATGATGGCTGAGATGTGTTAAAATGGACAGATAGGGTGGTATTAAAATATTACATAACTGTTATTAATGCAAGAAAGAATATGCTGTTGTAGTTCAACTAGTTAATTCAATGTTTTCCACAGTAGTGTCCTTCTGACTTCATCAAATGGTAGTGACATACTGGCAGTCAACATACGAATAATATATTGGGAAATTTTGTTCCTTTCACTTCTCTGCTAATTGGGTAATTGTAAATTTATAATCACTATTTTATCTTCCTTTCTAAATCCATGAGGGGCCTCCAAAATGTTGTCCAGTATTGCACTTAATCTTCTTTCTATGATTTTTGCATAAATTTTAAAACATGCATTTAATTCCTCTCTTGGTGTCACTGGGTTCTAAATCCTTTTTTGTGAATTGGGCAGATGTGTTCCATTCATTAGGTTCATAACTCTCATGCTAACATGCAAGTTAGAACTGTAATAATAAAAATTTATTGTAACAAAACAATAATATATAATGAAATTGTTTACATTTGTATTGTTTAATATTTTTAAAAAGACTTCATATGCCTGTAACAAGTAATGTACTTCAGCTTCCAGGTCAATGACTTCCATCTTGATAAAGTTTTTGTCCCATTGAGCAAATGCTGAAATGGCCTCTTGTTTTGCTTGTAGTGTAGGAGTAGAGCTGAGGGTGAGTTACTATTTTATTAGCAATGCAGAAAAATTAAATCAGCAGTTTAATTGAATTCAAAATCACCTTTGCAATTGTGTTTTCTATAACTCGGGAATGAAAATGTCTAGTCTTGCAAATTTCACGGTTGTTTTTTGTTTGTATTTTTTCTTTCATTCGAGGCCTGAAGAAAATCGGTGCACATAATCTCCTCTCCCATACGTCACATACAGTTTTTACTGTTTTTTGACCAAATAAATCAAACCAAATCAAATCACCCAGACCAGTTCTACAGTCCAATCCAATCCTATCCAAGTCCAACCCTTTTAGCTTGTTGTACATCCAAACAGTTAATCCATATAGTATCGATTTTTTCACCTTCTTTGGAGGGATGTTTCTAGACTGTAGATTATAGCATTTATCTACAAATTTGTCATATATATTGTGTACATTTATCTTCCCATTTTATGTCATTATAAGACGGGAATATACTGTGTACAGGGTCAGACAGCTGCGTTTCCATGGCTTTATAGTCAGTCCTTCTGTAGTTGGGTCTGCAGCAAGCTTCATATGATGCTGAGCATACCCATCCATTTTAATTCCATCTGTAATGTCACCATGATTACAAGGTGATCTCTTTGTCCAATAATTGGTTGCAGTATTGGGAGAGTTGTGATATCATCACTGGTCATCATAAGATCTAAAATTGAGTAATCTAGTTGGTTCATAAAACCTTTGAATCAAATTTGTGTTGTTTTAGAATTGTAAAAATTGTCTATTTCTGCCTTCGCAGATAAGCTGATTTTCTATCCACATTTTAGTTCATACATTGAAGTCACCAAAAATTAGAACAGGTTTTTTTAATGGACTGACTTTACCGGGCATCTGAAATAAATTCAGAATGGATTCTTGCACTCTTGTGTTTTGGATGGCAATCCATATATTACTTCAGTGGTAATGTTTGTACCATGTACAGATTTGTTGAACCATTGGCGTTCTACCGGAGGATCGTGGAGATCATCAATAGGTTTGGCATAAATATCAAGGGTCTCATTCCTGTGTGTGATGTACATCATTGCACCAGCTCCTCATCTGTAGGTTCTATCTGAGTGAAAAGTGTAATATTCAAGTAAGTTGATGAAAGGTTTAGTGATATCTGCTTTTGTCCAGGTTTCAGTGATTATTATAATGTCGGGATTGAAGACTTGCATTGCCAACACAAGTAAGTTGAAGAAGTTGAAAAGATAAAATATTTGTATATACAATATTTTCAGTTGAGTAATTGAGGATCTTGCAGCTACTGCCTGCTGTCGTTTCTGAGTTTTCTTCAAATTTTGGATTGACTTTAATATACTACTTGATAGGGAGGTTGGGTTGTTCTGTTTGGCAGCCATGGTGTTGCAAATAGAACTTTCAATTCTTCACATTGTTGAGAAGGTTTATCATTGTTGGCATGAACTCCTTGGGACAAATCAAGTCTTCGTTTACATTCCGAGTGCATTCAGTACCGCTTTACACTGCTTTAACACGTCGTGGTATAGTTTGGGCAAAATAGTTTCTCGCCCAGATATAACAAACTTCACTTCATTAGCTGAGATATTTTACTGCCCAACAATAGCTTATCATTTTCTAAGTCTTGGGAATGCCTTTGGATGGAGTTTGGTGGATTTTCTCATACCAAATATTTTCACTGTTTTTTGACCAAATAAATCAAAATCAAATCAACAGAATTATCTTCTAGCTGTGAGTCTTCCTGTCTTAAATTTTCCTGATTTTCTGTGCATTTCTTGTTTCATCTTTTTATGAGGCTTATCAAAGTGATTTTTGATTTCCTTCTTCAAGTTCTTCACTTCCTTGTTAATGTCCCTAATTCTCTTTTCATGCAGTGTTTTTCTAAGGTTGTCTGTTTTATTTTTCAAAGGTCTGCATCCACTATTTTTGTTCACTATGTTTGAGAATATCTTAATGTCCTTCTTAATGCCTTTAAATCCCTGCTTTTTGGGTATTTGGGTATGAACTGTATGGTCATTCAATTTCTTCAGTTTTGCTTCAATGTGGGAGATGTATTTTGGTAGTTCATTTTTGATGATCTTGATTAATTCCAAGGATTCTCTGCTCATACAAGTTGCTGATGATCCTTGGATGAGCCTTCATCATATCTGTTGCACATCCATTCATCCATCTTGTTGTCTATTTTGTTAATAGATTAGTCATTGGGGATATTGAGGTGTACAGCACTGAAAGCCTTGACTACTCTATAAAAACACTAACAACTTTTATGTGACAGGATCTGCAAATATGAATGTTAACTCTAGCATCAGTTTCCATGTATTCACTGTTTAGTTCTTTCAAAAGAAGTTGAAAATAAATACAGTGAGTCATTTGGCTTGCTGAGAATATTTGTCATTTTGACTTATGAGTTACTTTTGGAAAAGAAAATCTAAACATCAACAGCGAGGGGTTCTACAACTGCCACTGCTTCCTGTACCTCTAATGCCACTGACCTCAGTCTCATCATGCTTCTTCCTGCTCCTTGATACCTCTTGAGTGCATGGCTTCTTGTATTCCTACTGACCATGATATTCTGGGTTTTCCTCTTCTATTTCTTCATGCAGATTCATATAGCATGGCCCTTTTTGGCCATCTGCTTTCTCCTATTCATAAAATGTGACTGAGCCAGAACAGCTGCCTTTCTTGAATTCTGTCAACTACATCAGAAAGACAATCTCTCGAGCCATTATTTTCTCTCCTAAGGCTAGAAAATCTAATAAATAAACAGGTCTCTTACAAGCAGAAAGAAATTGCACATTGGACTCAGGGCAGTCTTCCTTTTCTTTTATAATGGTGTTCTACTGAATTGTGTGTCATCGTCTGACATTGGATTCATTTCAGATTTCAGAATGAAGCATCAAGTGGTGATGTGGGAAAGAAAGTTTCATTAATTAGTGATAAGAGTTTGCAAGAAAATAAAAATCCATCTGTTAAAGGTAATGTATATTAATTCATTATTTATTTTCAGTTGTTTGTTGAAATTCTGGTTGAAACAGTAGAAGTGTAGCAAAGAAATGGCATAGTAAGAGAATGAAGGCACAGATATGTAAAACAGATACTGAATTATAGGCCAAAGGAATGAAGAGACCATGGAAGACCTAAACTAAGATGGCAAGATCAGGATCACTTTAGTGACAAAGGAAATACTGTTTCAAAAGGAACAAGTCATACAAATATGTACTTGGGTTTTTATTTCTTGGCGTGTGAGGGCCTGTCTTCATGACAGAATATGTGACGGCATTTCATGTCTTTCTCTTATGTGTTGCTAGACATTGCATGATCGCAACCGTATTGAGCAGTGCTGGCGATCATGCAACTTCTAGTGACACAAGGGAGAAAGATGCGAAATGCTGTGAGCTATTCCATTGTGAAGACAGGCCCTCATATGCCAAGAAATAAAAACCGAAGTATAAGTGTGGTAAACCCTGAACTGTTGATAAGTTTAATAATACGTTAGATTGGATGTGCAACTGTAATTTCTTTATATACAAAAATCTAGTAGTCTTAAATGTTTGATTACTGGAGCGATGAGACTTTATACTCACCTTTCCGATTATTGCCAATTGCATGTGGGATCCCGGAGGGTTTGATTTTAAGCCCTATTCTCTTCCTACTGTATGTAAATGATATGTCCTCGATGTTTCGAAATGGAAGAACAGTTCTCTTTAATGATGATACAAATAGTCTTTGCAATAAAGGAACAGTAAATAATGCAAAATCAGATGTTTCAGATAATCAGATAGATAATCAGACAATTTGTAATAACAAATTAATAGTAAAAGAAAAGAAAATGGTTTCAATGAAGTTTTCCATTCCAGATGAAAAATTGAAAATGAACAAAATGGCATTGACAAAATACTTGGGTCTTTCAATTCAGTCAAACCCCAAACAGAACATTCATTGAATCAAATACAAAATTAAGTTAATTGCACCAAATGTTCAGAATTTTTTCAAATTCGGTCAGCCTTATTACCACTTATTGTGTATATTTTGCAAATGTTCGTTCCTACCTGTGATATGGTGTAATATTCTTGGGAAAAACCCCGACTTTCAGATTACAGAAAAGATTCATACAAACAATAAGCGAATCCCACCCGCATGATTTTTGTAAGCCTCACTTCATGAAGCTGGGAATTCTACCATTGCCTTGCCTGTTGATTTACGAATCAGAAGTTTTTGTGAAAAATGACTTACTCAGGGGTGGAAACATATTTTCATGTCTATAACTAAAAGACCCGATATAGTAATCTTATTCATTAAATGTCAGTATCAACAGCTCACTACAAAAGATTAAAATATAGTACGTGTAGATTATTTTATAATGCATTGTCATATAACATTAAACTATTAAAATTGTTACACAAGTTCAGGTGTCATCTTGAATCTTCTTTTCTGCTGTGTGTAACTGTTTGTATGTAATCAACCAAGCATCAATATATCAAGGAAAGCAATATTGATTTTAAGAATGATATTTAATGAATTGGTTACCATTTAGACTGTTTAATTTTAACAGACTAAATATGCCTGTAACAAGTATTGTACCTCAGCTTCTGGTTCAACAACCCTCAGCTCAAACAGATTTTTCATCTAGTTTCCCTGATTCTTTGAGCAAATGCTAAAATGGCCTCTTGTTTTGCTTCTGGACATCAATGTAACTTCACTAACTGTGCACTTTTCTAGAGTTCAGTGAGAAATGTTGTTATTTAAAGTAACATTCTCAATGTTCTCATAGATGTATGTTGATTCCTTCAAGAAGGGCACAACAAGGGATAATAGCCAAAATCTGCAACTTTTTTTCCTTTGCAAATACTTTTTATTACAAGAGAACTAATATTTTCTCACCAATGTTTGCCAAAAACGTTTGTGCCCACCTGTGTTTATAATTCAACTTCTATATATGGGTTAGGGTGGGATTCCAGAAATTGAAAAACCGTGCGGAGAATACAATTCTCCCCATAGTACGACAGTCAGATTTTAACTGGTTTTGACATTCAATAAAACAGGTAATGCTGCTGTTTGGAGTAATTCCCTATTCAGCAGTAGTAGTATGTTTACAGTGTTGTGTGATGGCATCTTATAAATCACACAAACTTTCCTTAACAGATATTATAAATAATTGACATAATTATGCTTGATTTGAACCTTGGAATGTATTACATGAATCAAATCAAAGATGGATGGATGTAATCAAGTTATTCATTTTGTATACAGATTGGACAAAGTAAATAAATACATATGTATGTATGTTTGTATGTATCAGTGATTATGAGGTTGTGTTGACAATAGATTTAACTTTAAAAAATATACGTACGCATGTATATATCAGTAATTGTGCAGTTGTGACTGACAATATATTTAACTTGAAAAAATAGTCATAATAATCCATTTAAAAAATTGTTATGATTTATTATCATTCAGGGTACTCCTAAACCACATTTATGATTTATGTTTCTGTTTTCAATTCCTATGGGTGAATGATATCTATAGGTATAGCAGTAACTGGATTATATAAATTATCTACATTTTTCTTTAATGTTTTTGTAGGTATTTTTCAATATCAGGGTGTTATACATTGAAACCTCTATATAATGTTTTTTAAGGGACCATGAATTCTGAACATTGTATAGAGGAAAACACTATAAAGAGGAAGACTGTGTATAAGGGCTTTTGGTCAGGACCGGAAAACATTGATGTAACATAGAGGAAAACATTATATGGAGGAACATTATATAGACGTTTCACTGTATTTCAGAAGCATACTTTAACTCTACTATGAAAATTACAAAATATTCATCCAATATGTTCATAGATTTTGAAATAATTAGTCCATGATAATGAAATTGATGAACTATCAAGATTACATATCCAATTAGAGGATTTGTTTATACATAATTTATGAAACATAATACACAGCTCTTCTTCTAAATCTGTTTTGCTAGTATTCAAGTGCTGTTGAAGTGTCAAGTTTATTTTAAATATTTTATTCTTCAAGATAGAAATTCTTTTTGAAAGAAAATGACAAAGTGCAAATTGTATTATTCTTAATTTCTTGACAATGTGTGAAGTAGAGAACGATTCGTAATGCAGGTTTCAAATATTAGAGCAGAATTATTCTAGAAAACATGATTTTGTTTGTCATTTGTGTTGAACACAAGTGTTGAAAATAAACATGATTTCTTTTTGAACTGCACCAGGTGACCAAATGATTGTGCCAGAACGTATGGAACAAGGTCAAATTAAATTCTACACATACCACAGTTATATTGCTGCAGCTGGAGGTTACATTGTGGCAGCTCTTGTTTTTATCACTTTCTTGTTAAATGTTGGAAGTACAACTTTTAGTTCATGGTGGCTAGCAACATGGATTAGAAAAGGAGGTGGGGTAAGTCTCTATTGTTTCATACGATTGAAGTTGTTGAAAATCCATCAGTTTAAACAAAATAATATATGACATTTGCAGCTAAATGTTTTAAATTGACTGAAAAGTTATGATAATGTGTTTTTGTTTATTTTTATTCTCTCTTTCAGACAACTTTGATAACAGTCAATAATCAGACTCGCAAAAGTGATCAGTTAATTGATAACCCTGACTTCCCTTTTTATCGATTAGTGTATGGAATTACTGTAGTTGTTATCATGGGAACAAGCTTATTAAGAGGATTTGTATTTACAAAGGTAAGTATATTTTCTTCCAGTGTTAAATATGTAATGAAATTATATTGTTTTGTCATTGACAGTGCAAGAAATAAACTAGTTAGCTCATTTATCCTTCTAGTACTTGAATATAACTATATTAAAACCTGCTGAATTTTCAAAAGAGAGGCAGAGAAGACTTTTTTACAAATACAATTTCCTAAACAAAAAAATAAGTAAATAGAAGTTGGCTTATAAAACAGAATCAGAGCCACCAGAAGAAAATACCAAATCCAAGCCAATAGTTTTTTTTTTTTTTTCGAGAGATACACTTTACAGAAATCCAGCTGTCATTCTTTCAGTAGAGCAGGCAGTAATGGTGCACTAATATTCATAACCTTTCGGTTGTGGTTTCTCTTTTGAGTTTTAATTATGACCCCTTATTATACATAAAAGGGCAGTGTGCCATCAAATGTTGTGGCGGATTTATCTTGAGGTGCCCTTAAAGATGGCAGATAATAACAATGCAGATACCATTCTCTCTGTAAAGCTTAGTCTGATCTTGCCTTTGCTTCAATGAAATAAATGCTTTAAATGAATGTTTATGAAGTATTCCTAAAGAAATGTCCTTATACACATTTTGATGTCTTGCACCATTATCGAGTTAAAATGCATTTTTTGCACATGTGAATTAAAAAAGTTTTTCTAGAGATATTAAAAGGATTTTTAAAAAGTGCCTCACATCTCTTCTCTTCTCCTCTTTTCTTTTTTCGTCTCTTCTCATCCAATCTCTCCTCTGGCCTCCTTTCCCTCTTTATATAAAAATTGTTACATCCCCTTTATACCAAAGACTGTCATTGGTATCAACGAAGGTATTTAATAAAAAGGAAGCTTTCCATATGATGTTGCCCAATTTTTGTATGTTTAGAAAAATATTTTTCCAAGTATTGAAAAAACAATTTTTAAAAGAATTAGTAATAAATTATTAAAAAATATGCCAATTACAATTATTATTTCTAATTTTAATAAGAAAGTGTGTTATATGCTTACCTAGGGTATTAATGACAGTAGACAGTTCATTGCATCGGTTAATTTGTCTTGTGAGAAGTCGTCTTTGCATTAATAACATTATTGGGAGATTCTCATTGAGGAATATCAAAAAATAATTTATGTTATAATTTTAGAGTCATTGACAAACAGAATGCCATTTTTACTTTCCCATATTCATACGTATATACAGAGTAATACACGTAGTATAGGGAAAGTTATGTAATGCTGCGCGAAAAAAACCGCGGATTTTCGGCAGAAACAAATTCATTGCCGGAACCTGATAATGAAAAAGTAGATAAATCCAGTTGCTAATTAAGAAAAAAAATCCCCTAACAGGTGGTGGTTTCAGAATCCCTCTTTCGTGGGTCCTCGATTCCGAAAAACCAATTGAAAGCAAAACGTTTGTCTGTCCGTCGGTGAACACTACTAGCACCTAAACCCTACATAGGATTTTTTTTCAAATTGAAGAAACTCCTATTGATCTGGCTCGACTTGCAGCTTGGACATTATGAAAAAGATTCTGTAAAATTTGGGGATACTTTACGTGAAGCTCCCGGGACATTAACAAAATCTTCTTAAAAACGGCTCCATATTTTTCTTTTTACACTTTCTTTCTTTACACTTTTGATAAGGATGGTGCCTAATTTACTCTACAAGATGACAAACGCCATACTGCTGTATCCTTTTGTTTTCTCAATAAATTACAAAAATGTGATTTTTTTGACATGTCTTTCACATCGTTAATATTTACATTAGCAGTGATTTGTTCACATTATTATATTTTTGAGTACGTGTGCTGTAAAGGATGTCAAGTAAAGTTTGTCAAAAACTCAGCCGTTTTCTGTGAAAAGTAGCTCAAAATTCCGCATTTTCAGAAACGCTCAAACGCCATTTTCTCAAAACTGGCTCCAAATTTTTTCTTCAAACTTTTGGAACGGATAGTGCTAATTGCACTCTTTAATATGACATAAAGTTCAATTTGGGGTATTTTTTCGTTTTTTCATAAATTACACAAATGTAATTTTTTTGAAAGATCTCTCACACTGTTAATATGCACATTTCCTGCAATATGTAAAGAATATTGTATTTGTGAGTTGATATTCTTCAAAATAGTTTTAATGATGTATTCCAAAAACTCAAAAATTGTCTGTGAAAAAGAGCGTCAAATTTTGTACTTACAGTAGCGCTTATATGCCATTTTTTTAAATACGGTCGCAAATTTTTCAAAGAAAATTGTCATTTTGAATGAAATTTTACTGTTCTTTAATATTCTTAAAATAATATTTCTGTCCTAGTATTACGAAACCGAAAAATTAAGAAAATGTCAAAGAAATGTACTTTAGGGCTGTAATAGATGGCAACTGGCAAGAGAATGTGGCAAGTTCAAATGGCTAGCCATGACCAAAGGAATTGGAAAACTAATGCGGGAAAGTCTGTGCCATTCTGTAGCATCACTAGTTAAAAATTTATCAATGAAATACATTTATGAAGTAAAATTTCAGACCCTCAGTACATCAAAATGGGTTAGGGTAAAAATGGTGGCCCGCCCACATAAAGAAGGCACACAAATTTTTACTGGTATTGATTTTTCTCACCTGCTTGTTTATGTTCTTCCAATTAAATCTCTGGAAAGTAAGAGAAAGAGGTGTATTAATAAAACAGTTTATAATTTACTTTTTCATGAATACTGTGTACTTGTTTCTTTATTTGCGTGTATCAACATATTTTAAAATGAATAGGCTAAAATGTACTTGAATTTTATTGTTTCTAGTGTTTGTTATCATTGTTATTATTGTTTGCTGTTATCATTGCCATTGTTTTCATTGTATGTAGTAATTAAGTACTGAGAATATGAAAGAAGTTAATTTTTCTGCCCTAACAACATATTGCTTAATTTTTTTTTTGTGGTTTTGCAGTTCTTAGTATTAAATATAAACAAAAATTATTTAGAAGTTCCTCCTCAACATTTTAATTTTTTTTGTAGGCAACATTACATGCATCTACAAGAATTCATAATAAACTTTTCAATAAAATCATCCATTGTCCTATGTTATTTTTTGAAACTACACCAATTGGGAGAATACAAAATTTATTTGCCAGAGATATGGATGAAGGTAATATGTTACTATTTGCAAATCTTTAATTCCTATTTTACTTTAATGAAGAATGAAATATAATAGTGTATGTATTTCATGTATAATTGTTTGAACTTTTTTACTTTTTGACAGTTGATGTTCGCCTACCTTTTACTGTAGAAAGTATTATGCAGAACATGTTGATTGTCTTCTTTGCCATTCTGTTGATTTGCTTGGTATTTCCTTGGTTTATTATTCCTATGGCTTTCTTAGGTGGAGTGTATTATTTTATGAGCAAAATTTTTAGGTAAATATTTTTATGAATGTTTAAATAAGCATTGTTTTTGAAGATTTGATAGGAATATCTGTAATAGGTACATAATTACTGCAAAACTACAATCTTATTTTTGTTGACAGGGTTGTTGTACGTGACTTAAAAAGATTAGAAAATGTGTCCCGATCTCCTATTTTCAGTTGGATTGGTACTACTGTACAAGGCTTAAATACTATCCATGCTTTTGAAAAAGAAAATGAGTTTATTAGACGGTATTTTATCATGTATTCAATTACCAAAATTTATATAACCTGTGATAATTACATTTTTCATCTCTTGGTTTGTAAGCTATATTATTCTTTCACAGTTTCACTCACATGTATGATGAAAATTCAACATGTCTGTATCTCTGTAACGTTGCTGGACGATGGTTAGCCATTCGAATGGATAAGTTAGCAGGTTTGCCTTTAGGACAATCATTAAAATACATAACACATTTCTTTTGTAGCAGTGATCATTTCTATTTGTTCTGTTTTGTTTTAGTAATGATCATTTGTATTACTGCATTTTTGGTAATCATACTTCATGGTCAGGTTCCTCCTGCTATGGCTGGATTAGCATTGGCTTATGCTGCACACATCAGTGGTTTGTTCCAGTACACTATTCGTCTAATATCAGATACTGAAATTCGCTTTATTTCTGTTGAACGGATGAATGCTTACTTGCAGGTGATATTCTTTCACATTTTTTCTACTGTTATTATTTTTCATTGAAAAAACTTCATGTTCTCTTCTTACTGTCACTTTCAGAATGTTGTGCGTGAAGGTCATGGCAGCCTGAAACGTCCCTCTGCTGACTGGCCCTCCAGGGGCAGTATTAGGTTTGAAAATGTGTGTCTAACATACAGAAAAGGCCTCCCTGACGTGATAAAGAACATAAGTTTTTATATTAACTCTGGAGAGAAAGTGGGTGAGAAGCATTTCTTATTCTTTAAAATTTATTATCGCATTTATTTGAAATATAATGAAAGATTGCAAAGTAATCTATTCTGCACTCTGCCAAGGAAAAATTTTTAAAACAACAGTGATTTCACCCCCACAAACACACACATTATTAATGAAATTTCTCACATTATTTCCAAATTTCCAATTTTCAAAAATTCGGAAAGTTCAATGAAAGTGAAACATGTGCCTTCTTTTAAGCGTTGTTAATTGTTTTATCGATAAAAAATTGATGTGGTTTCTGAGAAAGTGTGTTTTTTATCAGCTGCATTAATTTCAAGTAGACATTACGCGAAAATGACTTGCTATTAAAAAAAATTGTACACGGCATTTTTTAGAACAGATTTTGGTGAAGGCAAAAATATCTTCAACTTTGTGATTTTGAATGTTAAAAGTTTACAATTTTTGAAAATTCAGAATTTTTTCAGAAGTGAGACTAGCACCACATTTTTACTGTCCTTTGATACATAAGAAGAGAAAAATTGAAGAAAAAAATTTGGCGCCGTTTTTTAGAAAATAATTCTGTAAAACATTTTAAAAATTGCCTTATTACACTCAAAATTGCATGAAAACGACTCATATTTACGAAACATTGTACGTAACATTATTTTAAGCAGCACTATTCATTTTATGAAGTGCAGTAAATTGGGAGCTGTCGACAATTTTTGTCGCCAATTACTAAAAAAAATACTCTCATTTTCAAAAAATTCAAAAATGATCTTATTTGAAGATCTGTTTTTGATGAACACATTTCACCAAGAAAAAATTGTAACTTCATCATTGTAGCTTTAGAAAATTTTGAATTTTTTCAATTTTCGAAAAATCAGGGTTTTCAACCAACATTAGACCTGCGCCATTCTCTTAAACGTCCTTCAGACTATCCAACAACAAAATTTAATCAAAATTATTGGCGTCATTTGTTTGAAAATGTCTCAGGGGCTTTATGTAACGCCCCAAAATTAAAATATCTATTTCAAATTCAAGGAGCCACGACCGACCGGGGTTAATCAATTTTGGAGAAAATCGGCTGAACGGTTTAGTCGCTAAAGTTGTTCACAGACGGATAGACTTTTTTCCGTCAATCGATTTTTCGGAATCAAGGAGCCATTAAATATGGATTCTGATTACACCACGTGTTAGAGGATTTTTGCCTCCCAATTTAGCATTCGCTACCAGGGCCCTGTAATAAGAGTTTTTCTGCCAACAACTAGCCGTTTTTTCGCGCAGCATTACATACCTTTCTCTTAAGAAGTTCCTTCTTAAGCGTGAGAAAGTACAAAACAGTTCTACCATAATTGATAGTGTGGTTTCATAATACACTACAATCATATAAAGACATTTATTTAGATAACCTGGATATTGAACTCCTGTAGAGTTTGTTAACAATAGCATCCTCAGCATGTAGGTTAATTTAATGCTTTGCAAAAGGGAACTTTCTTTTTAGGTGAGGTGAGCGATTTGTTTTACTTTCTTATCTACGAGTATGTACGTATATACGGAATAATATACGTAGTGTAGATAAGTTATGTAATGCTGCAGAAAAATCTATTTTGAAAACCATTTTTCAAAATTTGGGGGTACTTTTCATGAAGATCCCGCGAAAACGTTTCAAACTTTTTTCCAAAATGGCTCCGAATTTTTTCTTTGGATTTTTTAAAGATTAGAGTAAAATACTCTTATGAAGATGGCATAGGTCGGTTTTTAACTGCTAACTCGAGTTTTCACAAACTGCAAAAGTTCGAATTTTTTCGGCGTCTTCCTACAATTACAAATTTGAAGATAGAGATTTTTCCTTCAGGTAAAATTTGTTTTCTATATTTATTTCTTTTAATAAGGTCATGTAAATTTTTTGAAAATTTTAGTTTCCATGCAATATATGAAATTTTAAAAAATAATAAAAACAAGATTTTCTTAAAAACGGCTCCATATTTTTGCTTTAAATTTTTAGTAGGGATAGTTCTAAATGTACCCTACAAGATGACACACCATATTTCTGTATTCTCTTGTTTTTGTTTTTTTCAAAATTTACAAAAATGTAATTTTCTTACTCTCACATCGTTAATATTTACATTAGCGGTGAGTGTGTGTGTGTGCGGCGCGCGCGTGCGTGCGTGCGTGTGCGCGCGTGCGCGTGAGGAAAGAAATTTTCATCACATGAATATACTTTTAAAATGCGTCCGCGACGTCACATGCAATGTTATGTAATGCTGCGCGAAAAACCGGCGGATTTCCTGCAGAAAAAATTCATTGCCGGGCCGTGATGACGAAAAAGTGGATAAATTCCAGTTGCTAAATTAATAAAGCAAATCCTCTAACATGTGGTGTAGCCTGAATACTTGTTTTGTGGGTCTTTCACACAGAAAAAACAATCAAAAGCAAAACTCTGCCTATCTCTCTGTCCGTCTGTGAACACCACTAGCGCTTAAACCAAGTTTGAATTTTATTCGGTCTCTTCTTACAACTACAAAATTAAAGATAGAGATTTTTCCTTTAAATGAAATTTGTTCTCCATAGTGAGTTCTTTCATTGATGCACTGTACATTTTTTGAACTTTTAACCGTTTTCGCGCAATATTGCGTGCAATATTTGCATTTTTTTAAATTACAAAACAAGATTTTATTAAAAACGGATCCATTTTTTTTATACTTTTGGTAAGGGTGGTGCCTAATGTATTCTATGAGATGACATAAACGTCATATTCCTCTATTCTTTTGTTTTTTCAAAAATTACAAAAATGAATATTTTTTACTTGTCTCTCACGTTAATATTTACATTCGCGGCGATTTGTTCACATCATTATATTTATGAGTACATGCGCTTTAAATAATGTCACAAAGTTTCTCGAAAACTCGCTTTCTGTGAAAACTAGCTCCAAATTCCGCATTTTCAGAAATGCTCAAATGCTATTTTCTCAAAAATGGCTCCAAATTTGATCTTCAAACTTTTCGAACGGATAGTGCAAATTGCACTCTTTAATATGACGTATAGTTCATTTTGGTGTATCTTTTTGTTTTTTCAAAAATTACAAAAGTTTAATTTTTTGAAAGATCTCTCACACTATTAAGATGCACATTTACAGAAATTTGTAAACACGATTGTATTTGTGAGTTAAAGTGCTTCAAAAGCCTTCCAATGAAGTTTTCCGAAATCACAAAAGATTCATGTGAAAAAGAATTTCGATTTTCGCATTTATAGTACCACTTAAACGACATTTTCTTAAAAACAGCTCAAGTTTTTCAAAGAAAGTTGCCATTTAGACGAGGTTTTACAGTTCTTTAATATACTGAAAATTAATTGTTAATTATTAATAATACTAATAAGAAAGAATAATTAATTATAATATCAAGAAACCGAAAAATTACGAAAATGTCAACAAAATGTACTTTGGGCGGCGATAGATGGCAGCTGGTATGAGTATGTGTCAAGTCCGAATAGCCAGCCGAGACCAAAAGTAATAGAAAACTAATACGGGAAAGTCTGTGCCATTCTGTAGCACCACTAGTTAGATTTAATGATGGTGTCAATTTCATGATTATACCTATTCTCCAGAGGTCGCCTGCAACCTTTATTGGACCAAAAATTGTTCTCATTATTTTTATTTTAAATACATTGAGCTTTACAATATCGTTTTCCTTCAGAGTTCAAGTCACTGCCGCATATGTTACATGTCTTATTGCGACTTTATAAAGTCGAGTTTTCCATTTTTTGAAAGTAGCTTGCTTCTGAATAGGTCTATTATAGCAAAGTACGCCCTGTTCCGTGCAGCAATCTTTTCAGTTATCTCATTTTCTATTACATTGTTCCTATTTACTCTTGAGCCACGGCATGTGAAGGAGTTTATTTCCTGGTACTTTTGAATATCAAAAACCGCTTCTGTTCAGGTTTCATTATCAGCTTTACGTCTCGTATACTGTGTTTTTTCTTGGTTAACTGCTACACCAAACTTTGCTGATTGATCTTTCAGTTGTATAAAAATGTCTAATGCTTTCTTTGACTTTGCTGTTAATAAAGCATCTGCAGAGGCTATGCATTGTTTCAGTCTAGTGGTTATAGTGCCTTTTACATCTACGGCTTTTAAAATAACGTCTAGAGTGTTAACCCTTAAATATAACACTTATTTAATTAATTATACGTACATATAACGGTGGGGTCTGTCCGACCCCAATTTTAAAGTATGATATTTATATTTTTTACCTGAAGGCTTT
This sequence comes from Acheta domesticus, assembly GCA_031308135.1. Lineage (NCBI taxonomy): Eukaryota > Metazoa > Arthropoda > Insecta > Orthoptera > Gryllidae > Acheta > Acheta domesticus. The sequence continues at coordinate 191,092,851 of JAHLJT010009436.1, read as the reverse complement.
CGGAAGTTCTGTAAAAATTTTTTAATTATACTTTTAAGTCCTTTTAGTAGAGCTAACACTGTTTTGCGGGAAATTAGTGTTATTTTATTAATATACTAGGAAAACCCGGCAGACGTTGTTCTGCCCTTCATCTTTCTCTTTCCCCACCCATCTCCGTTTCTCACTGTCCCTCCCTCCCTCACCCTATCTGTCTGTCTCTGCCGCTCTCTGTCCCTCTGATTCACATTTACTTGCAGATTCTGCATATCTCTAAGCAGGTGAGGTAATATCGGGAAGCCCTGGACCAGCAAAAATGTAATAGAATGTTCAGGAAAAGTTCATTCTGTAGATTATGGTGTGAGAAACGTTTCTTTGAGGCCTCCGGCCTCAATATTTTAGTTTTTAAGGCTCTAGAACGCCTCGTTTAGAAGTTATTTAACGATATAGATTCAAAATGCTGCCGAGTGTGTTGCAGGTTGCATTTGACGTGAATATGTAGCGCAATGTATTGGAGTTACAACAGAATTAACATCACATAAAACTTCTCGGTGCAAAAACACGTAGAAGTGCCAACTTTCATGGAGATCGGTCCAACGGTGTTGGAGTTTTACTCTTATATACATACCAACATCCTGTTATAAATATATATATATATATATATATATATATATATATACAGGGTGAGTCACGTAACTTTAGCACCTCCTGTAACTTTTGAACGGTTGAAGATATTGCAATGCAGTTTTCACGGAAGTGAATGAGGGAATAGGGGTAATTGATTTGTGTATTGATTTCTCTTTTATCACTTTTATTTTACGAGATATTTGAGGTAACTTTGTTTTTTCAAATGGGACTATACATATTTTTTCAGTCTATCATGACAAGCGTAAAAAGACAAATCCAAAGATATAAATATTGTCATATGTTAGATAAGCATTTTTTTGAGTAATTGTGATTTTTTTGCGACTAGTGTTTAACGGATATTTTCATTGTAACTGTCAGCCCCACAAGGTCACGCAGCGCTCCCCCAGCAAACGCGGGGTCGGGGAAGGGAAGGGATTTAAGTACTTGAGGATACGAAAAATATTCACAAAACTGTTGCACTTTTTCCTGAACTCTCCTTTTCATCTTAATCCATTTTCAGTAATTTGGGTTCCTTAGGGATTGAAAATACCAGTGGCGTAGCGTGACTCACACGTTTGGGGATGCTCAACAATAACACACAAAATGTCACTATCAACTACTTCATCTAACAGGCGAACGCAACACAAGGCAGATACACTGGGACTACTTCCACGATCTCGATTGCTTACGACGGTGTAGGCGCTTCCCACAAAATCCTCACAGCAGTCAGGGCTGCCGATGTCTTGAAAGCAAATTATACAATGGCTCAGCTTTAATTCTTATACGCGAATGGCAATAAGACCATTTGTTAATTTATACATTGCAGACTTAAATAATATGTAATCTATTTAAGAGATAATACAATTTCTTGGATATTAATTAAGAAATAGCAGTCAGGCACTATTTCTACAGTTTGTACCCATGACCAAGCGGGGACTCCCGAGTGAGAGAGAGAAAGATAATTTACTGAACGCCTGAAGTGTGCTGCGCTCTCGTGCACAAACGAGCTTCTTTCCGCAGTAGACGCTAGCGTAAAGCAGTCGGGTTTCTCAGGGCCAGGGGTGAAGAGGGGAGAGGGGGACCTCGCCATCTGCGCATGCGTCATTGCTCGTCGCAATCTGGCGGCAGACGCTGAAGTATTTTAGCTTCCAACCAATCAGAGGCCAGCTTCAACAGCCCGCCGAATTCAATCATAGGAAATCAATTTTAAATTAATACAAAACGTGTTTCGCTCAACAGACCACTTGTAAGATTATCAATACAGTATTTAAGGTTCTTATATACGGGGATGCTCAGCATCTCAGCGTCCCCTGACGCTACGCCACTGGAAAATACGGATTTGTCTTACGTAGTATTTATTGAAATAAGATTATTTCTATCCCTAAGTTATTATTATATTCGTATTAACATTGAAATTGTTTGCTCAAAATATACAATATATTTTTGTACAGTTTTAATTATTTATTCTTATTGTACTTTGTTTCAAGATCCCATTCCTAAGTATCTTATGAAATCCCATTAAATGGAGTTGAAGTTATAAACAATTTTATTACAATACAAACTTATGACAAATCCTTATTTTCCATCCTTTAATTCCTTCAATCAAAGAAAGACGAAAATGTGAAAATGCAGAAGGATGGAAAGCACAGTTCAGGAAAAAACTGCAATGGTTTTGTGAATACTTGGAATACTATGTTTCGTATTTTCAAATAAGATCCCTCCCCTTCCCTTCCCTTCGCCGGGCGCACGTGTGCTGGTGGAGCGCTGCATGACCTTGTGTGGTGGACTATTCAAAACGTCCGTTAAACCCCGGTCGCAAAAATCAAAATTAATCAAAAAAATCCTTATCTAACATATGACAATATGTACATCATTGGATTCTTCTTTTTACGCTCGTCATGGTGGACTGAAGAAATATGTATAGTTCCATTTGAAAAAACAAAGTTACCTAAAAAATCTCGTAAAATACAAGTGATAAAATAGAAATTAATGCACGTATCAATTAGCCCCTTTCCCTCATGCACTTTCGTGAAAACTGCATTGCAATAACTTCAACCGTTCAAAAGTTACAGGAGGTGCTAAAGTTACGTGACTCACCCTGTATATATATATATATATATATATATATATATATATATATATATATATAGAGAGAGAGAGAGAGAGAGAGAGAGAGAGAGTAGGAAAACCCGACAGACGTTGTTTTCCCTGCATCTCCCACTTTCCTCTCCCATCTCCGTGTCTCACTGTTCTTCCTTCCTCCCTCACCCTGTCCCTGTCTCTGCGGCTCTCTGTCCCTCTCATTCACATTTACTTGCAGATTCTGCACGTCTCTGAGCAGGTAAGGTAATATCAGGAAGTGTCGTACCAGAAAAAATGTAATAGAAAGTTCAGGAAAAGTTCATCCTGTAGATTACGGTGTGAGAAACGTTTCTTGCAACTTTGAAAAAGACACACGTAAATATAACACTGGGGTCCAGCAAACCCCAAAGACACTTCCGAACTCTACTGTGAGGTTAGTAGCAGACTGTTAGAAGGTGGCAACTATGCATACCCTTCCCAAACTAATACTAACTGAATTTACGTGGGAGTAAAATATCCCAAATATTTATTTTCCAATTAAACTTGTATAACGAAATTTGATGGGGTTCCTATAGACTCCTGGGTTATATTTAAAGGTTAAAAAGAGTTGCCGATAATGGATCAACATATTTTACACAAAATTTTATGTCAGAGTCCTTGCTCATATGATTTTTACTTTCCCGTATACATACGTGCTATCTGAATGGGGCGTCGCCGACGCTTTCAACTATCTTCGGTTATTTGACTTTTCTCTTTTTCTTCGGTTCAGAGTCCTCTTCGTTCAGTTTTAGATGTTTTGTCAGCGTTGTGAACTAACCACTTATATTTTACCACTTACAGTTCTGGTTTTCTTCTAATTTACTTATTATTCTTCAAATTCAATGCTTCAAGGCAATTTACAAATATACTTCAAAAAATACCCATGAAATACTTCGAATCTCACAAATTCATAACACGCGCGATTTTCATTTCATATTGCTCGTTTGTCAACAATTTGAGTGCCATTCTTATGGAAGAAAATTATGGTGCCGTAGACTGAAAATATCCATGGGTTATAGTGCTGGCCAGCTAACGTAACTACTTTGAAAAATGTCACTTACTTCGGTAGATTCCGCCAATATTCAAGACAATGTTGGAATTTGCTGTGCTAGTTTGGTATTGTTACTAGCAATTCGCATTTTGCGGTTTGCTGTTTTCATAAACTACACTGGGGTTCAATCAACGCCACCTACATCAATCTAGTATTTTGGTGGTACTGGTTTAATTCTAGTGGCGGCTGGTGCCGCACGAGCCAGGTTGTTGCAGACATACGTACGTCATTTCTAGGGCTCGGTTTTTAGCTTTCAGATAAAAACATATTTTCCCCCTTAAATCTTGAGAGATGAAAGTTCAATGGAAATTTTACAAGAAGCTCCAAATGGTTTTCGCTTACCGAATTGCACATGAATAAAAAATATTTTAAGTTGCAAAAAAATAAATATTTTCGTCAAAACAAATGTCATTACATATTTCGAACAATTTTTTTTGGATAAATTAATATTTTGAGTATTTTTACGTTTAATGCTTTAAGAGTTTTCGGATATAGAATGAAAGACGTGTCAGTTTGGAAAGCTATGGTTGGGTGGGACTTCCCGAGATTGAGTGGAGTGAGTCTGATTCACGGCCTGTCAAATCGTCTGGGGGGCATTCTAACACTTTCGGCAATGGCCCTCTGAGTCAGGGGCGTAGTGTCCATGAATGTGGGTGATGTGTTACATACCCTGACAATATCAGATATTTTATTTTAAAATGATTGTGAATTGTCAATTTGTTATTTTCTTTTTCTACTACAAAATATTTCATTATATTTCCAACATTGCGCCATTGAGAACTCGATTCTTCACAAGGATGAACGAATCATTCTGAAATGCTGCCTAGTCTGCGATGTGAATCAGATTCACCGTGACCCGTTACATCCAGGTTGCCTACCGTGGTGCCTACGAAAAAGCGAAACTTTACGAAACTTCATTGATTCTATACGGTGTTTGTAAGAGAACAAGGTTAATTAATTAACATTGTCGCTTTATTTAAGTTTTATTACCTTATTTTAATGTATTTAGCAACTATACATTTGTAGCCAATTTAGGTTAGGGATTGTGCTGGTTGAATGCACAAGGGTATGTGACTGTGCAATACACATCTGTACCCTGGAATGGCGAGCACCACGCGATCCAAAGTGCCTACATAATTATGGAGTCGTATTTTTGTGCACAAATTATAGCTCGTGAGAAACAGTTAAAAATATTTGCAAAAAATATGAGAGGATAGAATTTTATTTAAACAGCCAACACAGGCTATGTTGAGCAATACAACGGTGGTATAAAGGAAAATAGGGAAATTCTGTCACACTTCATTCGAGTTGTATGCTTTTTTGGAAGACAAGGGCTTGTATTTTCTAGCCATAATGAAATATGACAAGGACAACTGTCAACTTTTTCATTACGTGTCTGTAAATTGATTGATTTTCTCTTTCCTATTATATTTTTATTATAGATCATTGTTTTCCATTTTATAAATTATGCCAATTCTACTGGATTCGAAATCATATGAATTGGACAATTTTGAAAATCATTGGGTTTTATAGTCCTTTTATTATTAAAGTGTGAGGACAAACATTGATATTTTGCTAGGTCGTGAACTTTTACTAACTTTCAACCAGTAAACTACATGAAGTACGTGAGCTATTGTTACTTTTACTGGATCAGTTTTCTGTGCTCTAATTGATCAAAGTGACAGAAATGGTGTTGGTGAATGAGAAATATTTAAATTATAATTAAAGTTTTAAATTATTTTCTCATTTCTCGAGTTACATACCCTAAGCCAAAACTCAGGCTACGCCACTGCTCTGAGTGATACATGCACAACATACATTTACAACACGATTGATTGATTCGTGTTTCCGGGCGCCTCAACTACTTAGGTCATTAGTCCCGTAAGTGTAGTGCGTCTTTTTCTCTCTGGATGTGGCGATGATCTTTTCCCCGCTGGATGGCGAGATCTGGCTCCGACCTACCGTCGACTAGCGGGGTTTTCCCCTCAACCAGGTATCTCCCACCAGCGGGGCACCGCCTCAACTGGGATAAGCTGTAAGCTCCCGACCGGTCTCCCGACATGTGTGGTAGTGTAGTACATTTTCGTGTGTGTGTGTGTGTAAGAGGAGAGGATAGGGCGAGGAAGAGGAAGGAAAGTTCGCGCGCGGTCCGTGGCCCGTTTGTTAGGGTACTGCTCCGGCATTCGCTTGGTGTTGTTCGGAGAAACCACGGAAAACTACCGATCAGAGCAGCCGGCCGCTAGAATTCTCCTCCAAACAGCGACTGAATTCGACCTAGCTCACAAGCTAGTGTCGAAAATCCTGCCGCCGTCGGGACTCGAACCTAGGACCTCAGAGGAACTGCAGTGACATCAGGTTGATACACTGAGCCATCTCTCCCGGTTTCACAACACGAGCAGCTCCCAAACTTCCTCAGATTGCACTGACGAAATATGCAGAGTGATAAAGACGAAAGAGTCACATCTCGCGTGACTCTTACTAACTTAACGAAAAACAATAACCATTCTTGGCCCTCAACGCCAGTTCAAAAGCTCCGCAGAGATGGACACAGTTCATTAAAGGATTGAGAACATGCCTGTTATGCCGATTTTTTTTCGTTTTCTTTTATCTTTCTCCGGTAAGCTGGGTCCAGCTATGATGATATACAGGTATTTCCATATATAATGTGAACTTCAAAATGTTTTTTAAGTGTACAGCTGATGATTCATGCTTTTTTATATAAACACTCAAATGATTCAAATCAGTGATTCTTGATTTTGTCCAGAAATTTTCTATTAATTACCTAATAAATTGCTTTTGACTACTTGTAATCACAGTAATTTACTTCACACTCAAAACAGCTCAAACACAACTCGTCCACAAGCACCACGAGGCAAACCGGCATAGGCAACTGTGTCATCTGTCTTCTTAATTCCATATACCTCGGGGGCTGAAATCCATCACGGGCTTGAGAGGTGCTGCTCCACTTGTCGGTGTTGGGAATCATTGGCAACACATTCGGGAGATTATGGGACGGCATGGGCATGGGATAATACAAAGGAGAAGTTCAGCTCGTATCGGACTAGGTTGTTGCGGCTGAAACCCAACTCGCCGCTCGCTGGGGCCTCTCTTCGTGTATCAGCGCTTGCAGATAAGACGTTCATTCGAAGATAGACCACTCGCACGAAGTGATTTCCTTTTAATGTTAATGTGTCCTGGGACATTGGCCGAAAATTTCTGGTTGTGCAACACTGCAACAATGCCACGAACCGCCGTTGTTAAATTCTCCATTTATACGCTAAAGCACTTTTTTTTAATTTCTTAGAATCTTATGGCCGAATCGAAAAACAAATTATCAGTTCCCATTCAGGAAATCGAGACGCGTCGAATGACACCTCGTATGTCTCGATTGGTGCACGGAAAGTGGCCTAACCGTGAGGCACGGAACCGTACTTTCTCCACGCACGCATACGAGGAGTTTACTATATAATACTATATAACGATATACGAAGTAATATACGTAGTATAGGGAAAGTTACGCTGCACGAAAAAAACGGCGAATTTTTGGCAGAAAAACCCAATGCCGGGCCATGATATCGAAAAAGTGGATAAATCCAGTTGTTAAGTTAAGAAAAAAATCCTATAACACATGGTGTAGCCAGAATCCCTGTTTTGTGCGGTTTCAATACCGAAAAATCTATTGCCGGTATAACGTCCGTCTGTGAACATTACTATCGCCTAAACCATACGTGCGATTTTTTCCAAAACGGATATTCCCCAGTCGATCTGGCTCGACTGGAGGCGCTGCGATTTTGAAACACTCTTCAAAATTTGGGGTACTTTACACGAAGCCCCCGGACATTTTCAAAATTTTCTCAAAAACGGCTCCAAATTTTTCTTTAAATTTCATACAAGAATAGAGTAAAATACAACTTTCACAAGTTTCGAAAATTGAGAGTTAACCGTGAAAATCAGACCTATGTCACCTTTATAAGCGTATTTTACTCTTTTGACACAAATTTAAAGAAAAAAATTAGAGCCGTTTTTAAGAAAATTTTAAAAATACCTGGGGGGCTTCCGTTCTACCATGAGGAAGCTAAAAATAAAGAAAATTTTTTAAAAAAAGTAGCTTGGGCGCCGATAGATGGCAGCTGGCAGCAGAATGTGGCAATTCCAAATAGCTATCCCAGACCTAATGAAATAGAAAACTAATACTAGAAAGTCTGTGCCATTCTGTGGCACCACTAGTTTGAAAATGTCCCAAGGTCTTCATGTAAAGTAGGGCTACCCCCCCCCAAATTAAAATATCGGTTTCAAATTCAAGGGCCCGTGACATCACGCAGATCGATTGGAGAAATTTTTTGAGAATTTCAGAGAAAATCGCAGAACGGATTAGCCGCTAGCGTTGTTCACGGACACGGTTTGCCGTTGTTCACAGAACGGATAGACGTTTTGCCGTCAATAGATTTTTCGGTATCAAGAACCCACAAAACATGCCTACATCACGTGATAGAGGATTTTTTCTAAATTTAGCAACTGGATTTATCCACTTTTTCATTACCAGAGCCCTGTAATAATTTTTACGCCGAAAATTCACCTTTTTATCGCGTAGCATTACATAACTTTCGCTCTCGCAGTGTCGAGATAGTAAAACCTACGATTTTGGCCCTTTTCCCTTTTCATGCTCTATACGAAGGAAGCTATAATTGCAATGAATGAATTATTCACTCCTGCAAGAACATGAAAAATGATGTTTCACAAAATTTTCATATGAAAAGATGTTCTGCTTTTCTACAATTTAATAGCTGCAGTTTGATTGAACTCTGGGGTAAAAAAAAGTGAGAAATTATACTTCGGTTTTTCTTTCGTGGCGCACGGGGGTGTGCCAATAAAATTGAATATCTCATGGTATTTCGCGTCGTTCTCCGTGGTGCCGTCAGGGGTTGCATGATCGCCAGCACTGATCGACACAGTCGCGATCATGCGACTCCTAGCGGCACAACTGAGAACGACAGTTATTGGAAACAGTTACATAATATTTAATTTTCTGCGCTACTAACACCTTACATATTACTTGAAAACGTTCAGTTCAACCACGAAGCGAGCAACGCACTGCGATCAGCACAGTTTTGTCAAAACTATGTGCATTCGCTTGGCGACTAATATCAATTCTTGGCCAAATCGCTCATTTCCATCAATTCTTGGCAAAAACGCTTATTTCCATCTGTTTTCTGATTTAAATTTTTTTATCGATTAGTCATAGTACACAGAGTTGGGCAATATCGAAAATACTTGTATTTAAAATACGTATTTTCGATACTTTTGTAATTTGTATTTTGTATCGAAAATACATATTTAAACTTGTATTTTGTATTTGTATTGAAAATACTTTCTGATAGTATTTTGTATTTTCAAAATACAAAAATTCTTTTTATTAATCCGTCACAAACATTGATCGGGCCAGTAAATGGAGAGGGTCCCGCCACGTGGACGAGTGGAGCCGGACCTCCAGTTTCTCCGATTACGTTTTCCCCCAGTCGTCGGTTCAACCGGAGGAGCGCTGTCATCGCGGTGTAAGATATTAGATATATTTCTTACACCGTGGTTGTAATCGCGAGTTCCGATTCAATTTCTCGGAGAGCAGGCTCCGCGTGCCAGAACGAGTGCTGCCCATGTGTGTGCCTGGTGGCCCTGTGGTTGTGCGCAGTGATTAAAAACTTGTGCTTGCGGTGTTTGTAAGAGCTGATATTTCGTTATGGTATATTTAGGTAAAAATCTATTTTTTCCTGAGTACCTTGTACTAAATGAAGCTTTTTATGTACATTTTAGGTTTATTTGAACTAAAACCGTCAATTTTGTAGCACCTAAAAGAGCATATTTTAATATTAATGCATATTCGTGCCTATTCTACATTTAAGAACCTAAACGAGACTAATTTGCCTAACTTCTTTTGTCTATGGCTCCTTTTACCTTTTTCTTCTTTGTCGGCACAACAGACAAGAATGTTATTAATTTTAAGTCATTTTTAACAACCTAAATTGTATTCGTCCTCTTTTACCTTTTTATCCCCTTGTCTCATTGTAAGAGAGCGAGAAATGAATATACCGGACAAGGATCTAGCGATAAAAGTCTCCACGCCACTACTTTCTGACTTCGTGGAGAAGCTGCCTCCGTTTCTAAGATAAAGCGATTGAATTTCCCCGAAAGCAAAGTGATCTTGACCGACAAGAAACGTTCATTTTCTCTTCAAAACTTGGAGAATGTATTAGTAATTTATTGTGAGGCAAAATACGGTAGGAATAATTCTAACTACTAAACTTGTTAAATAGTATTATCGCAAAATGTTCAATACTGATTCTAAGCATATTCATATTTCGAGTATTTTCAATACCCCCTCCCCCCTTGTAATGCACTTCCCTATCTCTATGTAAAGCAGCGTAACGCTGCCTCAGACCCCCTCCCTCTCCCTTTAGCGATACGTAATTAATGGATGACCCCTGAAATGATACTGATAACTGAAATGGATTGAAAATTTCATTTGAAAGCATTTTTGTATAAAGAATGTTATATACTTTTAATAATAAAATTTTAAATGTGATGTGATTTTTAAATGTGAATTTTGAACGTAAATGATTGTTTAAAAGAGAAAAATAGGATATATGTCATTATGTGTAAAACACCGTTGGTTGTATTTTCAAAAGTATTTTAAAATACTATTTTGTATTTTGTATCTACAATACTTTTATGAAAGTATTTTGTATTTGGTATCTAAAATACTTTCGGCGAAGTATTTTGTATTTTGTATCTGAAATACATTTTTCAAGTATTTTGACCAATCCTGATAGTACATCGTGTACTGCTGATAAATAACTCTCATACTGAATATCTCTGTTCAAGGCGGTAAGAAACGATTTGTCCCTTCCTGTTCTTTGGCTCTACGGCCCGCTAGGAATACTGGCTAACCAGCGGTGAAATTTGGCACTTACCGGCTTTTTTAATAAAAGAAGTATACATTAGTACAGGCCCTTATGGAAAAACAATCGCGAGCTTTGTTTTCTTTAAGTTATTAAAAAAAGTAATACGGTTAATGTACCATTTTACTTTCCCGTAGACATACGTATATACGAAGTATAGGGACAGTTATGTAATACTGGGGAAAATCCATTTCTAGATTTCAACGGAAATACACGTTTTGGGATCTCCTGGTACCGAAAAAATGCTTTTTCTTTCTCTCCCCAAAACGTCATTCAGTCACTCCGTCAGTCTGCGAACACCACTAGCGCCTAATACCGTAAGTACAATTTCTTCCAAAATGTACATTTCCCCGTCGATCTGGTTCGACTCGAGATGCCGAGATTTTGAAAATCTTTCTTCAAAATTTGGGGGGGTACTTTACATGAAGCCCCCAGAAATTTTCAAAATTTTCTCAAAAACGGCTATAATTTTTACTTTCTGGTATACGTACGTATACACGCAGTGATATACGTAATATAGGGAAAGTTATGTAATGCTGCGCGAAAAAATGGCCAATTTTCGGCGGAAAAAAAATTAATTGCAGGGCCGTGAAAAGGAAAAAGTGGATAAAACCAGTTGCTAAATTAAGAAAAAAATCCCCTAACACGTGCTGTAGCCAGAAACCCTGTTTTCTAGGTCCTTGATACCGAAAAACCAATTGAAAGGGAAACGTCCTTCTATCCGTCCGTCTGTGAACATTGCTAGCGCCTAAACCATTCGTACGATTTCTTCCAAAATGGATATTCTCCGGTCGATCTGCTTCTAGTTAAAGCTTTGAGATTTTGAAAAAGATTGTTCTAAATTTGGGGGTACTTTATATGAAGCCCCCCGGGGATTATCAAAATTTTCTCCGAAACGGCTCCAAACTTTTCCTTTAAATTTATTGTATGAATTGAGTAAAATACACTTATTAACATGGCATAGGTCCGATTTTCACGGATAACTCTGAATTTTCGAAAATTGTGAAAGTTTGAATTTTGTTCGGCGTCTTTCTCCAACTACAAAATTGAAGATGGATATTTTTTCTTCAAATAAAATTTGTTTTGCATATTGAGTTCTTTCATAAAGGTCATGTAAATGTTTTTCACAATGTTAGTAGTTTTCGTGCAATATTGCGTGCAATATGTGCAATTTTAAAAAAAATACAAAAACAAGATTTTCTCAAAAACTGCTCCAAATTGTTTCTTTAAACTTTTGGTAGGGATAGTGGTAAATGTACTCTATCAGATGACATAAAAGCCATATTGCTCTATTGGTTGTTTTTTTTTTTTTTTTTCAAAAATTACAAAAATGTAAATTTTTTCACATGTTTCTCACGTCGATAATATTAACATTAGTGACGATATTTTCACATTATTATATTTACGAGTACATGTGCTTTAAATAATGTCAAGTAAAGTTTCTCGAAAACAACCGTTTTCTGTGAAAACTAGCTCAAAATTTCGCATTTCCAGAAACGCTCAAACGCCATTTTCTCATATATGGCTGCAAATTTTTTCTTCAAACTTTTGTAACGGACAGTGATAATTACACTCTTTAGTATAGCGTAAAGTTTATTTTGAGGTATTTTTTTATTTTTTCAAAAATTACATAATTTTAATTTTTTCTTAAAGTTCTCTCACATCTTTAATATGCACATTACCAGCAATTTGTAAACATTATTATATTTGTGATTGTAAGTGCTTCAAATAACTTCAAATAAAGTATTTTGAAAGCTCAAACATTTTCTGTGAAAATGAGCTTCAAATTTCTCATTTTTAGTACCGCTAAAACGCCATTTTCTCTTAAACGGCAAATAATTTTTAAAAGAAAATTGCCATTTATGACTAAATTTTTGTGTATTTTAATATTGTAAAATTAATGTTTCCGTTCTACCAATAGGAAACCGAAAAATTAAGAAAATGACAAAAAAAATGTACTTTTGGCGGTGTTAGATGACAGGTGGCAAGAAAGAGTTTATGGCAATTCCGAATAGCTAAGACCCAAGGAAATAGAAATCTAATACGGGAAAGTCTGTGCCATTCTGTAGCACCACTAGTTTTCTTTAAATTTCTGTGTCAATAGAGTAAAATACATAGGTGACATAGGTCTGATTTTCACGGTTAACTCTGAATTTTCGAAAATTGCGAAAGTTGTATTTTACTCTATTATATGAAATTTAAAGAAAAATTTGGAGCCGTTTTTGAGAAAATTTTGAAAATGTCTGGGGGCTTCATGTAAAGTACCCCCAAATTTTGAAGAAAGTGTTTCAAAATCGCAGCGCCTCCAGTCGAACCAGATCGACTGGGGAATATCCGTTTTGGAAAAAAATCGTACGTATGGTTTAGGCGATAGTAGTGTTCACAGACGGACGTTTTACCGTCAATAGATTTGTTCGGTATTAAGACCGCACAAAACAGGGATTCTGGCTACACCACGTGTTAGGGGATTTTTTTCTTACTTTATCAACTGGATTTATCCACTTTTTCGTTACCACGGCCCGGAAACGATTTTTTTGCCGAAAATTCGCAAATTTTTTGCGCAGCATTACATAACTTTTCCTATACAGAGCCATTCCACGTCAAATCGCACAAGAGTTGACACGACATTTTTTAAAATGCACGATATTTTTTTTCTTAAATCTGGACATCAAAAAAAGAGACACGTATTTTTTTATTTGCCTGAGAATTGATTATTTGTGTAGTTATGGCTATATTAAATTTTGGAATTTACAGGTACTTCACAAAATAAGATCAATTATCTCTCCGAATGTACTACATATAAAAATTTCTGGTTTGTGTCATTTAATACTTTGAAATGTGTATTTTATTACTCTGCAAATAAATTTTTCAAAAAATTTTTTTTCATTTTAAAAAATGTATTTTTTTCCAAAAAAGTAAAATTTCTATATAAACTCGATCAGATAAAAATTTGAAAAAAATATAGGCGTATTCCTTGTTCAATTTTCTATAAAATACAACAAGAAACAAAGTGGGCACTCCACACATACAGTTCTAAGAAAATCAAATGTAAGTATGAGGGCGCGCTCTGCGTATCCATGCACTAACGAATTGTGTTCAGCCAGTCTTTGATGCAAGTGCTGAAGAACTAAAAAAATAATGACCGTCTGCCTGATAAGGGTTTCAAGAGTTATTAGTATTCAGATGTTCACTCTGCCCCCAGAATGTATGACACTGTGTCGTACATATTTTTGTGTGTAACATCGTGGGTGACTTGAGGGTCATCTATGTTCTTATGGGTGAGAGCGAAACGAATTGAAATACGAGCCATTCCACGACAAATCGCACTCGAATTGACACGACTATTTAAAAAAAATAAATGACACGAATACATCGCATTCATTCTGGACATCTGAAAAAGAGGCACGTGTTTCTTTATTTACCTGAAAATTGTTTATTTGTGTAGTTTTGTCTATATTAAATTTTGAAATTTACGCGTACTTTGCAAAATATAATTGACACTCTGAACGTACTTAACATAAAAATTACTGGTTTATTTCGCTTAATTTTTTGATATGTGTATTTTATTCATCTGTAAATTACTTTCTCAAAAAATAAATATTTCATTAAAAATTGTAATTATTTAAAAAAAACAAAAATTTCTTTGTGAACTCTCTCAGATGAAAATTTGAAAAAATAGGCATATTTCTTGTTCAATTTTCTACAAAACATAACAAGAAAAAAGTGGGCTCTCCACACGTACAGATAAAAAATCTATTGTGTGGTATTCTGGTGTGTGGTTCCTGCCCATGCACTAACGAATTATGTTCGATCAGTCGTGGATACTAATGCCGACGAACAATAAAAAGAATGGCCCTCTGCCTGATTTGTGTTTCAAGATACATTAGTAAATCATATGCTCACTCTTTCCCGAGAAGGGATAGGTGACAGCAAAACGAATGCTTTTCCTCGTGTCAGAAATGTCCTCGAATTTTACTGCAGAGTCCCTTTGCGTCCTAGGGACGGGGTGCCATCCTGACCATGCTCGTGAAATACAATCGACCACTTGTCAAGGGAAATGGTAAAATTTTCTTAACATTAGTCGCAATACGCAATACTTATGAAGACAAGAGTGCTAGTATTTGTTCTGTGAATCGTGTGTACATTGTGCAACATGAGTGGCGATCAGCGTATGAGATAGATGTTTCAATCCATTTAAACATTGTGATCACGATTTTTAAAAAAGAAAATTTCCCAGACGCGTAAACCACGATTTGCTGGTGAATTTACAGGAGTCATTAGATTGGCGAACTTGTGATTCATTTCGGAAGAAAGGGAATCGGCTTCCAAAACGGCCTTTCCTTAATGAAGATAGCGTCGAGATCGGTGGCTCCCGTGGCATTAACGAAAGTAGCGGAACGTCCAGTGAAAAAAGTGGAAATCAAGGAAGTGACAATTTAAGCTCTTCAGATAGTTTAAGTGACTTCGAAATGAATAAAGAGAAGATAAACATGAGTTTAATTGCAATAGGAGAAACCCCCGCCAAGCAAAGAAAATTGGAACAAAATGGCATCCCCATGAGAAATTTTAGAAAGTACAGAGTGCCAACACAGATACATTTTTTCACATTGAAGATCCTTCGACGTCCATCGAAAAATCACACAAAGATACTATTTAGTAACTTATCGATTACTTTCACTCAACAGATGACACGACGTTGAAAATTTAAATTTTGACAATTTTTGAAACTTGGACACACAATAAAATTAAACGACTTTTTGCAGCAACCGAACGCATGATAAAAGTATCTAAAACGTTGGCTGAAGAAAATGGAATTTTGTCCAGAACTGAAGTAAATTCGGTAAGGCATTAAAACTGTGCATTGTGACGAAAGTTCAGGAATTCTATGGTATGCAAGTACTTGTATTTAAAGTGAGTTGTGAGGGGCCAGAAAATTTCAAATGTCAGTCAAAACCTGAGTCAAGAATCCGTCATTTAATTATTTATAAATTTATTAATTTATAAATATATTAATATTATTTATTTATATATAATACACATAAATATTATTATTTATAAATTCAATCATGAAGTTTCACCACCTCAAGAAGTACTTAAATTACTGCTTCATCCAAAGAAATCGACGACCAGCAACGCAAAAAACGTGTCTATTGCAGCAATCTATTACACACTGGTTCGTAAAATATTAATATCTTTTAAAGTTACTGAGATCCCACTTTGATTTTTTCTGGAATTATTATCAATACTCTAGTGCGTTTATAAATATTTTTTAAAAATTTTTAGCTCATCGAGTTTACAAAAATATTCATTTTTCAAAATTTCAGTTTTTGAAAAAAAATTGAAAATTCAAAAAATTAAATATTTTGCAAAATCTTAAAAATTAAACATGTTTTTAAGTTTCGAATGGAATTTGAACGGAATTTCTATAATTGGTGTATTCAAATATATGATATTTTAAGTTAGTGATGCGCGTCATTTTTAGCAAATTTCATTATACAATATTTCCGAAAATAATAAAGTTAGAAAAAAATAAAAATACAGGTGTTCACTTATTTGATCCATATAACAAATAGAAAAAAATTAGAAAATAAATAAAAATATGAAGGTCAAATTTTGGTCTTTTTTGTGCGATTTGACGTGGAATGGCTCTACTACGTATATTACTTCGTATATACTTACGTATAAGGGAAAGTAAAATATGGCTCCATCGTTTTTTATGAAATGTTGTTGAATAGTGTAAAGGACGTTTCAGAAAATGTTGCAGGTCTCATTTTTGTTCAAAATTCTGAATTTTCGCAAATTGAAAAAATTCAAAATTTTCTCGGCGTTCTTCCTGCAACTCAAATATTTAAAATAGATATATTTTTCTTGGTAGAATCGGTTTCTTAAAGATAGATTTTGATATAAGGCCATGTTTCGAAAATGTAAGTATTTTTCACGAAATTTTGTGTAAAATATACGCAATTTTAAATGTTTAAACAATTTTTTCTCAAAAACGACTCCATCGTTTTTGATGTAATTTTATTGTTGGATAATCTAAAGGACGTTTAAGAAAATGGTGCAGGTCTCATGTTCGTTGAAAACCCTAATTTTCTGAAACGTGACAAAATTCAAAAGTTTTAGGCGTCTTCCTTCAACTGCAATTACAAAGATACATTTTTTCTTAATGAAATGTGTTCATCAAAAACATTTTCAAATACGGTCATTCTAATTTTTTTGAAAATATGGGTATTTTTGTGTAATTTAGCGACAATCATTGTCGCTGGCGCCGCGTGAACGTAAAATGAATGATTTACGCGGTTGGATGCTACGTAAGTTAGAATTTGTATATTATTTCATATTATTATTATTATTATTATTATTATTATGATATTTATGTGATTTCATTTTAAATTGTATCCTTTAATTGTGTTAAATGTGAAAACGAATTGATTTCACTTTGCTTAATATGATGTGGGAATGAAGGTATTCATGTAAATACCGGTTAATTTTGATGAATATAAAAATATATTTTATTATTATATTTTTCTATTCATTTTCATTTTCGTGCTAGTAGTATCAACAATGCTAATTGGCAAAATGTGTATCCCATACGAATTAGCGGTCTTTGTTGCTTGTTGTAACCCATTGCTGTAACGCCACACTGGTAACAAGGCAATAATGACGGATGCCTTTCATTCTCATTAATATAAACTAATGTGTTTGCAGATTGGGAGAATATCACAATTCTACAGTTTTAAAAATTACTGTTATGTATTTTTTATCTATTTGAATTCGTTTGCCAACGCTATCAGTATTGTATTATTTATTAACTTTTAGTAACTTTACTTTCTGGCGTAGAGCTTATGCAGAATATTGTAAGGCTAAAAAACTCATTGGATATGTTCGTGAAAACTCTGCATATAGTGGCGTAGCTGCAGGGGCGGCCCGTCCCGGGCGGCACTTTTAGGGGGTCGGGCAAAATTTCACATACATAATAATAACTTTTAAAAAGTTAAACAAAATTCATTTTATATTTTGTCGCACCTACAATTTGGACCGATTTAAATGTGCCCAATAATGATTATTATACTGTAAAATATGTAATGATCAGATTGTAAAACTGTGATAATTATACTGTAAAACACATATGATTTTTTTAATTTGTAATCAGTACAGTACACAATAGTGATGATTGTTCTTGCCGAAAAGTTCTTTAGAATTACTGTAAATTTTTGCCTTTTAATTTGAAATTCCTAAATAGACCGCGAAATTTTCCTCTGCCCCTGGCGGCTGACTTCCACACTACACAACTGATTGCATACATTATACAATGAATTTAATGCCAGAAATATATTGTCATTTCAAGTTTAGAATAAAAAAATCTGTTGCTTGAAACTTTTTAATTTTTGCACCAATTGTTCTACGATTTCAAAAGAGTTTTACATACAAAAAAAGACTGAAATGTGCTAATTTGGAGAGAAATTGTGGTACAAATAGTATGGTACAATAAATACATTAGTATAGTATTACATAATCATTACTGAAGGCGAGAAAGGACGTGCTGTTTTAGTACTACTAGTTCATTACATGGTAGCAAATATTTATCTAAATTTACCGAAAATGCTCATTGCTTCTTTGATTCATAATTCTTAATGGCATATTATACAAGGATTCCAAAAAATGTGCACAGATTTCACTTCTCTCCCACACTTCATTCACTGATTTTTTATTAAATAATATAATAAGAAAAATAGTGTCTGAACATATAGAGTGTATTTCAGTTAATGTAATTATTTTCAGGTATAGTTGGTCGTACTGGATCTGGAAAAAGCTCATTGATTGTTGCATTATTTCGATTGGTTGAGGTTTCAACCGGTCAAATAAAAATTGATGGTATTGATATTGCTGATGTTTCCTTGGAAGTGCTGCGAAGTAGGCTTACTGTGATACCTCAAGATCCAGTCTTATTTGCTGGCACAATACGGTATGTATGACTGAAAAGAAATTCCGTATTTACCCGAATATAAGACGAGGTTCTCCCCAAATATCTCATTCGAAAAATACTGGGTCGTCTTATATTGATTAAGCCTAGTCGATTAGGATTTAAGTTTTTGCATTGCCTTTCCATGTCACGAATCTCGTAAATGTTGATGTAGCCAAAAGCTGCCAAGTCGATAAAGATATCACGTGTATCGATAATACGTACTTATTCGCAGACATCATCTCTTCATCCACAGCGAATTTGCGGAGCGATTCTGACCAACATTTTTGAACGGGCCAGTGAAGAGAATCTCAAGTGAATTGCATTGCATAAAGGAAAACGCCGTGTGAAAATGTCTTTAAAATAGTGGTGCTACAGGATGGCACAGGCTTTCTCGTACTAGGATTTTTTTGCGGGGGGGGGTTGGAGCTAACTCTATGGCCTTGCCCCATTGTCTTGCCAGCTGTCATCTGTCGCCATCCCAAGAATATTTTTTAAATTTTTTCTCTCAACTTTTACTTTTCTCGCTACCGGTTACGCAGTAGAGAAAATTATGTAATGCTGCGCGAAAAAACGGCGAATTTACTGCACAAAAACTCATATTGCTGGGCCCTCGTAAGGAAAAAGTAGATAAATCAAGTGGCTAAATTAAGAAAACAAATCCTCTAACACATGCTGTAGCTAACACATCCATGTTTTGTGGGTCCTTTATACCGAACTAGTGGTGCTACAGAATGGCACAGACTTTCCCGTATTAGTTTTCTATTTCCTTGGGTCTTCGCTAGCTATTCGGAATTGCCGCAAACACTTTCTTGCCAGCTGTCATCTACCACCGCCAAAAGTACATATTTCTGTCATTTTCTTAATTTTTCGGTTTCCTATTCGTAGTACGGAAACATTAATTGTATAATATTAAAGAACACAAAAACCTAGTGATAAATGGCAATTTTCTTTTAAAAATTATTTGCCGTTTAAGAGAAAATGGCGTTTTAGCGCTACTAAAAATGCAAAATTTGAAGCTCATTTTCACAGAAAATGTTGGAGTTTTCAAAATACTTTATTTGAAGTTATTTGAAGCACTTACACTCACAAATATAATAATGTTTACAAATTGCTGGTAATGTGCATATTAAAGATGTGAGAGATCTTTCAAAAAAATTACTATTATATAATTTTTGAAAAATTAAAAAAATAATTCAAAATAAACTTTACGCTGTACTAAAGAGTGTAATTAGCACTATCCGTTACAAACGTTTGAAGAAAAAAATTTGCAGCCGTATATGAGAAAATGGCGTTTAAGCGTTTCTAAAAATGCAAAATTTTGAGCTAGTTTTCGCAGAAACTTTACTTGACATTATTTAGAGCACATGTACTCGTAAATATAATAATGTGAAAATATCGTCACTAATGTTAATATTATCGACGTGAGAAACATGTGAAAAAATTTACATTTTTGTAATTTTTGAAAAAAAAAAAAAAAAACAACCAATAGAGCAATATGGCTTTTATGTCATCTGATAGAGTACATTTACCACTATCCCTACCAAAAGTTTAAAGAAACAATTTGGAGCAGTTTTTGAGAAAATCTTGTTTTTGTATTTTTTTTAAAATTGCACATATTGCACGCAATATTGCACGAAAACTACTAACATTGTGAAAAACATTTACATGACCTTTATGAAAGAACTCAATATGCAAAACAAATTTTATTTGAAGAAAAAATATCCATCTTCAATTTTGTAGTTGGAGAAAGACGCCGAACAAAATTCAAACTTTCACAATTTTCGAAAATTCAGAGTTATCCGTGAAAATCGGACCTATGCCATGTTAATAAGTGTATTTTACTCAATTCATACAATAAATTTAAAGGAAAAGTTTGGAGCCGTTTTGGAGAAAATTTTGATAATCCCCGGGGGGCTTCATATAAAGTACCCTCAAATTTAGAAGAATCTTTTTCAAAATCTCAAAGCTTTGACTAGAAGCAGATCGACCGGGGAATATCCATTTTGGAAGAAATCGTACGAATGGTTTAGGCGCTAGCAATGTTCACAGACGGACGGATAGAAGGACGTTTCCCTTTCAATTGGTTTTTCGGTATCAAGGACCTAGAAAACGGGGTTTCTGGCTACAGCACGTGTTAGGGGATTTTTTTCTTAATTTAACAACTGGTTTTATCCACTTTTTCGTTTTCACGGCCCGGCAATTAATTTTTTCCGCCGAAAATTGGCCATTTTTTCGCGCAGCATTACATAACTTTCCCTATACTACGTATATCACTCCGTGTATACGTACGTATATGGGAAAGTAAAAATCGATTGACGGCAAAACGTCTGACCATCAGTCTGTCTGGTATATGTGAACAACACACTGAATAAACTCCTGTCAGTATGCCCTGAGTCAAAGCTCTGTGATTTCGAAAAAACATTCATTAATTTTTGGGGCATGAATAATACATGAAGCCCTTGGGGCATTTTCAAAATTTTCTCAAAAACGGCTCGAAATATTTTCTTTAAATTTCTCCTAAGAATGGAATAAAATACACCTATAAAGTTGACATTGGTTTACTTTTCACTTATATCTCTGAATATTGCAAAAGATTCAATGCAATGCTAAAAATGCAAAAGATTCCATTTTTTCGGCGGCTTCCTGCAACTATTAAATTGAGAATTGAGATTTTTTCTTCAAGCAAAATTTATTGTTCGTAATTAGTTTTCATTAAGGTCATGTACGTTTTTTTGTAAATTTTAGTAATTTTGGCATAATATTGCGTAAAAAATATAAAAACAAGATATTCTCGAAAACAGCTCTAAACGTTTGGTAGGGGGTGGTGTTAAATGTATCCTATAAGATGACATTAACGCCATAATTCTCTATTCTTTTTGTTTGTTTTTTCTTTCAGAAATTACAAAAAAGTCATTTAACGTGTCTCAGGCATTGTTAATATTTACATTAGCTGCGCTTTGTTCACATAATTGTATTTATGAGTACTTGCTCTTTAAACAATGCCATATAAAGTTTCTTGAAAACTCAATAGTTTTCTGTGAAAATGAGCACAAAATTCCGCATTTTCAGAAAGACTCAACCCCATTTTCTCAAAAATGGCTCCAAACATTTCCAACGGATAGTTTAATATGTCAAAGTTTGAGGTTTTCTTTGTTTTTTTTTTCATAAATTACACAAATGTATTTTTTAAAATATCTCTAGCATCGTTAATTTGCCCATTTCCAGCAATTTAACATTGTACAATGAACATTAAACACTATTTGTGAGATAATGTTATTCAAATAACTTCGAATTAAGTTTTTCGAAAACTAAAAAAAAACTCTGTGAAAAAGAGCTTCAAATTTCGCGTTTTTACTAACGCTTAAACGTCATTTTCTTAAAAGAAACTCCACATTTTTCAAAGAAAATTGCCATTATGACGAGGTTTCGCTACTTCTGTAATATTCTTAAAGTAATATTTCAGTTCTTCTATTACGAAATCGAAAAATTGTGAATTTTTTAGTATACTTTGGGCGGTAATAGACGTCAACTGGCAAGAGTGTGTCGCCCAAGTCCGAACAGCTGGTCAGGTCAAAGAAATTGAAATCTAATGTGAGAAAGACTGTGCCATTCCATAGACACACTAGTTACTTTCTCGTATACGTACGTATATACGGAGTAATATACATAGCATTAAGTTATGTAATGCTGCGCAAAATCAATTTCGAGATTGCAACGGAAATACACTTTTTGGGGTACCTTGATACCGAAAAAAAATGTTTTTTTTCAAAACGTCGGTGAATGCAAACAACACAAGCGCCTAAATTACGCGTGGGATTTTTTCGAAACTGAATAAATTCCTGGCGATCTGGCCTGAGTCGAAACTTTGTGATTTTTGAAAAACATTCATTAATTTTTGGGAGTACTTGACATGAAGTCTCATGGACATTTTCAAAATTTTCGAAAAACTGGCTCCGAATTTTTTCTTTAAATTTCTTTTAAGAATAGAGTAAAATACACTTTTAAAGGTGGCATAGATCCGATTTTCACTGATAATTCTGATTTTTCGAAGAATTGCATAAGATTGATTTTTTCGGCGTCTTGCAACTACAAAATTGAATATAGAGATTTTTCTTTCAAGACATTTTTTCTCCTTAATTAGGTCTTTCATTAAGGTCATGTACATTTTTTTTGAAAATTTTAGTAGTGTTCCGCAATATTGCGTGCAATATGTGCAACTTAAAAAAATTTAAAAAACAAGATTTTCTCGAAAACGGCTCCAATTTGTTTCTTCAAACTGTTGAAAGGCAGAGTGCTAAAAATAGTGTATAAGAAGACAAACGCCGTATTGCTCAATTCTTTTGTTTTTCAAAATTAGTAGTGTAATTTTTTTGGCTTCTCTCACGTCGTTACTATTTACATTAGCGGACGAATTTCCATATTTATGAGTACATGTACTTTAAATAAAGTCATGAAGTTTCTCGAAATCTCTAGTTTTCTGTGAAAATGAGCTCAAAATTGCACTTTTTCAGAAACACTCAACCGCTTTTTTCTTAAAAACGGCTCCACATTTTTTTTCTTCAGACTTTTTGAATGTATAGTGGCAATTGCACTGTACACACGAAGAATGTAATTTTTTTAAAATATTTCTCACATCGTTAATATGCACATTTCTACATTGTACATTACTACATTGTGAGTGGAAGTACGTCAACTTAAAAGATTGATTGATTGATTAATTAAGGTTTAGAGGGCTTCAACTGCCAAGGTCATTGGCGCCCATGTCGAAGTATTTTAAAAAAGGGAATAGGTTCAGTATGTGTTACAGATGGAGCCTACCCCCTAATTAAAATCATATACATAAAGAGAGACTTGAATTCTACATCAAGTATTCAAGTAGTAGGACAGAAAGAATATATAACAAACACGTAACATTCATAGTAGAACTAAAAGTTGGCTGTAAAGGGGCCAAAATAAAACAACAAAAAAGTAAAACACTATTCTATTCTCTCAAATAAGATTATATATTCCGCTTTCCCTCAAGAAGCAAACACGTTTTGAGAGGGCGGAATCGTCATCCCCGAGCACCTCCCTTAGCGAGTTGCCCAGGCCATGTCTTCGTCGGTTGCCAAAATATTTCCTGCAGTTCAGGAGGACGTGTTCCACAGACAGAACCGTCCCGCATGAGTCACATACGGGAGGAGTTTCTCCTCGAAGGAGGAAACCGTGTGAAAAATGGCAGTGTCCAATTCGAAGACGGGTTAAAATTACTTCCTCACGCCTAGAGGAGCGAGATGAGGAACGCCAGGGAGTTACAGAATTCTTTATCCCACTTAGTTTAAAATTGGTATTGTGCCACTCTGTTTGCCACGCTCTAAACAAAGATCGTTTCAAGTAAGCCTTAACATCGGACAATGGCACAGCAGGAACGTCGATACGAGTATTACGAGTAGTTGATTTCGCCGCCAGGTCGGCCAGCTCATTCCCTGTGATTCCCACATGGCCTGGAACCCAACTAAGAACCAGGTCATAGTTGCGGGACATGAGACTATGAATCAGGTTTTGAACTGATTTTGTCAGGTAGTCTGACGAAGTCTGACGAAGGCCGGGAGACAGCCTGAAGAGAACTGAGAGAATCAGAACAGAGAACTACTCGCTGCAACGTCGTTGACTCGATGTACTTTAGGGCTTTGAGTATTGCATGCATTTCAGCAGTGAATGTACTGCACTGTGAATGAAGACGATATGATTTGGTGGCCCAGATGCAATGAAAACTACGCGCCACTACGTCATTGTGCGATGACCCGTCCGTGTACAAGAATAGATGATCCGGATACGCTTCCCTCTTACCATGAAACTGCTTCTGGTAAACCAGAGGACTAGTATTTTGTTTGGAAAGATTGGAGAGTCTGAGGTCAATATTGGGGAGAAGGAGTTTCCAAGGGGGAACCAGGTCATTTGGGTGTTTCACAGGAGTGGGAAGATCGACATTAAGTCCCCGCAAAAGATTTCGCAATCGAATGCCTGGGGGCTGGGGTAGCGATGTTCGAAGAATATAAGAAGATTCATATTTTGGGCGAGTGATTATTCGGCGACAAGGATGATTAAAGAGTCCTGACACTTTAGCACCATAAGACGCTAATAGAATATCTCGCCTTATTTTTAAGGATGGCTCCCCAGCGTCAGCTAGAATGCACTCGATTCGGCTGGTGCGATACCCGCCTGTTGAGAGGCGAATACCTGCGTGGTGTATGCTGTTGATGGGTCTAAGGGTGGAAGGAGCTGCAGAACCATACACTTCACTATCATAATCCAATGCTGAGCGAATGAGTGCTCTGTATAACCGCAGTAGGGTAATGCGGTCGGCTCCCCATGAAGTGCCACTAAGCATTCGAAGAAGATTGACGGGGGGAGACGCATCTGGTTTGCAATATGCGGATATGAGAGCGGCACGTGAGGGACTTGTCGAACGTCAGCCCCAGAAACCTCGCAGAGTCAGTGAATGGAAGCTGATTTCCTCCCAAGTACAGGATTGGATCGCTATGCAAGTGGTATATTCTGCAGAAGTGCACCCCAGTGCATTTAGTAGGTGAGAACTTGAAACCTGTCGACATGCTCCATTCATGCAGCTTGTTGAGCACCAGTTGGAGTTGCCTCTGGATCACACTTATGCTGCTGGATGAACAAAAAATGGTAAAATCATCTACAAATAGCGATGCCTAACACAGGTTCCCTCACGACCGACGCTATACTATTTATGGCTATGGCAAACAGAGTGACACTTAGCACCGAGCCTTGGGGGATGCCGTTTTCAAGGGGGTGACATGTTAGACAGTTTGTCACCAATGCGAACTCTGAAAGATCTGTTCGATAAGAATTTTTGTAGGAATAAGGGGAGCTTCCCCCTGAATCTCCACGAGTGCAAGGTTCGCAGAATGCCATACCTCCAAGTGGTATCATACGCCTTTTCTATATCGAATAGTACGGCGACAAGGTGTTGTCTCAGAACGAACGAGGTTGAAATTTCCGTTGCCAAAGCGACGAGATGGTCAAGGGTTGACCGGTGTTTCCTGAAACCGCACTGAATTGGTGCGAGTAGGTTTCTGCACTCCAAGGTCCAGACCAAGCGCGGGTTTACCATCCGTTCCAGCACTTTGCAAACGCAGCTGGTGAGAGCGAGAGGTCGGTAGCTCGATGGCAGCGACCGATCCTTTCCCTCCTTCAGAGCTGGGATAACTATGGCTTCTCGCCATACAGCAGGGATGGTGTGCTCTTCCCAGATGCGATTATAAAGGCGGAGGAGAAATTGCATCGCCACATCAGGAAGATGTTGTAACATTAGGTTGTGTATTTCATCAGGACCTGGGGCAGTTCTTCTGGCCAATGCAAGAGCAGAGCGCAATTCCGATATGGAGAAAGGTGTGTTGTAATCTTCAGACGCTCTGCAGAAGAAATCCAATGGACGGCTCTCCATCCTTTCTTTGATCAAAAGAAAGTCAGGAGCGTAGTTCGCCGAACTTGACATGGCTTCATAGTGCGCGGCGAGTTCCTCTACAATCATATCTGGAGATGTGATCATTTTCTCCTTTTTTCAGGAGTCCTGGAACCGTATTTGGTAAAGAGTGTCCTTTTATCTGTCGAATTTTTCTCCATACCAGGCGTGGTGGCGTGTGACAATTGAGAGACGAAACGCAATCTCTCCACGATGCATTTTTGCTCTCTAAGATAGTTCTTCTAGCCTTCGCCCTGCATCTTTTATATTCGATTAAGTTATCCACTGTTGGATAGTGTCTGAGACGTGCCAGTGCCTTTTTTCGAGCACTGACCGCTCTCGAGCAGTTCTCATTCCACCACGGAACGAAAGGGTGTCTCGGTTTACCACTTGCCTTCGGAATTGCGATGGAAGCAGCAGCGAGTACAGCGCTATTAAAATGTTCTGTCATTTCATCCACATTTCCGAAGGGACCGTCTGACAGGTTAACATTATTTTGGAATGTCGACCATTCAGCTCGTCACACGATCCATTGAGGGGGCCGTGCACAACTACGGCGAAGATGATCAATGTGGACAATTGTGGGGTAATGGTCGCTTCCATAAAGATCTTCTAATATGGTCCACCGCATAGCAGTAGCAAGTGAAAGAGCTGCAAAGGGCTACATCAATAGCCGTGCTAGAATTCGTAGCTACGGCAAAATGAGTTGGTTCCCCAGTGTTGAGAATAGCCAAATTCATGGTGTCGATGACAGATTCCAAAATAGCACCTCTTTGACACGTACGAGAGGAACCCCAAAGAGGGCTGTGGGCGTTTACATCACCCACAACCAAGAAAGGTGTGGGCAATTGGTTTATTAGACTTAGGAGGTCATCAACCGACACCGTTTGTCTTGGGGGAATATAGATATTACATACGGTGAGTGAGAGGGACGGCAGATACACCTGTCACACAAACTGTTTGAAGGTCGGTGTGAACAGGGATTTCTGCAGAATGCAGCCGAATCCTGGACCAAAGTAGTAACTCCGCCGTGAGCGCGGAGGCCGTCATCGACATCAACCCTGTAAGGAGTGAAACCGCGAAAGTGTATGGACCGTGGTGGAGAAAGATGCGTTTCCGGTAAGCAGAAAATTGACGGTGTATAACGGGACAATAAGAGTTTTAATTCGTCCCGTCGGAGAGAAAATCCGTTCAGATTCCAGGATAGGAGAGCCGTTGTTTAAGAAGTTAAGAGGATTTCTTCTTTTCCTTTTTTCGCCTCTGCCGCCCCAAGGAGCGAGTGTCCACCCCGGCTGAAGTTTCCTCCGAGGCAGACTCATCCTGACCACTGCTCGACAGGCTGAGAGATCGCTCAGAGCGAGTTTCAGGAGTCGGAGTAGGTGGTCGGAGTTTGGAGGATCTATCATTTTTCTTGTCCAGGCCGGCAGGCCGTGTGTCATTAGCCTTCCTGCGCGGCTGAGAAGTGGATTCTTGTTCTGTCTTTGTGTTGTCTTCTTGGGTGGTGTTTTGTATTTTGTGGGGATTATTATTTTCCCACCTTGCAGAGGCGATGTCTCCTCAGGGAAATCCACTGGGGATACCTGGCAACAAAAGTTCGCTACTGGGGGAGTAGCAGGGGAAGACTGAATGCTCGTCGCTTTGACCGTGTTCGCCAGAGTGCTAGAAAAAGAACGCCTAAGATCCACAGGGTTCTTCACCAGGTATCGGCGTTTCGCTTCCGGAAAAGATACCTTCTCAGTCACCCTAATCCTTTGAATCTCCCTCTCTCTCAGATATGTGGGGCACTTGTTAGAGTTGGCCGCATGGTCTCCTTCACAATTTACACAGCGGGCTGGTGATGAACAAGGGTTGGGATCATGCGCGGAATTACCGCACTTTGCGCAAGCAGGGCTTACGGCCACCGCATGACCGAACCTCTGACACTTGTGTATGACCGAACCTTTGACACTTGAAGCAGCGCAGGGGGTTCGGCACATACTGCCGCACGCGAAGGTTATAATATCCACAACTATTTTTTTCTGGGAGAGAAGGGAGATTAAAGGTCAGGATCAAGGTGGGAGTGGGGATCTCTTTCCCATTCTCCTTCCTCCTGATCCTATATACCTCCCTAACGCCATGGCTCTTAAAAAAAGAGAGAAGTTCGTCCTCTACTTTCAAGCGCAAAGTCTTCGTGATTGACCACTCCCTTACATAAGTTAAGGGTAGGGTGAGTGGTCACTTCCACTTGGAGGCCGTCAATCTGCTTGGTTTTTTGGATCTTGTCAATCTGCTCGTCGCTGCGCGCTTCGAAAAGAATGGTACCATTCCTCTGTCGCACGACCGCTTGCAGCTTTCCAAAACAGTCTTCAATGGCTCGCGCGAGGCGGACCGCACTAACACTTTTGAAGGATTTTTCAACTTCAACACACGACATGACAAGAAACCGAGGTTTATTTGGTTTGTTCTCCTCCCGAAGGAAGAAGCTATTCAAATCTACCGTCTCACATCGCCTCTTCCTTGCGGAAGAGGGCAAGGGGTTTGTTTTGGACTCCATACGATTGAAGCAGGTTCGTCTCCGTGCTCCCCACCCACCATGGAGCCCAACAAGGGGACACCCCACTGGGGTGCCAGGGCTGACACGGAGATATAGTAGGGGAATGTCACAGCGCTGCACCGCCGTGGATCCCCCCGCTCACCCTGGAGTTCAGTGCAAGACCTAGTCCGAGCCGATTGATCGGGAGTGGGTTAGCTCCCGACCGCCCGTCTAGAAGAGTCCGAGGCCAAAGCGAGTGTATTGACACCTACAAGGAATGTTCCCCAAAAATACGTAGACGTACCCCTTAGTGCAACCCCAAAAAACGTAGCACCAGGACTAGTTGGGAAACAAACAGGTCTCTCAACTGCCAGGACACACATTCCCTCCGACACGGGTCGCCATGCACGGCAAACACATGGGTGGGCGTTCAGCATACAGAGAAGGCCAGTGAGGAAGAAAAAGGAGTGAAAAGAATATACGTGACATGAAATGAAAAGCAAGACGATGAAAAAAAATGGAGAAAGGAACACTTGAGAGCCTTCTCTGCATCCCCCCGTCAGGACGTGGACCAACCCACCTCGACGGGTCAACTTAAAAGAAATTTAAAGAAAAAATTTGGAGTCGTTTTTGAGAAAATTTTGAAAATGTCGGGGGCCTTCATGTTAGGTACCCCCAAATTTTATAGAATTTTTTTTAAATATCAAAGCTTTGAGTTGAGCCAGATCGACAGTTTTTTTCAATTTGAAAGGAGAAAAAAAACTAAGTATGTTTTAGGCGCTAGCAGTGTTCGCAGACGGACGTTTTGCTTTCAATTGGTTTGTTGGTATGAAGGACCTAGAAAATAGGGATTCTGGCAACACCACGTGTTAGGTTTTTAGGCAACTGGATTTATCTACTTTTTCATTATCAGGGCCCGGCAATGAATTTTTTTCTGCCGAAAATCCATCGTTTTTTTCGCGCCAGATCCTAATTTTTTCTTCAAATTTCTTTCTAAGAATTGAATAAAATACTCAGGTAAAGGTGGCTTGGGTCCGATTTTCACGGTTAATTCTGAATTCTCGAAAATTGTGAAAGTTCAAATATTCGCAATTTTAAAAATTAGAATTAAATTGATTTATTAGAAAGTTTCAATTTATTATCGGCAACACACGTAACAGTCCAACTTCATACTTTATAATACAACAGTCCAATATCATACTGTTGTATGATGTATGATGTTGGACTGTTATGTGTGTTGTCGATAATAAATTGAAGCTTTCTAATAAATTAATTCTACCTATGAAGACAAAAAATTTGAAACTAAAGTTGTAAAAAATTAAATTGATTAAAAATTACAGCGTCTTTCTACAACTACAAAATTGAAGATACAGATTTTTCCTTCAAATGAAATTTGTTGTCCATAATTAGTTCTTTCATTAAAATCATGTACTTTTTTTTTGAACTTCTGTTAGTTTTCGTGCAATATTGCTTGCAATTGTGCAGTTTTAAACTAGTAGTGCTACAGAAAGGCACAGACTTTCCCGTATTAGTTTTATATTTCCTTTGGTCTCGGCTAGCTATTTTTTAAATTTTCTTAATTTTGGGGTTTCCTAATAGAACAATGAGACTAAATTGTGTTCTGTAATTGAGTTACATGTGAAAAGGTATAGATGATTTTGCTTTGCTTAGTATGATATAGGAATAAAATGTAATACATGTAAAAACTGAGTAATTTTGATATATATAACAATATATTTAATTATTATGTTTTTTCTATCTATTATTATTTCTTGCTAGCATTCTCAACAATGCTACTTGGCAAAATGTGTATCCCAATTGAATTAGCTGTCATTGTTGTAACACCACACTGATAACAGAAGACCTTAATGATAAGACCATTTCTTTCGCATTCATGTAAACTAATAGTTTTATTTATGGTTAAAATGCGCTTCATGCTTCGTTGGCATTCGCGTAAATTGGCGTGATTTGGGATAAATTCTTGTACTTTTTGTGAAATTTTGCTTGAAAATACGGGCGAGAAAGTACATGCTGTTTTAGCACCAATCGTTAAATGCCTCTGTTTTGGAAAAAATCATGGGAAAAATCATCAGGCAAACTTTCAAATTGCAAAAACAAAATTTGCCAGTGAATAAGTAAGTCATCCTCATGATCTTTGCCAATCCTCATTCACAGAACTGGAAATACTCTCATTGATTGTTGATTTTGATTGTATGAACTTTGATTGTATAAACTACCTATTGATGGTTTCGGTTAAAAGACTAACATAATGGAGGATGTACATTTTAGTCCAATTTAGATATTAATGTAAGCAATGTTTGATGAATTATTTCATTCCAAACATTTCAGTGTAAACAGCATAACTCAGTTTCAATTTTTGCACTATGTTTTATCAAAACATGATGTGAGAATGGTGGAGGATGAAGAAAGTAGGGTTCAAAGACAATGAAAATGGGCTTAAACTGTGCTAAAAGGGAAAATAAGACTCATGTAAATGATACCTAAAGGAAGGGAAACTGGCTGAGTGATGTAATGAGAGGAAGAGGAAAATTTGCTACCCCAATTGAGGGATTAGCAAAAGAAATGAGAAGATGGAGGAGGCTGAAACTGATTTCACCTCAGAAATCATAGGAGATAGCTTAGGAGAAAAATTGGTGAAGACAGTGATGGTGTAGGAACCTGCCACTTGACAGAAAACCTGTTAATGATGTCCCATTCACATAAGAAATGAAAACATATTGCATTATAAAGAAATATTTTCTGCAGTACCATAATTTGTGTCTGGGGCTACATAAGATCTTTGTATTTTTATTTTTTCTGGTTGTTTCTAATTTCAAACATTGAAAAATGTGTTCAGAAGTTGGGACCATTTAAGAAATTACACATAAAGTGAAAAAAATCTTTCTTCTTAAATAGAAAGCTTTTTGGAAAGAAAGCATTTCACACCTACAAATCAGAGTTGTTTGAAAAATTGTTTCTTGTGTTTTATACAAAACAAAATGATCAAACAGACTGCTTGATTTATTTGAAGAGTAACTCTGTTATGTTAATTTACGTTGATTTTAACATCAACAACTCAAAGTTTAAAATAAAAATAGTGGAATAAAGGAAAGAGATGAAATTGATTTTTGACTTGATATCATAGACATAATTATGGTACATTGTGATTTAATATTTCATTTTTGTTGTAGATCAAACCTTGACCCACATCAACTGTTTACTGATTCTGATTTGTGGAATGCTCTGGAGAAAACAACTTTAAAAAACAAAATTTCAAGCACTGCTGATCAATTAGATGCTAGTGTAAATGCCTCTGGGAACAACTTCTCCATAGGAGAAAGACAGCTGCTGTGCTTAGCTCGAGCATTATTGAAAAATACCAAGGTGATTATTTTTTATCTCACATTCTCCTACCTCCTGTTTAAACTTGAAGAGTCATCTCCATCATTAACACCTATAGATTTAGAGTCTGGCATGTGTTTTGCCTGTTTAATTAAGGTAAGCTTGATAAAGTTTCATTTTTGAATTGCTTGATCATTGTGAAGTCAAAATGTTGTTATTAACCCATTTCAGCAAGCTTTAAATTCAAACAAAACTGTTTCAAATACAATATGTAAAATACACAATTTACTACATACGTACACCATTTAGTAAGTGCACATCATGTACATTCTTTGTTAATGACCCCATGACCTTAGAAAGACACTTCTTTCATTTTCTTTAAGGCATTTCAATATTTACCTGTTCTGAATAACCATGTCAATGTCACATAATGTTTTATCACAATTGCAGGTCAAGATTAATTTTGATGCAGTCTCTTAAAAAAAAAAGCAGATAGAAAAGTGAATACAAATAGACACTTACAATAAATCTGCAAATAATTGTATCAACCTGTGATTTTAATTCTAATATTCCAACATTAAACTTTGTCAATGTTGAACGTCGACATCTAAAGCCATGCTGTTCGTTCACAAGAATACTTTTTACAGAAACTGCTAGTTTGTCTGTTATGACAGATTCAGATAATTTTATTATACTACTGAAATTTCAGATAGGTCTGTAATTCTGAATGATTATCTGATTTATCAATAGGGCTTATGAAGCTCCATTTCCAGACAGATTTCAAGTTGTGTTAGTTCAAAATGAGATACTATATTAATTTCAGAGAAATGGAAGTTGCTTTCAACTTCTCTATCAGTATCATTATTCACAATGTAAACAGATTCAAAGAAATTAGCAAATAAAATTACTATTTCCTCTCCCATTTCAGCTCTGATCCCGTTAAAGGACATAACCTTTGGTAAACCATTTATTCCCCTTGTGGAGTTTGCAAAATTTGATTTAAAATCATAATTAATTTTGGTTTCTATTTTAAAAATATAAGATTTATAATCATCAATAGCTTTATTTTCACATACTGATTTCATTTCCAATATCTATGGATATCAGAAAATATTTCATAATCATTATTATTGCCAGACAATTTATAGGTGGAATGGACCTTAGATTTCTTCTTTAATAACCTTTAATTCCCGAGAATACCATGGTGGATAAGACTCCAAGATTATAATCTGTTTTGGAACATGTTCATCAATTATTTTATAAATTTTATCATAAAAATATGAGAGAGCCAACTCCAATGAATTTTGTTGAAAATAAGGAAACCGATCAAGTGATATAATTTCATTATTAATTTTATCATAAACAGCACTTTCAAATTTATATTTAGTATCATAGTAATGAAGGCCTGTGAATTTCTCACTGAACGAGAATAAAATATCGAAGTCAGGACGATGTGGATTATAAGGAACAACGGAACAATCAGCAACATGTCACTACACTCTTTTCATCCTGAACAAATATCAAGTCAAGTGTTTTATTATTAATATTAAGGACATTATTGGTTTGAAACAAATTTAGATAATTCATTGTTCTATTCTTGTACAATTACGGTTTTAAATACCTCTTGTCATCCTATCCTACATATTAAATATGATTTTAATTTTAACTTCCCCCTTCAAGAAACTATCTCAGTCAAAATAAGGTGACAATTTTGGTTATGTAGTAAATTTGTTTATGAATATAAAAATATAAACATAATCTTTAAGTGTAAGCTTATACGATTAATGATATCATATAGACTTCAGCAGTAACCCTTTAATAAAAAGAGCGCTTTTATGTATTGCAGGAATCTTTTTATTATATAGGATATAATAAGGAGCAACTCAAACGTACAAGCACATTAACAAGAAATAAGTGAATTAAATTTAATATTTATTTTTGCATATAATGTCAATTGGAAAAGAGAAAGGATATTATTTTGCCTGTATTATCATTACGTTATCTTTTTTTTAGACTCACTTTAACTGGTCATACATGTACATTTGATGATGTTTTTAGATCTATATTGCATGATTTATATATTTCCTTTGATTTATAGATTTTAATTCTTGATGAAGCAACTGCTGCTGTTGATCCTGAGACAGAAGTTGCCATTCAAACTGCCATCCAGAAGGAGTTCCAACATTGCACAGTTCTTACTATAGCCCATAGACTCTCAACTGTCACTTCATCTGACAGAGTTCTTGTCATGGATAATGGCAAGGTAATCACATTTTTTTCTCCCACTTTCGTTTTCCACACATTTTTGTAACTTTCTTTCAATGACTCTCCCCATTTTTACAATGAATTGAAGGCCAAATTTTTAACCAAATAAGTTTCTTTAAACAAGGAAATTTTTATAGCAGTTTTAATTTTCTGTATACTTACATATCTAATGTTTCATTTTTTATTTTGGTTCTACTTGTGCTGTTTCTCCAAAGTAATTTGTCATTTTGTCATTAATACTAATGGCTGCCGAAAGTTATACTTGAAAATTATTTGACTTATTTATAGGGACTGTATTTAAATGCAAGTGCAAACTTTCTCCCTTCAGTTAGAAAGTACGGTCTCTTGATATGAGTGTGATTTTATGGTGCATATCCAGCTTCTTTTTATTTTTACTTTCCCATATAGGCAGGTATATAAGGAGTAATATACGTAGTATAGGGAAAGTTATGTAATGCTGCGCGAAAAAAATGGCGAATTTTTGGCGGAAAAAAGTTCATTGCCGGGCGCTGATAACGAAAAAGTGGATAAAATCAGTTGCTAAATTAAGAAAAAAAATCCCCTAACACGTGGTGCAGTCAGAAACTCTCTTGTGGGTCCTTGATACAGAAAAACCAATTGAAAGAAAAACGTCCGTCTGTCCGTCCGTGCGTGCGTCCCCCGTCCGTCCGTCCGTCGTGAACACTGCTTGCGCGTAAACCACAGGTACAATTTCTTCCAAAATGCATATTCCCAGGCCGATCTGGTTTGAGTCAAAGCTTCGAGATTTTCAAAACGATTCTTCAAAATTTGGGGGTACTTTACATCAAGCTCCCCGGACATTTTCAAAATTCTCTCAAAAACGGCTTCAAATTTTTTCTTTAAATTTCTTGTATGAATATAGTAAAATACACTTATTAAGATGGCATAGGTCCGATTTTCACGGATAAAGGTTTCGAAAATTGTGAAAGTTTGAATTTTTTCGACATCTTTCTCCAACTACAAAATTGAAGATAGAGATTATTTCTTCAAATAAAATGTGTTCTCCCAAGTGCGTTCTTTGTTTAAGGTCATATACTTTGTTTTGAAAATGTTAGTAGTTTTCGCGCAATATTGCATGCAATATGTGCAATTTTAAAAAATTACAAAAACTAGACTTTCTCAAAAACGGCTCCAAATTTTTTCTTTAAACTTTTGGTAGGGATAGTGGTAAATGTACTCTATCAGATGACATAAAAGCCATATTGCTCTATTGGTTGTTTTTTTTTCTTCAAAAATTACAAAAATGTAAATTTTTTCACGTTTCTCACGTCGATAATATTAACATTAGTGATGATATTTTCACATTATTATATTTATGAGTACATGTGCTTTAAATAATGTCCAGTAAAGTTTCTCGAAAACACAAGCATTTTCTGTGAAAACTAGCTCAAAATTCCGCATTTTCAGAAATGCTCAAACTCCATTTTCTCACAAATGGCTACAAAAATTTTTTCAAACTTTTCGATCGGATAGTTCTAAATGCACTCTTTGATATGATGTAAGGTTGATTTTGAGTTTTTTTTTTTTTTTTTTTGTTTTTTCAAAAATTACACAAATGTAATTTTTTTGAAAGATCTCACACATCTTTAATATGCACATTACCAGCAATCTGTAAACATTATTATATTTGTGAGTATAAGCTTCAAATGAAGTATTTTGAAAATTATTGTGAAAAAGAGCTTCAAATTTCCCATTTTTAGTAGCGCTAAAACGCCATTTTCTTTAAAAGGGCACAACATTTTTAAGAGATAATTGCCACTTACGACTAGGTTTTTGTGTTCTTTAATATTCTAAAATGAATATTTCCGTTTTACCATTAGGAAACCGAAAAATTAAGAAAATGTCAAAAAAATGTATTTTGTGCGATGATAGATTGCAGCTGGCAAGAGTATGTGGCAATTCCAAATAGCTAGTGCAGACCCAAGGAAATAGAAAACTAATATGAGAAAGTCTGTGCCACTCTGTAGCTACCTCTATTTTTTTTGTTTGCTTTTTAATAAGGAAAAAAAATTCTGCAAATTGCTAAATTTTCTGTGGTTTTTGCTTGAGAATGTTTATCATACTCCTATTTATTTACATTTATTTTAATAAATTAAATGTTTAATTTTGTTGTATGCATTTCTATATATGTAGTTATTGTATGTATACTTGAAATGTTATTTCTTGGCATGTGGAGTCTTGTCTTAAGGATGGAATATCTCACGGTATATCGTGTCATTCTCCATGGTGCAGCCAGGAGTCACATGGTCACGACTGAATTGGGCAGTGCTGACAATCATGCAACTCCTAGCGGCAGGAATGACATGGTACAAATGTCTCACCTACATGATTTCTTCCAACATAAATTGAGAAAGTAAGAGTTTCCTTAGGCGTATTTCATCACAACTGATCAAAAACAAAGATTTATGTGCCTTTAATATCATTGCTTCTGCTAGCTTTTTTATTTTTTACTCTTTCTTAAGACATCTTTGTGTTTCTCATATTCCCTTTCTTCCATGGGTTTCATAACCAGGTTCTATCCATAAACATTTGCGATAAGAGAGGAATTGGTGGTGTTTTAACACATGAATATTTGCTTCATCTTTCACATTGCTATTCAAATGTTGCATTATTTTATAGCTCATGGTTGATGTCTAGTTCAGCTTTGTATCTTTCTCTTCGTGCATCTTCCTTGTAAGATTTCTTATATAGTTTGATACAGTAAAATATTGTTTTGACACAAGTTTTCTTTCTTTACCTCATAGAATATTTCCTTCCTCTTCAAATTCACAGCCTCCAGAACCTCATTATTCCACATTTGCTACATTTATTTCCGCCCATATTGACACCACCTCAAACAAAGTGCAAGAAAATAAAACTTCAAGGTAGTATGTTCTTTAGATTGACTACAGTGAAGTACCCCGAAATAATACTATACTATTTTTTAAATAAGTATAAATTAGTACAGGCTCTTAAGGAAAAACTTTCACAAGCATAGATTTTTTTATTTTATTGAAGAAGTCGTCGTCGTCGTCGTCATCCTTCTTCTTCTTCTTCCTCCAATATTTCATTAATTTCAAGCAGAAATTATGAAAAAACTACTTTTTTTCCAAAAAATTGTACATGACCTTTTTTAATTAATTTTATAGAACAGACTTTGCGGCAAAAATCTCTATCTTCAATTATGTTATTTTTTTGCAATTTTCGAAAAAAAAACGAGCAATATCCGAAAATGGGACTATACTTCGGTTTTTCTTTCTTAGCGCACGGGGG
This sequence comes from Acheta domesticus, assembly GCA_031308135.1. Taxonomy (NCBI): domain Eukaryota; kingdom Metazoa; phylum Arthropoda; class Insecta; order Orthoptera; family Gryllidae; genus Acheta; species Acheta domesticus. The sequence continues at coordinate 191,055,294 of JAHLJT010009436.1, read as the reverse complement.
TGTGTCAATAAATTGGAATATTTCACGGTATTTCGCGTCGTTCTCTGTTATGCCGCTAGGAGTCGCATGATCGCGCCTGTATCGAGCAGTGCTGGCGATCATGTGACTCATGGCGGCACAATGGACAACGATGCGAAATGCCGTGAGATATTCCATTTCGATGACATCCCCCCGTGCACCAAGAAAGAAAATCCGAAGTATAACACCATATTTTTAACACACCAGCTGGAAATTTAAAGAAAAAGTTTAGAGCGGCTTTTGACGGAAAAAATCCCGTAAATTTCAAGCGCAAATTACGCAAAAACTACTAATTTTGTACAACACTACGTCTGAGGCAAAACTCTACCTTCAACTTACTAGTATTGAAATTTATTTATTTTTGCAATTTTCGAAAAACCAAGCGATACCCGAAAATGGGAATAATACCATTTATTTTATCGTTCCTTATTACATATGTGGATCAGTTTTAAAGAATAATTTTGGAGCGTTTTTTGAAATATAAAAAAAATTGCCTATATTTCGGGCAAAATTACACGAAAACTACTCATATTTTCGAGAAGTTGAACATAACCTTACTTCAAGATTCGTCTTAGGGACAGATTTCATTGAGGAAAAAATCTATATATTCAATTTTATAGTCGTAACAAGGTACCGAAAATATTTCGAATTTTTGTAATGTTTGAAAAACTAGGGATTTCGGCGAAAAGACCTGCATCATTCTCTTAAACGTCCTTAGCACTCTCTAACGAGAAAATTTAAGTCATTAAAAAGAAAAGGTTCCTAATTTTATGTCCAAGGGGCTTCATGTAAAGTACCCACCCACAATTACAAATATCGGTTTCAAATTCCAGAGACCACGACATCAGCCAAAATGATCCATTTTGGAGAAAATAGGTTGAACGGTTTACGCACTAGCGTTGTGCACACACGGACTGACAGACGTTTTACCGTCAATTGATTTTTCGTTATCAAGGACGCACAGATCATGGATTCTGGCAACACCACGCGTTAGAGGATTTTTTTCTTCTATACTATATAGCAACTGTATTTATCCACTTTTTCGTTACCAGGGCCAAGAGTTTTTGTGTCGAAAATTCGCCCTTTTCCGGCGCACAATTACAATATTTTCTCTTCTTACACCAGAAAGTGCGAGAAAGTAAAACAGAATTCATTTCGATTTTTCCAATTCTGGCGTATAGAGGTCCCCTTTTATTAAATACTCAACTGCGTGACTACTGCATAAATGTATTCAAAATCTTATAAAATATAATGATTTCTTCGATATAATATACTTACATGACACTGTATGTAAGTTTTCAGAAAAACGAAAGTATAGGTTTAGGCATTGCATTTTACACATATTAGGGATAAAGAACTTTAATTTATCCATTACACTGCCATCTTGCGGCAAATCTTTAAAATAAAACCCAACACCTAGATACATTTATAGAGCATCTAAATACACCAATATCTCAGTTTCATCAGAAATGTGGCAGAGCATTTTACTGCCCCGAGGGCTTCATATGTAAAATCAATGTGTCATCAATATGAAGAATTAATGATACAAATGTAATAAAGAGTACCATAGCATGGGGCTGTAAACCTGTTCAAATAACTCACATAAAAATTCTCACGATTTAGAATTGTCTGAAAAGGAGAACTAGTGTACACAATTCTTTTTTTATTTGTTAAGTATATAAAAATACTTCAAAGGTGAGAAAGTTTGTTTATATTTCTTTAAAACTTTTTAGAGTGTAATTCATCCTCTAAAACATTGTATTCGTTCTTGTTTTTGCAGGTTGTTGAGTTTGACAGCCCCTCGAATCTCCTTGGCAATAACAGTTCCCATTTCTATCAACTGTGCTCTTCAGCTGAAAATGCTATTAACCAAGCACTACTTAATGTTCCTGAGAGCTAAATATGAATTTTCTGTGGTATTGTATTTGTGAATTGAAGAATTATAGATTGGCTTTTAAAACAATTCTTGTATTGTTAATTGGCTGTAAAATTTATCTATTTTAGCATCATCCCTCCTTTTCATTCACCCGTATCTTCCCAGAATTAGAAGTATGTGTATTTCTTCTTATAGGCAAATGTTTTGGCTAAAAACTTTAATTTACCTGCCTAATTCACGTAATAGATTGTCTGAACTTTTACTTTTGGCAGGATTTCCTGCCAATGGGATAGGTTATATCATTACAACTTACCAACAAAATTTTATTCATGTTCTTACAAGCAAAACCTCCTAATTAATTATGCACACCACATGTCTAAGTTAATTGTACAACTTTTATTTCTTTCTTTGTATTTATTCAGTTACAGAGCATCAACCGATGCCTTGCTGTTCTTAGAACCACGCCACCGTTGCCCGCATTGCCTCATTCCGAGAACCATTGCGGTGAATCTAAATTGTGCATAGTTTTGCACTCCAACTTGCCTGCACAAGATACATTGCAATTTTTAACACTTAATAACTTGCATTTTTATGTAATTCATTTTAATTGATAAGTCAAGATATCTCTCCTTGCGCGGATTGGTTCCCCTCAATCCTGGCGCAAACGCCATCTAATCGCCACAACGGTGCATTCTCGGCGATAAAGCAGTCCCGAGAAGCACACGCTGTGCGAGCGCCTCTCCATGCGTAACATGTAACTCATATAATATGCGTATCTAAGTTTCACAGATATTTTCTCTATTGTTCAGGGTCATACGACAATAACCATGTACGGTGCATTATTGATATTAAGTTTGTTTCTCACTTATTTTGCTCCACACGTAACGTGCATTTCTTACGCGTGTGCGAGACTTTGAGTTTCTTATCTATTGTTGAAACTTATGCAACAAATTGTTGAATACTATTAGATACGCTAACTGGAACTATTTCAAGTGAACTACCTCGTGTAAATCACGAACTGCATTTTTAAGTGTAATTAATGCAAGTTCCTGTATTGTTATTCGTCCCACGACTCACCTCAAAGAACAAGGAGACACAGAGGCAGAAATCGCCGGGAGGCGATAATAATAAAGCCGACATCGGGAAAGACCTTCGCAGACATCGTGAATAATATCCGCAGCAAAGTAAACCCAGAGAACAATAGCGCAGATGTACACGCCGTTAGACAAACCAAATCCGGATCTGTACTCCTGGAATTCACACAAGCGATGCCGGAGAATAACAAACAGGCTTTTAGTGAATCATTAAAAAGTGCAATCGGAGACGGTGGGGAAGTCCATGACGCCACGCCAAAGACACCGCTAATAATCAGGGATCTGGACGCCGCGACGACGGAGGAAGAAGTCAAAATCGCGGTAGCGAAGCAACTTGGGGAAGAAAGGGCAAACTTCACAGTCCACGTTACAAAGTCGAACACCAGAGGACAGCGCCTTGCTCTACTTGAATTGAAAAAAGAAGAGGCAAAAAAACTATTGGATTCGAAGAAAATAAAAATCGGCTGGGCCAGATGCACAATCCAACTCAGGGAGACATCACCACGGTGCTTCCGCTGCCTTGATTACGGGCATGTGGCACGAGTATGCAGAGGACTAGATCGAAGCAAGCTGTGCTACAAATGCGGCAATGAGGGACACAAAGCAGCACAGTGTTCACAGCCGCCTTGTTGCATTGTATGCACGGCGCACGACGTCCGGAAAGAAGACCGAGGACACGATATGAGAGCCGGAAAGTGTCCCATCTATCGGCAAGCGTTGACAAAGAACAAAGAATCTCGAGTATGATCCGCATACTTCAAGGAAACATGAATAGAAGCAGGACGGACAACTATCTTCTAACCCAAATCAAGAGCGAGATGAACGCAGACGTGCTAATTTTGAGTGAGCAATATATTAATCGAAACGAGCCAGGTTGGTTCAGTGATAAGTCAGGCACAGCAGCGATCTGGGTACCCGATTTGAGTATCCACAGTATACAAGAACACGGCGCTGAAGATGGGTTCGTCTGGGTGAAGACTGCCGGGGTTACACGTAAGCTGCTACTTTACTCCAAACGAACATATCGAAAAATTTCACGAAAAATTAGATGAACTGGAAGACAAGATCGGGAACATGGGCAGCATACTCATCGTCGCTGGTGATTTCAACGCTAGGGCTATCGAATGGGGCATGCCGCAACCGGACTCGAGAGGTCGGCGGATTATGGAAATGGCCTCCAGAACAGGACTGTTGGTAATGAATGTGGGGGATACATCCACTTTCAGACGCCCAGGGTATACGGAGACGATACCAGATGTATCATTTGCCTCTGAAGGAATGATAGGGCTCGTGCATGACTGGAAAGTGACGGACGACTATACCTCCAGCGATCGTCAATACATAACCTACAACGTACGTCCTGTTTCACATCACAAACTTCTTAGAACACGAGTTCAACCAAACTGGAATGTGGCGAAACTAGATGAAGATAGGTTCACCGAGATTATAAGTGGAGCCGAAGTGGTAGCCAATAAATACCACGGGCGGGAAGGAACGCAAAACGCTGAGAACAGAGCTAATTCCACCATGAAGCTCATTGAGCGCGCATGTAAGGCGGCGATGCCCCGGAAGAAACCACGGAATAACAGGGCGCCCACCTACTGGTGGAACGATGAGATTGCACGCTTAAGAAAACAATGCCTACAGTTAAGGCATAGGGCCCAAAGAGCAAGGGGAAGCGAGGATGCTGAAAGGCTCTCCGCTGACCACCGTACTGCTAAGAAAACACTTCAGAAAGCGATTAAAAAAAGCAAGATTTGTAAATGACAGTGTACAATAAAGGAAATAGACAACGACCCTCTGGCCTCGGCTATAAAATCGTTATGAAAAAACTCGGATGCCTGACTAACATCGCTATGGGCACGACAATGGAGGATGTGGTGAATGCACTGTTCCCCACTCAGCCAAAAATATTTGACATCAAGATAGCAGTACCGCCCAGCGATATCCCGCTCTTTACCGAAAGCGAGCTTTCACGGGCGGTTGAATCGCTTAAAAACAGAAAAGCACCAGGTCCTGACAGCATACCAGCAGAAGCTCTGAAAGCAGCGCACAAAGCATGTCCTGGTTTGATGCTAGATATGTACAACGAGCGCCTGAAACATGGCGTCTTCAGCACCCGATGGAAGATTGATAAGTTGACCCTCATCAACAAGGCAAACGGGGAAAGAAACTCGCCGTCATCATATAGACCATTGTGCATGTTAGATACGGCTGGAAAGGTATTCGAGAAGTTGCTACAACCTCGACCACTGAAAGCAATAGAAGGAGCAGGGAGGCTGTCCCAACGACAACACGGATTCCGAAAAGGGCACTCCACTATCCACGCAATTGCATCGGTAGTCGACACAATAGGGCCCAGTCCGGAAATCACCACTCCCAGAAGCTCACGCTACTTGCTATTTTAGACGTCAAGAACGCATTCAACTCTGCCAGATGGAGTGACATGCTCCATGCTCTCGAGAGAAGATTTAAGTTACCAGTATACTTGATGCGTGTCATGAAAAATTATTTCAAGGATCGCACACTCCTATACGATACAGACCAAGGCCAAAAAAACCAAAGCACTGTCAGGAGGCGCTGCACAAGGTTCGATCCTAGGACCATATCTATGGAATGTCACGTACAACGACCTTCTGAGATTGGAAATGCCCAGAGATACGGAGCTCGTTGCATACGCTGACGATGTGGGTGTGCTCATCACAGCGCATACCGTAGAGGAAGCATAACGTCATCTAAATGAAGCAATGCGACGCATAAAAAGATGAACGAGCACGCTCTGTCACTTGCAGAAGCAAAGACCCAAATCGTTGTTTTTACAAGGAAACGTATACAGACGAGTATCACACTCAGGGTCGGAGAAACAGATATTCAAACTGCATCACGTGTGAATTGATTGATTGAATAGGGTTTAGAGGGCGCTTCGACTGCTGTGGTCATTTGCGCCCATGCCAGAGTATTTGGAGCAAAAATTTCAGTGTTGCATATGTTACTTACCCACTGTTTAAAAGCGTGTACATTGGCTAAAAAGAAGGCTTGAATTCTGCTTCAAGCATAGATGTAGAAACGGCAGAAGGAAAAAGGGCGCGTAAAATTTATCTTAAAACGTAAAATTGGCTGTAAAGGGGCCAAAAAACAACATAAAACATTGTTATCTTTCAAATAAAATTATATATTCTGCTTTCTCTCAAAAACAAAAAAGTTTTGAGAGCGCAGAATCGTCATCCCCGAGCACCACTTGTAGCGAGTTGCCCAGGTCATGTCTTCGTCGACTGCCAACAAATTTCCTACAGTACAGCAGGACGTGTTCCACGGAAAGAACAGTCTTGCACGAGTCACAGATGGGGGGGAGTTTCATTTCGAAGAATGAAACCGTGAGAGAAATGGCAGTGTCCGATACGAAGACGGGTTTAAAATAACTTCCTCGCGCCTACAGGACCGTGATGAGGAGCGCCTGGGATACACAGAATTCTTTATCGCACTTAGTTTGAAAGTGCTATTGTGCCACTCTGTTTGCCACGCTCTAAGCACGGATCGTTTCAAGAAAGCCTGAACATCGGACAATGGCACAGAAGGAATGTCGATACGAGTTTTACGAGTCGCTGATTTCGCCGCCTGGTCGGCCAGTTCGTTCCCTCTGATACTCACGTGGCCTGGGACCCAACTAAGTCGGTCATAGCCGCGGGACAGACGACGATGAATCAGGCTTTGAACGGATAAAGTCAGGTAGTCTGACGAAGGACGGGAGACAGCTTGAAGAGAGCTGAGAGAATCGGAACAGATAACTACTCGCCGCAACGTCGCTGATTCAATGTATTTTAGGGCCTCAAAAATTGCATACATTTCGGCAGTGAAAATACTGCATTTGGAGTGAAGCCGAAATGATTTGGTAGCCCTGATACAGTAAAAACCACATGCCACCGCGTCGCTGCACGATGAACCATCCGTGTATAAGCATAAATGATCCAGATAGGATTCTCTCATATCCAGAAACTGCTTCTGGTAAACCAGAGGACTAGTAGTTTGTTTGGGCAGATGGGAGAGTCTGAAGTCAATACTGGGAAGGAGGAGTTTCCAAGGGGGGATCCGGTCACTTGTGGGTTTCACAGGGGTGAGAAGTTCTACATTTAATTCCCGGAGATTTCGTAATCTAATACCTGGGGGATGGGGAAACGATGTTAGAAGAATGTACGAGGACTCATACTTTGGGTGGATGATTATACGACGACAAGGGTGGTCAACCAGTCCCGACACTTTAGCCCCATAAGAGGCTAATAAAATATCTCGCCTTCGGCTCAGAGATGGTTCTCCAGCTTCGGCCAAGAGGCATTCGATGCGACTCGTGCGGTAGGCGCCTGTACTAATTCTTATACCGGCGTTGTGAATGGTATTTAATGGCCGGAGGGTTGATGGTGACGCTGACCCATATACAATGCATCCATAATCCAAAATAGAGCGGATGAGGGTTCTATACAAACGCAAAAGACACACACGGTCTGCTCCCCAAGAGCTGCCTGTAAGGGTGCGGAGGAGGTTCAGAGGTGAGACACATCGGCTTTTCAGTTTACGTATATGATTTCGCCAAGTTAGGCTCTTATCGAAAGTAAGCCCAAGGAAAGTTGCGAGAGTCCACAAAAGGTAGAAGATGGCTTCCAAGAAAAAGATCGGGGTGGTTATGAAGATGATAAATCCTGCAGAAGTGCATACAGCTTAGTTTTTGATGCGGAGAATTTGAAACCTGTCGCATCACTCCATTCCTGCAATTTGTTGAGGACAAGTTGTAATTGCCTCTCTATCACTTGAATACTCTTGGAAGAGCAGAAAATGGCAAAGTCGTCAACGAAGAGCGATGCTTTCACCGGCTCTCGGATTATTGACGCTATACTATTGATAGCGATGGCAAACAGAGTGACACTCGGAATTGAGCCCTGAGGGACTCCGTTTTCTAAATGGTGGCTGGCGGATACCCTGTCACCAAGGCGAACGCGGAAGTATCTTGAGGAAAGAAAGGCTACTAAAAAAAAGGGGGAGCCGGCCCCTAAGACCCCAAGAATGGATGGTGCGATATTTCTTTAGACGTAATATATATTAAATATGTATTAACTCTACAGAATTATGTATATTATTTATAATTGTCACTACTTCTTCACCTGTTTTGGACACGTTTACGCTCGGAAATATGTTTCGTAGCCGTAAAGAGTACTAAATTCTGACATTGTTACAATGACAATTCTTTGAAAAAATTTAAATATTTCCGGAGAATTTGAAAAAATTGTTAACTAAAGAATTAGCGTACTATGTACATCGCTACAATTTTATTATAAAGATTTTTACAATTTTATTACCAATTTGAATCTAACTACGAATTTTAAACATTTAAATTTTTTGTATACACGTTGAAAATATATTTTAAATTTATTATACGAAGAAAATATTTCTAAAACCTACACTGATTTTAATTTAAACATTAATATCGGTTTAATTTACAAGGTACATAGCGTTTAATGTGGTCTACATTAAATCTACATCGATTTTAATTTTAACATTAAATTTAATGCACAAACACATTAAAATCGCTTTAACGTACACGATACATTAAATTTAATGTACTGCAGTACAGTAAATCTACATTGATTTTAATTTACACATTACATTTAATGTACATGCACATTAATATAGTTTTAATGTAGACGGTACATTAAATTCAATGAGAAAAAGTGCATTAAACTACATTAAATTTAATGTAATTTCTGACAGTGCATGGAGAACACGTATCAAACTGATTCACGTTTTACATTGTTTATTAGCTAGCCAAAGAACAGAGGACACATGACAAATACCGCTATGGCATCGCAAACATTTCACCTTGACATTTTTTTGCATGTGGACTTAAGGCAATGCAGTATGTCAAAATAAACCAACGAACTAACAATATGCAATGTTTGAATAAGGGGAGGCTACCGTCATCTGCATTCAAAAGGTGAGCTCCTCACAACACATTCAAAAACCGATATGACAGCACGGCTCAGGTACATGTCAACACCAATAGCAATTTTACATAGTCTGCTAATCAGATTGTTGGGGGTGAATACTTTCTTGAATCGTTTTTACTTTCCCATATATATATATATATATATATATATATATATATATATATATATAATATAATTACCAGTTACCATATATATATATATATATAATATAATTACCAGTGGCGTGCATTCCATGGAATGAAGGGAATGAGTCATTCCCCTAAGTAAAGCATAGAAAAAATCCTTTATATATTGGAAGTATTCGTTGCTTATGACCAGAGTAAAACTGTTCACTCAACTCTGATTCTGAGCTAAGTGTGTGTGATATTTTCAGAACGGTGTGTAGATTCGTCTCGTGACGTCAGCGAAGCTTCTTGGAGAGAGCAGGGGTTTGATTTCGTCATGCCTCGTGAAAAGTCGGGTCGATTCGTGAATGTGCGAAAATGATAATTTAAATGCGTTCTCTTGTGATCAACTGGTAGCAATTTCAAGTTCGAAAAAATTAATCATTTTGGCGTTTTGAGCGTGTTTCATGTACGTGCCAACTACATTAGAATACAATGAAAGTATCTAAGTACCTAATAATACCGAGAACGTTTATAGTAAGTTGAAGAAAGTATTCTAAACAAACTAATTCTTTGCGTACCGTTCTGTAGTTCTCCCTTGCGGGAAGGGAATGAATTGGTGAGCTCATTCCGAGCAGTAAGTCTTGGCATCTAGCGAGGAAAGTGGGGGGAACCCGTGTTGACAAGCAGAGCCATCGGATCCCTTTCCGGTGATACGTTCGAAGTAGGCACGATCAACTTTCAGGAGAATAAATCATTACTGATATTTCGAGGTCTCGCCACACATAAGAATTGCAGACGGAAGGTTTAGATCGTATTCGCCCTTGGTCTATTATGAGATCAATTCTACGAGGATTATCGCGAGAGCTGATACCTAAAATAATCCAATATTTGCATTCAGAGCAAAAAGAAGAAACACAAGTTGCAAGAAAAAGAACCCACAAGACGTGAAATTTGTCCGAGGAATTTAAACCGCAGAGCATCCAGAGAATGTGAAAAGAGTAAGAAAACAGTAGAACGGACATCACATCCATTGTTTGTAAAGACAGTGAAAAACATTATTACTGAACTCTATAGATACATTTTCAAATCAACATTCACCATGTATTAAAGTTTATGCACAAATTTTTCATTTTATGAAAGAAAAAAATTACTTTAATGCATTGATGGATTTTGTACATTTGTGTTAATAATTTTAAATAACAAAGTACTCGATCAATAAAGTTAAGTTATAATCGCATAAATACAGAATTATATTTATTTATAATATTAGAAGTCATTTAGGCAACGAAATTTTCCCTGGTGTCTGTTTTCTGCCGGACAACCAGTTACGTTCGTATGCAAGATGCTCCCTCTCCCGGGTTAATATTCACATTTTGAAAAAATATCATATCTTTATCTGTTTTACGTTTTTATACCTTGGATTTCAAAAGTGCTTCCCCTACTAAAATTATCACCGCACGCCACTGCCATATACTATACGTACGTATAGTACAGGGAACGTTATGTAACGCTGCTCGAAAAAACGGCGGATTTTCGGCAGAAAAACTCTTATTACAGGGCCTTGGTAACGAAAAAGAGGATAAATCTAGTTGCTAAATTAACCCTTCATTGCACGATTTTTTTCTTTTGAGGTCAAATTTTTTTGGGGAATAATTTGGACTGTGTAGATGTTGTGCAGAAAAATAGTTAAAAATTCTAATTTTACATCTGTGACGTAAATTAGAAAATTTTTGCTTCCTTGCAGACACGCAAAGATGCGCGTTAAGTTATACATTTTGTCTTTGCATGTAGCAATATTGTGCAATAGTGAATATGACACGTACAACAAAGTGTTTGCCTAAAAGTTTACAATAATAATAATAATAATAATAATAATAATAATAATAATAACTCCACCTAGGGAGTACAAGACCTTGGAGTTGGTGGTGGCGCTTGAGTACCCCCATGAGCCTGAGAGCTATGTTAGTGGTAGCCTAGCTACTGGTAGGGCCTCCCTTACTGAATAGGTTGAAGGTGAGGGGTCCGTCGAAGAAGTACTCCATTTTGAGGAGAGTGGATAGTAAGTAGAGAGGGAAGGGTCATGAACCTTTGGACTTCCTGTTGTCGGCCCAGAGAGGGTACAGGAGAGAAACTGGGTTGGCACACTAGGCCACTGATTAGAGTGGAGGCCCGAACCTTGCATTAGCCAGCGAAGGAGGCTGCCTTCAGCAGTCAGTGAAAATCCCGTAGGGTTTTGCTGTATATCCGCGGCGAGCGTTGAACGGGGCGCGTTATGCAGCGCGCACCAGAGCTTCGCCACCCCGGAAAATAGTTCCGGGTCGCTGGCCGGCGGAGTAATACCGCAGCGACCTGGCGGAGGGCGAGCACCGAGACCGGAGCGTCAGTCAGTCAGCGGAGAGCGAACGAGCTAGCGAAGTATTCAGACTTGTGTTAACGCTGTATTTGTTCTATTGCTTTAGGACCGGCTTTGCCCCGGACTTCCCTCTGGATTGTGGCTGGGCCCCGCTAGTCTCCGGCGGAGTAGACTTGGCAGGCTCGCCCCTCGGCCCCGCCGCCTAGCAGCGTGTCGCAGCCCCGCCGCCTAGCACCTAGTTAAGGACACGCGTTCGTTCGCGGCCGCCTTGCTGGCCGTACGCCGTACCGGCACAACTCGCTGAGGCCACGCAGCCGTGTCACCGGCTACGCCGATAACGCCGGCGCCCCTGGGTTTCGGGCACGGTGGTGGCCTTACCGCGCCGCACGGGGAGCGCGCCGTCGCCCCGTGGAAGCCGCCGTCGGCGGCCCGCACCGAGCCTTCGGTTTCGAATTGTGTAAACGGCCCCGAGCCGTCGGGTTATCACAACTGTATTGTTAGAGGTTGAAATAAACTGTTGTTGCTTGTGAGGGCGTATTCCTTCAGATATACAACAGGTTTAGTAATGCCGACTGGCGATCGGAGGGACCCCTTGCTGGGTCCTGCGGGGGGATGCCCCGAGGCCACTGTGAGTCGCAGTAACGGATGACAGGAAACAACCCTAGGGTTAAGTGTGATCTGTGAACTCGAACTTACGTCCTGCGAATCTTCAATTCAAACCAATGAGCAAAATTGATAGAACAAGAAATGTAATGAATCTTAACGTGCCTTGTTCTACCAATGTCCCATACCTGCTCAGAAACCGAGCTAATGTCACCTTGTCGACGTCTGGCCATCCCACGGATGTTAGTCCCAGGGACTCAGAGCCGGCAGTAGCTCGAAGCCATCGTCAGAGATGGCCCGGGATGAATTAAAGGAGGTGATGTGGTGCTTTTACTACGCAAAAGCGAAAAATGGGGGCTCAGAAATAGAAGTTTTCAAGGTATGGAGAGAGCGGAACCCAGATATGAGACCTACCCTAGACTCAAAGAAGCTTGCCAGTCAACGACGATACATACTCAGCGGTGGAAAATTCACAGCAGAACAACTTGCTGACATTGAGAGAAATGCGGAGTATGTACTTCGCTCGAACAATCCACATGACGAACATGTAAAACTTGAAAATGATGATCCGTGGAAGGTTCATCCTCTTTCCAGTGAAACACACGTCAGTGGTGAAAATTCATCTGGCAATGAATTACACGATAAGGACATAATGCGAAATATCCTTCGGCGCGAGATAGAAAGAGTTAGTCAACTTCCGTTTGAATCTCGCGAACCGTTGAGGAGAATATACGAAAATGCCAAAGCTAAAAGAGTGATAGAAACAGTGAATTCTGTCTTTAATAAGGTGGTAGAGACCCCAGGCAGAGATCTAGATATTACTGAAAACAATCACATCATATATGTAACTGGATATCTAGTATCTCAGATAATTTTGGGGCCAGCCAAGAACACCGACGGCCGACAGCAAAACAGAGTAAACAGCTCTGTACCCCATGGATGAACAGAATTGAGAAACGGATAGCCGACACCCGGCGCGAAAATCACTATTAGCTGAGGCATCTTCTAAATCAACGCACACCTCTAAAGTTCAACGAAAAATATTCAATGTTGAACAAAAATACCAAATTGAAAATGACACCAGCAGGCTAATAGTAGTTGAAAAGCTAAAAGAGAAAATTCAAGCATGGGCTCAAAGAATTAGACGTTACAAACGTAGAATAGATTTCCGTGTACAGAACCGGTTGTTTGAAACAGGCGCGAAGAGATTCTATCGCAATCTGACTCAAAAACCGAATGGCAAAGCTGATACTCCTTCAAAAGATGACGTCGAAGCATTTTGGGCAGGAATCTGGGAGGAGAGCAGATCCTACAACAAAGACGCATCTTGGCTTCAATCTGAAGTTGATGCTGCCGATGAACTTGTAGAAACAGTGGAACATGTTCAAGGATTCTTGACAGAGGACCTATGCCAAACAATTAAGAACATGGGAAACTGGAAGTCCCCCGGGATTGATAAGATCCAGATTTATTGGATTAAGAAATTAACAGCAATACATTCTCATCTAGCAAAGGCTGTTAATAAAATTTTAGAAAACCCTAAGGAACTCCCCGAATGGTTCACTCGCGGCATTACGTATTTGCTACCCAAAGCGGGAGATAGCTCTTTGGCGAAGAACTACAGGCCAATCACTTGCCTGCCAGTAATGTAGAAACTTATAACTGCAGCCATAGCTGACAAAATGTACAGACACCTAGAGAAGAACCATCTGTTACCAGTTGAACAGAAAAGATGTCGTAAAGGTTCCTATGGCTGTAAGGAAATCTTGCTTCTGAATAAAATAATTGTATTGTAAAGAAACGAAAACGTAATTTAAGCATAGCTTGGATTGACTAACAGAAGTCCTTTGACAGTGTACCACACGACTGGATTTTGAAGACCCTGAAAATCTACTATCGATTTCATCCTACACTTGTTGAGTTTTGCAAGGCTAGTATGAAGTCGTGAAACACCAGGTTACTAATGCATAGCGGAAAGGGAGTAGTAGAAACAAAAAGTATTCAGATTAACAGGGGAATTTTTCAAGGAGATTCACTATCCCCTCTGCTGTTTCGCATTGGTTTGATCCCACTATCGAGACAGCTGTCGCACACTGACTTTGGTTACAAGCTTCATGGTGATGAAATGCCTGTATCGCATTTATTTTAAATGGATGATCTGAAAGTGTTTGCTAAGAATGAAGCGATTCTCTCCCAAATGTTGTCTGTCATCAATGATTTTAGCAAATACATATGTATGAAGCTTGGTCTTGACAAGTGTGCAAAAGTTAACTTAAAAAGAGGCAAAATGACCACATCAGAGAACATTGAAGTTGATAGACACACTGTGATTCAAGATCTTGAACCAGGTAAAACTTACAAATATCTGGGCATTGAAGAATGTGAGACCATGTCGAACGACACAATGAAAGAGAGAATTCGCAGGGGATATTATAGAAGAGTGAGACTTGTCCTGCAATCCGCTCTGAACTCAAGGGATAAAATATCAGGAATAGGTAGTTTGGCGGTGTCTGCAGCCGAATACAGTTTCGGACTAGTGGACTGAGCAAGAAATCGCATCATGGATCGAAAAAACAGAAAACGAAGCTGATGAACATAGACGTTATGTGTCACGTAAGGAAAGAGGAAGAAGCCTGAGACAAATTGAAGCCTCCTGGCACAATGCAATAACCGGGATGGGAAAGTATGTAGTCAGCCATCAAGATGACCCACTAATAAGGCAAGTCATGAAATCTGACCGAAGAATGGGAAACAGAGGCATTGTAAGTGTAGCAAGAAGCCTTGCGAACAAGACTATGCAAGACACCCAGAATGACAGACACTGAACTTCTGGTGCTACTTAACATGAAATTTGAGACACAAAAAATGTTTTAAAAAAATCGTGGAGAGACAAACCACTCCACGGACAATATTTGAAACGAATGGACAAGATGCAGATCCATAAAGATCAATCATTTATGTGGCTTAAAAGGGGAAGAATGAAGCCAGAATCGGAAACACTTGTAATAGCTGCCCAAGATCAGGCGTTGAGAACACTACATTATGATAAAGCGGTTCTCAACATTTCCCAAGATGATAAATGCCGCATTTGTCAGGAATACGTAAAAACCATTGATCATATTGTCACAGCTTCTCCAATCCTAGCAAAGACTGAATACTTGAAATGACACGACATGCTGTGTAGCTACCTCCACTGGCAGATCTGTACCGCCTTCGAAGTTCCAAACACATGCCTCAAGTGGTACGAACACTCACCAAAACCGGTGACATCGGTTGGATTGTGTACGATATTGTACGACCAACAAATTCAAACGGATCGCACGATAGCAGCAAACAAACCGGATATTGTTAGCCGGGATTTGATAAAAAAATCGTGTTTACTTGACGATGTTGCTGTACCTTGCGGTCAAAACGTTGTTACCAAGGAGGCAAAGAAACGACTTAAATACAAGAGTTTGGAAATCGAGATCAGCCGAATGTGGGGCGTAAAGGCACAGGTCGTCTCCATAGTTAGCGGAGCTCTGGATTTGTTCCGCAAAATTTGAGTAAGAACTTGTCTAAACTCCCAGGTAATTCAAAAGACTGGAAAGTGCAAGAAATCGCTTTATTTGGAACAGAACACATTTTGCGCAAAGTATTGTAGAGGCACCGACAGTCCCTAGATCTACTCCTTAGGTCGCTGATTGCAACCTGGAGTAGATTTTATATTCAGCCGACACAACATCTTTAGTCGTGATATAGAGGAATAATAATAATAATGATAATAACCCACAATAATTTTCTCCATATATTTTATCAATTCAATTTATATATATTGTGATAAAATAATGAATGATTAATTTATCTAATTTAATTTACTAGCTCAGTTCTTTGGGATCTATATGTTGACACACCTGCACGCTCACTTGCAGGCTGGTTGTCACTGGATTGCCCTCTATACAGAGAAGCCTGGAAGTCTGAAATTGTTTATGTCCCGAAGGAATTACACACAACGTGGCACAACAATAATTTTGTTTATTAAGAATGGAATTTGAGATTAAAAATATAAAAATTCTCTTGCTTAATTTCATGCATTAAGTTCACTGTACCATACTGTCTGGCGTTGTGAAACGATGGCCCCGCAGTTCGTAGCCCCTTGACTTCCGCGCCGAAAATCCGTCTGCTTCTTCTTGCTGTTCACTTCTTGCACACTTGTTCCACAATTTGTCCTCCCTATTCGCGTCGATGTCCAACTTTAATAATTTAGGTTACATACGCGCCGCTACCACCAGGATGCCAGTCAACCCTCAACCCTCGCTCCTCCAGGGCCCCTTCTCGCGCGTCAACAACATTCGTTACCTAGTAACCGCGATCGTCCAGATTGAAGCGCGGCGTTTGTTTTGTAATATTTTTGTATATTACAGCTCCGTCCGTCCAGATTAACGCGCGGCGTTTGTTCTGTAATATTTTGTATATTACAGCTCCCCACTTCCAGAGCGTTATTTATCTAATTACCTATTAATAAATAACAAGACTAACTCCCACAACAACAAATACTTTTCATTCTTCTGACCCTCTTGCACTGGTATACACACGACACAATTTCACAACACTAGGACTTGTATCTTCAGGCCTTAAGCTAATTACAATCTTGGTTATATAAACTCTTTGCCAACATAAGTCCATTTCAAATGATCATTTGATATTCGCATAATGAAATCAGTGGTTCCATTCGACCACATATCTAGATGACATAGAACTATTTAATACTCTCAACAATACAATAAAACTACTATTTACAACTATTTACAAGATTTACATGCTCAATCATGAGTATCGTGCCGTAAATACGGCTTTATGTTGCGAAAATTATATGTTCCTACATGCTCCCCTTCTTCATTATGCAAACAACTGCATTTTTGTCTAACACTTTCCTGATTCTGTATGGTCCTTTATAGAGAGGAAAAAATTTATGAAATAATTCTTGTCCACCGATGACGTTTGTGGCATTCTCACTAGGGCTTCGTCCCCAGTATGGTACTTTTCCTCGAAATGTCCCTTTTGAGCCTTGCCCCTTTTCACAGCAGCTCTCTGTAAATTATCAAACACAATCTGCGTTTCGCTCCTATTTTCTACCCTGCCACTAACTTCTGATGGTATTTTGATACCCCCGAACGGATCTTTCCCATCAAATGAATTCAAATGCACCTCCGCTGGTGTCCTGCACGTGCTGTCATGTGGCACATTATTTAATACGTAATTCAGAATCGGTACCGCCTCCATCCATCTGTTATGGCGTTCCGATACATACACCCTAAACAATCTAGAGATCTCTTTCATCACCCGTTCACATGGATTCGCCTGCGGGTTGCGAACCGTCGTAAAACCAATTTGTACTCCCATTTCGTCCATTTCCTTCTTCCAAGCTTCGCTAGAAAATTGTGTCCCCAAATCGCTGAGTATTTTTTCTCGGTCTGCCCGTCTTTTCGAAAAACTTGCGACACTGTACGAGGCAGCTGCGGGTGTTCGCTTTTCGTATTGGATACATTTGTACCAGCTTAGAGAACACGTCGACAATCACCAATAAATATTTGTTACCGAACGTTGATGTCGGCATGGGCCCGTATAAGTCAACGGCATACACTTCCCTAGGCGCCGTTGGTATTATCGGCTCTAGCTGTCCCTCGTACTTTCTGTTAGGGTGCTTTGTCCTCTGACAGACATCACATCCACTAATTTGTTTGCGGATCTGTTTACCCATGCCTCTCCAATAACATTTTGATTTTAACATATTTTCAATTTTATTACATCCAAAGTGTCCGAAATGCTCGTGCGTAGTTCGTATTAGTTCTCGTCTGCACACTTCTGGCATCCACAGTTGAAAATACGATCCTTTCCTATCAGTACAATACAATAACATCCCTTCATATAACTTCCATCGAGCCTGTTTCCCGTCACTAGATGCCTCATTCCCTTCCTCCGTAATCGTCTGTGTTTCGAGCTGTTCAAAGATCAATTTTCCCACAGGATCCTCCCGTTGCAATTTAATAATCTCCTCCTTGTTCCATCGAGGGCTTATCTTGACCATTTCCATGATATTCATCTGCGTTTCTACCGGTGATCCATCGTCGTACAATCTAATTCTCGATAATAAGTCCGGTAAAACATTGTCGCGCCCCTCGCAGTATTGTATGTCAAAATCTAATTTAATTTACTAGCTCAGTTCTTTGGGATCTATATGTTGACACACCTGCACGCTTACCTGCAGGCTGGTTGTCACTGGATTGCCCTCTATACAGAGAAGCCTGGAAGTCTGAAATTGTTTATGTCCCGAAGGAATTACACACAACGTGGCACAACAATAATTTTGTTTATTAAGAATGGAATTTGAGATTAAAAATATAAAAATTCTCTTGCTTAATTTCATGCATTAAGTTCACTGTACCATATTGTCTGGCGTTGTGAAACGACGGCCCCGCAGTTCGTAGCCCCTTGACTTCCGCGCCGAAAATCCGTCTGCTTCTTTCTTGCTGCTCACTTCTTGCACACTTGTTCCACAATTTGTCCTCCCTATTCGCGTCGATGTCCAACTTTAATAATTCAGGTTACATACGCGCCGCTACCACCAGGATGCCAGTCAACCCTCAACCCTCGCTCCTCCAGGGCCCCCTTCTCGCGCGTCAACAACATTCGTTACCTAGTAACCGCGACCGTCCAGATTGAAGCGCGACGTTTGTTTTGTAATATTTTTGTATATTACAGCTCCGGCCGTCCAGATTAACGCGCGGCGTTTGTTCTGTAATATTTTGTATATTACAATATATATATATATATATATATATATATATATATTGTAGCGATACCGAATATTAAAAATTAGATAGGTTTAATCTTATATTTTACGAGATGTGTTACAAGAGGTCTCAGGCTAGCGCCCGGTTCACCCCGCCCGTCACCGCCGCCGACCCGGCAATTCGTCACGCCGCCGCCTTTCAGGGGCAGCATAGCCCCTGAATACGCAGTTTTTAACTGTTTTTGACGTAAATAAATAAATAGCCCTTCGTCAGCCTTGCCCCGCGCTCGCTCCCGGAGTGACAAACCCGCCCACTTTTCCGCTATGGAACGCGAGGGGGAACCACCCCTGGTGGCAGATTCATGATAGCTATACGATAAATAATTACCACCCCGCCCAGTAGCCCAGCCGCAAAAAGTCACACGTGCGCTATGTAAACAATGCGAGAGAGATGATAAGTGGAAATTTCCACTCAGCCCCTAAGTGAATCGCCGTCCGCGATTGGACAAGGAATAATCGCTGCGTAGAAGGTTTCGACCAATGATAATTGAAATCTCACTATTTTTGGAACATTCCGGAATCCTTTAGCAAGTTTCGGAGGGGGAAACACGAGCTGCTTCGTAACACAAGGGGTTGGTGGAAGACACTGATTTTTGAAACTCGAGCTAGTTAGGAGAATTCGGGAAAGAATTTTTACTTTCCCGAATACGTACGTATATACGGAGTAATATACGTAGTATAGGGAAAGTTATGTAATGCTGTGCCAAAAAACGGCGAATTTTCGGCGGAAAAAATTAATTGCCGGACGCTGATATCGAAAAAGTGGATACAACTAGTTGCTAAATTCAGAAAAAAATCCCCTAACACGTGGTGTAGCCAGAATCCCTCTTTTGTTGGTCCTTGATACCGAAAAACCAATAGAAAGGAAAACGTCCGTCTGCGAACACTACTAGCGCCTAAACCATAGGTACAATTTCTACCAAAATGGATATCCCCCAGTCGATGTGTTTTTGTTTTTTTTCTCTTTAAAAGGGGTAGCGGAATAAGATATACAAAATTGCCCCCGGAGGATAAAAGTATTTTTGTGTTGAAAATCATAATTGAAATATTAGAAAAACAAGCTTTTCGCTGGATTAAAGTCAATTTACCCGGAGTACTTCCTAGAAATGAATAAAACGTGCTTTTTAGCTTCTTACATAAGTTTTAATTTTGTTTAACCACATTATGCCTATGAATATTGACTTTAATTATCCTTGCGACTTCCTCTAGATGATATAGATGTTTAGAGAATTTTTTCGGGTGTTTATGTCCGATTTTGACACTTGCAATCAACAAAAAAGAAGGAAAACGTAGAAAAAATTATTTTATTCCTTCGTTTTTTAAAGAATATCTCGTGTTCTGGTACAGATAATAAAAATGGCTAAATACAATTTGTAGCGCTATAAATTCTCTACAGGTTCCCAAAATTTCAAAATGTTATCTTATAATTTGCATGCGAGAACTCATTACGAATAAAACAGAAATTTGATAATTTCTTATTGGTAATTTAAAATTAGGTTTTCCTTCATTAGTTGTCACGGCTTTTCAATTTCGTTTTCATTTTATTTTCATTAAAAAGGTCAATAATAAGAAAATTGTAAGAATTATATTACAAATAGTAGAAATCATCCCAGTTATTGGTAACACCCATGCACGAAAATGACACCCTGCCGAACTTTCACTGTGACGTTGACATTGATTCGACGATTCCATTAATTCCAGTGATTATAGTTCATTATATTTAACCCTTTGGCTGCTATGAGCGTGCTTTATCTCTGGTGAGATCCGTGTCGTGATCTACGAAAATAAACGTTTTTGCGCGTCCGTGACTCTCCGTGTTCCCGGTGCTATAGATGCTCTTTCTGGTGTTTGCTTTCTTTCAGCAAGATCGCCTATTATGCTTCTGCGAGTACATCTGGGGTCGCCCTAAGGTTCTAAGACTTTATTTGATCGCAAATAGATGGAGCTACGATATATTTTCTCGGGCAAGGACATTAGTGACACATTATATAGTACTATTTTATTAGCTTTGCCTCTCAAGCCTCTATGGCCACGATGGAATCTCACAAGGCATGTCGCGGCATGAATTTTCGTTTAGTGAATATATGTATGTTCTATACCTTGCAACAGGGACAAAAATAATGATTATCAAATATGTTTCGAATAATTTCTAAACGTCTAATTTGTAAACACAAGTTCCAGAAAATAAAACATCTGTATCTCATCACTTCCACCATCTCTTAGTTCACCAACAATGTACTTTTTAAATATCCCTTGCCGCATTGTTGAGCCAATAAAGCTTTGCGGATTGCTTGATAGATATAATTATATATTAATAATTACAATTATATATTATCAAAATACTATTTTTGTTCGATATATTTATCTCGTCGAATCCTATTTGCTTTATAATCGTCCTAATATAAAGAGTAACTTCCTTTATATTTGAGCTAAGACAGCCTGTTATTTCACATTTTATAAAATTTTATGAATGTAAAATACTATAGTTTCGTTATTTATTCTCTGTATTTTAGGATCCTAACATAGGTTACGAAACACTGCTTTTAATACTATTTTAAAATTCTCTTAGCTTAAAGTTCTCTTAGGCCAGCGGACGACTAATTTTGACGCCCAATTACTCCACAAATACGCATATTTTGGAAAAATTCAACATGACCTTATTTGAAGGTTTCGTTAAGAAAAACACGTATATTCACAATTGTAGTTGTAAGAGGAGTCCGATTTTTTTTAATTTTTGCAAAATCAGTCATTTCAACAGACATGAAATCTGCACCATTCTCTTAAGCTTCCTTTATGATATCTAACGTCCCGATTTAATAAAAAAAGTGCGGTTTTTAAGAAAAATTGGTTTAAAGAAAAAAAATTACCTACGTTTGACGCAAAATTTCGCAAACAATACTCATGATTCTGAAAAATTGAACGTGAACTTGTTTTAAGAACTGTTTTTATGAACATAATGAATTAAGAAAAATATATCTTCATAATCGTAGTTGTAGGAAGACGCCGAAAATATTTTCATTTTTTTCAATTATCGAAAATTCAGAGTTCCCATCCAACCTAAGACCTACGCCATTCTCTTAAATTACCTTCAGACAACAACAAAATTGTAGTTGACACCTTATCCAACAACAAAATTGTTGGCGCCTTTTTTTGAAAATATTGAAAATGTCCCACGGGCTTCATGTAAAGTACCCCCCAAAATTAAAATATCGGTTTCAAATTCTAAGGACCACGAGATCAATCAGATCGATCGGGGAGTATCAATTTTGGAGAAAATCGGCTGATCGGTTTGGTCGCTACCGTTGTTTACAGACAGACGTTTTGCTTTCAATTGGTGTTTCGGTATCAAGGACCCACAAAACAGGGATCCTGGCTGTACCACGTGTTAGGGGATATTTTTTTCTTAATTTAGCAACTACATTTATCCACTTTTTCGTTATCAGGGAAGGCAATGAATTTTTTTCTGATGAAAATCCGCCGTTTTGTCGCACAGTATTAAATAACTTTCCCTATACTATACTCCGTACATACGTACTGTGGCGGCATATAGCAGTGCCTAAAGAAATTTACAACAAAAGCTTTTTTTCGTACTCTCTGGCATGCGCACGTGCGCCTACCCCGCTCGCCTCGACGCAGCCGCGCCCCACCCCGCCCGTTGTTCTTTGCCCATCCCTCCGACGGAACGCCGGCCGGGTGAGAATTTACGACCACTCGTCGTCAAAGGCCACTTGACGGACCCACTTCGCTGAGTGCACCTTTTGTGTCCCGCCCTCGCCGATCTCTAGGCGCGTTCCTCGCCCTCCACGCCTGTCGCGCTAATTCAAAAAAGTTCGAACCCTTTGCCATGCAATGATTGCTCCCACGGGATGCCACCCCCCCGACGAACGCAGCTGCGTTTCGGTAAACAGAGATAGCGTTTCGGTAGAGAGAGATACTTTAGAAAATTTTCCACGAATCCTCGGACCGCGATTCGTCAAAATTATTTCTGCGACGCAGTAAGGTCCGACCAATGACAGGTTTCCCAAAGTAGGTCAGCGAGCCCAGGATGAACTTAGGAGGGGGGAAGATCCGGAGAGGGACTGATTCCCAAAATCTTGGAAAAAAGAAAAAGACTAGGGATGTAGTCGTGAGGGAGAACACGAGAGCATCGGCCGCGAAAGAAACACTGGTGAAGTAGTCGCGAACGGGTAAACGCGAGGGCAGCGGCCGCGAAACAGACACTTAGAAGTGAATTACGAGAGAGCGCTTCATGCCTGGTCGTGGAAGCCGTAGACCAGTTCTTTTTTTTGGTTCGGGTATTCGAAGTAGAGATAACTCGTTGCCTAATTCGAGCGAACGAGCCGCGAATACCATGATCCAGCCTCCGGTCCGCACCAGCAATTAAATGCTCCCGTATCGCGCGTCCATGCCGTGGTGAGAAACGAACCCGGACTCGTCCAGCGCCTTGGTGACGAGGCGGAAAGGAGACCTTCGCGACCTTGGGGCACACAGTGGCCGCGAGAAGGCGTCCGCCCTCCCGTTTCAACATTGCAGCTCACCGGACAACGCTACTGGAAGACGCCGAGGCCATCGACAGAAACGGGGACACCCCAGCCCACGCCTACGCAACAGATAAGATTTTTAACGCACGCCCGCGCTTTGGGGCGTCCCGTCTCGAGACGAGACGGCAAATATCACTGAAATTCTAAAGTGTTTTATCTTTCTGTTTTTTTGTTAGAGTTAAGCGGTGCCGCGCAATGGCATATTTGTTTTTTATTATTGTAACAGAAGTGTAATTAACTTTCTTTTCTCTTAATTTTTTTTACCGAGCTCAATAGGTAGGATGTAATCCCACCTCATGGTATTTTTTATGTAACTTCCCCGGCCGCAGGTCGGGAATAAATGTATAATTTTGTTTCACTGCCCAATTACGGCTAATCATTTCCAAAGTAGTCGTTGCACCTGCACCTCACTTCCACTGCCACGCGAGGAACCGCGATCATGCTCTACCGCCCGGCTAGCCACGCGACGTTGCATTTCGGCTTTCCCAACGTGGGGCCGGAGGACGCATGTCGTTGCAGTACGTATACGGGAAAGTAAAAATACTTGACGCAATAGGCATCGGCGGTATTTCATACCGCACCGCAAAAAAATATTACATAACTCTAAAAATAAATCACTCATGAAGTTCTACCTTTTTGTTTAGGATAGATCTACACTAGGAAGGAACTGAACCACTGGACATGTAGACTTAACAGTAAGTGATTGTTGCTCATGTGTCAACTTGCCGGAACGGTATGTAAGACTGCGATACCAATTAAAGGTTAAATGCTGTTGCAGGTCTAACTTTATTTGTTGAATTTCTGCTAGGAAATATAATTGTATTAGTTTTTTATCCAATTCACCTACAAATATAAAATGCTGTAAGTTTTTACATCACAGTATTATATTTTGTAAATACAGGATTTTCTTGTAGTTCATTGTTATCCTTATTATCAATAATTGTTCGATTGTTTTCTTTTCATATTATAACTTTTGTGTATTCAAGTTCTCCAGATTCATAATTTTCAGTATTTTATTTTTTAAATAATTGAATACATTTGTCGTGTTTTGCAGTGTATAATGAAAGAATGGAATTCAACTGAGTTAAAATTGATGATTTTGATTTCCCAACAAATCCTGATAATTTCAAACAGAAAAATACACTTTTTGAATGTTCTTATCTTAATTTGTTGTAGGTTTTGCTTTTGCAATAATTTAGTACCTATAATCCATTTGTTTTGTAAACTATTTATTTTTAATATTAATTTTTCAGTTCAATGTGAAAAAGTGAAACGCAAATGAGTTGAAATCGGGGATTTTAATTTCTCATATACTAAGAACTGGAATATTTAATTTTTCTTATTATTTTAAATCGTCGTAACTTTTTCTTTACAAATATTTTACTAACGTGTACACGTTCTGTAACTGTTATATTTTTTATAGAAAACTTTGAACCTTTTTTTATATTTCAGATGTTTTCCAGTGGATAACAGTTGATCATGTCTTTTAAGAAACACAAAAATCAAATAAATTCGAACACAATACGTAATCTGTCAAAACACTCCAGCCATCGTTAGATATATAATACAACTTAGCTTTATACTCGGTACAAAAGCTTTGTACTCCGTATAACATTTATTTACCATCTGGGAAAAAGGGACATTTTTGGCAACAAGGAAGCGGCCAAGCTTCCAGACTTCAGTGAAAGAGACAAGACAAGAATAGCACGATCTTACGAAAGGCATCTTCTAGAAATGTTGGCAAAGAGCAACAACCCCATTGAGTGTTCTCAGTACAACACAGCGACCACTGGAAGCTCAATGCAAACATACGCGCGCCTTTGCAGATATGCAAAGTCCAAAAATCCGTCTTTAAAATTACAACGATAAACAGAAACTAGATTCCAAATAATTCAATTCTTACAAAAAACTTCACTTTTATACCATAAAAATCCCCATTCAATTAAAGTAATTAACAACCACAAAGAAAATCAAAGTAGGGCGACAAGCACTCCCGGAGCGAACTACTCACCAAGAAAAAAAAATCAAAAAGACTATCCACGCTCAAATTGTCGAGTACCCAATGAACCTATGGTACAAAAACCCTTTCCGAATATGTCATAGTGCACACAAAAGCTTATAATACAGAAATACAACCGCAAAAGTCGCTTTGCTTATCTGCAAAGCGGTGCAACGAAAAAAAATCTCCTAACATGTGGTGCAACCACAATACCTGTTTTGTGGATCCTTGATACCGAAATACTAATTGAAAGCAAAACGTTTTTCTGTCTACTCTCCTTCCGCCCGTCTGTGAAGAATGCTAGCGACTAAACCGCTCAGCCGATTTTCTTCAAAATTGATACTTCCTGAGCTTGTGGCCCCTTGAATCTGAAACCGATATTTTAATTTTTGGGGGTAATTTACATTAAGTCCCCCGGACATTTTCATTCACAAAAACGGCTCCAAACGTTTTCTTTAAACGTCTTGTAAAATAGTAAATTTCTTGTAAAATACATTTAAGGCGGCATAGGTCCGATTTTCACGGTTAACTCTGAATTTTTGAAAACTGCAAAAGTTTTCATTTTATTCGCCGTCTTCCTCCAACTACAAAATTGCAGATAGAGATTTTTCCTTCTAATAAAATTTGTTCTTCATAGTGACTTCTTTCTTTAAGGTCATATTCATTCTTTTGAAAATTTTCCTTCTTTTCGCGCAATACTGCGAGCAATATGTGCGATTTTAAATAAACAAGCAAACAAGATTTTCTCAAAAACGGCTCCAAATTTTTTCTTTAAACTTTCGGGAGGGATAGTGATAAATGTACTCTATTAGAAGACATAAACGCCATATTGTTCTATTCTTTTGTTGTTGTTTTTCCAAAAATTGCAAAAATGTAATTTTTTGACTTCTTTCACGTCGTTAATATGAACATTAGCGGCGATTGTTGACATATTAATGAGTACAAGTGCTTTAGATAATTTCAAGTTACGTTTCTTGAGAACTCAACCGTTTTCTGTGAAAACTAGCTCAAAATTCTGCATTTTCAGAAATGCTCGAACGCCATTTTCTCATAAATGGCTCCAAATTTTTTCTTCGAACGTTTGGAACGGATGGTTCTAATTGCAATCTTTAATATGACGTAGTTTATTTGGAGGTAATTTTTTGTTCTTTCAAAAATTACAAATATGAAGATTTTTGAAAGAGCTCTCACATCTTTAATATGCACGCTATCAGCAATTTGTAAACACTATTATATTTGTGAGTGTAAGTGCTTCAAATGACTTCAAATTAAGTTTTTTGATAACTCAAAAATTTTCGGTGAAAAAGATCTTCAAATTTTGCATTTTTATAGCGCCTATTTTCTTAAAAACGGCTACACATTTTTAAAAGAAAATTGCCATTTCGGATGAGGTTTGACTGTTCTTTCATATTTTAAAATTAATCTTTCCATTCTATCATAGGAAACTGAAAAATTGAGCAAGTGTCAAAAAATTTCCTTTGGGTGGCGATAGATGGCAGCTGCTGGTTTTCTCAATGAAATGTATTTATCAAAACTATGTGTCCAAATAAGGACAATTTTTTAAAATACGAATAGTATTTCTATAATTTCGTGTATGTTCTGTTTTAACACCACTAGTTGTGAAAAAAACTCTTAAATTTGTAGTGTTAAATTTCAGCACTTTGAAATTCAATTTGTTTAGCAAAATGGAGCAACCAATTTTACAGTGTAGAAGTTTAAGGCTAAATGTACCGACACTAGTTCAATTTGTCGCCACCACGTGGCAGCACCAAGTTTAGTGAATTTTACTTTACCGATTACGTCTGAACAAATGGTCCGATTTTCGATCTGTAAACGGCATTTGACTCCTGTTTATAATAGAATTTACGCTACGAAGCCCTTTTTCCAAAAAAACTAGCAGAAACTCGATTTTTAAAATTTTTCTCGTACTTCCGGGAACAATTTCAAAAATGTGGGCTTATAGCGCGATGGCGACACGCTTCCAGAATCCAACGCCGTGTCAAACATGCAAATCGGATAAATAGGAGCGACGGTAAGTGAAATTTCGAAAAACACCTCACCCCACTCCCCCTTCCCTTTCCCCTTCCTCGCCGCCGGGACATCCGCCCCTTGTGGGCCGGGCGGCGCGGCGAAGCCGGCACGGGCGAGCCGGCGCGGCGACGGGCTCTTGGCTGAACGTTCGGCGGCAGCAAGCCAGACACCCTGTCACTTCGTTGATGCTTCCGTCACTTCGCATCCCAAGATATTTTTAACCCAAATAGTGATGCTGTAATAGGGGCAAACGGTCTCGTATCATCTTTAATAGTAGTATAAAACTTTAATTGGAAGAGAGAATTAACCAGGTGAATTCTATCAAGGTGACAATATGTCATCTTATTCACATATTCCATCTTCCTTCGAATACCATTATAAGAATGTCTGAGGTATCACTCAAAACACCGATCCCGCTTTGGTGCTGATTAAAAAAAATGAACTAATTGCGTAAATATCACCCATCCTACGACTCGATTTATCATTTCAAAACGGCGTTTGTCACCTTGATAGAATTCACCTGGTTAATTCCCTCTTCCAAGTAAAACAGCCGAATCGAATTTTTAAAACGTTTTCGTACTTTAGGACAAATTGCACATACTTTCTCATAGTAAAGTATTCTAATTTCTTTGGTCTGGGTCAGTTTTACCATCTTTCCCCATCTTCTGACATCTTGCTGACATCTATCGCCGCCCAAAATACTTTTTTTGAACTTTTCTCATTTTTCAGCTTCTTAATGGTAGATACGAAATATTACTTTTAGGATATTAAAGAAGAGTAAAACTTTGTCCTATATAGGAATTTTCATTGATAAATTTGGAACCGCTCTTAAGAAAATGGCGTTTAAGCGTAAATGCGAAAATGGAAGCATCGGAATTTTCACAAGAATCTTTCGAGTTTTCGAACAACTTCATTTGGTGACATTTAAAGCACTTCTACTCACAAATGTAATAATGTATAAAATTTCTGGAAATGTGAACATTAATGGTGTGAGAGACACTTAAAAAATACATTTATTTATTTTTTGAAAAATCAAAAAAATACAGCCAAATTCATTTTGTGTCAACTCAAAGAATGCAAGTAGCATTCTTACGAAAAGTTTGAAGCAATTTGAGAAAATGGCGTTTGAGCATTTGTGCAAATTCGGAAGTTTCAGTTCATTTTCACAGAAAACATCTGAGTTGTCGAGGAACTTTTAAGACATAATGCAAAGCACATGTACTCGTAAATGTAATAGTAGGGAGTTTTTGCACCCTCGAACGTTACGTACTATCGATCTTCTGCTCATTCGCAGTGCAAGTTTCGCATCACTTTGGTGCATCTGCGCATGCGCAAAAGATCGATAGTACTTAACGTTCGAGGTGGCAAAAGCTCCCTAATATGAACAAATTGCCGTTAATGAAAATATTTACGAAATGAAAGGCTAGTCAAAGAATTACATTTTTGTAATTTTTGAAAAAAAACAAAGGAATAGAGCAATATGGCGTTTATGACATCTCAGAGTACATCAGGTACTATCCTTTCCAAAAGTTTCAGGAAAAAAGTTGAAGTCGATTTTGAGAAAATCTTGTTCTTGTAATTTTTAAAAATTGCACAAATTGCACTCAATATTGCGCGAAAACTACTAAAAATTTCAAAAAATGTGCATGACCTTATTGAAAGAACTAAGTATGGAGAACAAATATAATTTTAAGAGAAAATCTCTATCTTCAATTTTGTAGTTGTAGGAAGACGCCGAAAAAAAATTCGAACTTTTGCAATTTTCCCAAAATCAGTCAGCAATGAAAATAAGAGCTATGCCACCTTTAGTGTATTTTACTTTATTCTTACAATTAATTTAAGGAAAGCATTTGGAGTAATTTTTTATTGTTAGTGATTTCGGGCGCGTCAACTACTGTGGTCATTAGTCCCGTAAGTGCAATGCACATGCATTATTTCATCGTGAGGTGGAAGAGATGTTGCCCGCTATGCCGATGGCGAGATCCGGCGCCGACCTTCCGTCCACTAGCGGGGCTTCCCAAACAGGTATCTGCCACCAGCGGGGCACCACCCCAGCCGGGACAAGCTCTAAATCACCGACCGATTTACCTGTCGTCTTGCCGGGTTCTTTCTTAACAATGTATCTCCCACCAGCAGTGCACGGCCCACAGCCGGGACAAATTCCAATCCTCCCATTGGTCTCCCAGCATATATGGTAGTGTTGTGCAAGTTAGTGTGTGTGTGTGTGTGTGAATGAAGATATTACAAGGAAGAGGAAGGAAATATCGCGCGCGGTACGTTTGTTAGGGTATTGCTCCGGCATTCGTTCGATGTTGATCGGAGAAACCACGGAAAACTTCCAATCAGAGCAGCTGGTCGCTAGAATTTTCCTCGAGACATCGGTTGAATTCTACATCTAACTGACAAGCTAGTGTTGAAAATTCTGCCACAATCGGGACTTGATCCTAGCACCTCTCGGTCAGAGGCATTGCAGTGACATCAGTTGATGCACTGAGCCACCTATCCTGGTTGACATTTTTGAGAAAATGTTGAAAATGTCCCTGGGGCTTAATATAAAGTATCTCCAAAAATTAATGAATGTTTTTAAAAATCGCAGAACTTCGACTCAGACCAGATTCAGTTGAGCAAAAATTCTACACATAGTTTAGGCGCTAGTGGTGTTCACATACGCCCAGACAGGTGGACGGACGAACGGACGTTAAAAAGTCAAAACACACATACACCCTTTCGGTATCAGGGGACCCCAAAACGAGTACTTCCGTTATAATCTCGAAATAGATTTTCCGCAGCATTACATAACTTTGTGTAACTAACACGAGAAAGTAACTAGTGGTGCTACAGAATGGCACAGATTTTCCCGTATTAGTTTTCAATTTCCTATAGTCTCAGCCAGCTATTCGGACTTCGTCGTAGTAAAATTTACTATTTTGTTGGCATGGGCTAGATTTATGGCCTTGCCCCATCTTGCCACCAGCCATTTAAAGCACCCAACGTATTTTTAGAATTTTTCAATTTTTCGGTTTCCTAATGGTAGATTCAAAATATTGCTTTTAGAATATTAAAGAAGACTGAAATCTTGTCCTTTACAACAATTTTCATTCATAAACTTGAAACCGTTTTTAAGAAAAGTGTTTAAGCATCTGTGTCAATGCAAAATATGAAGCCTTTTTTCACAGGAATCTTTGAGTTTTTTTTAAAAAATTTATTTTAAGATATTTTAAGCTCTTCCATTCACAAATGCAATAATGTTTATGAATCGCTGCAAATGTGCATACAAGGCATGCGAAATATTTAAAAAATACATTTGTGTAAATTTTGAAGAAAAACAACAACAAAATAATACAACAAAACCTTTTTTGTTTCCTTAGACAGTGCATTTCGCACTATAAGTACAAAAACTTTGAACGAAAAATTTGGAACCTTTTTCAGAAAAAATTGCCGTTTGAGCGTTTCTGAAAATGCGAAATTTCGAGTTCATTTAAAAAAAAATTTGTAGTTTTCGAAAAACTTTATCCCTACCAATAGTTTAAAGGGAAAAAATGGAGCCGATTTTGAAAAAACCTTGCTTTGTTATCGTTTAAAGTTGCATATATTGCACACAAGATTGCGCCAAAACTACAAAAATTGTTTTAAAAAAATTCATGACCTTAATGAAAGAACTAATTATGTACAACAAATTTCTTAGAAAGGAAAAGTCTCTATCGTCAATATTGTAATTGTAGGAAACGCCGAAAAAATTCAATCTTTTGCAATTTTCGAAAATTCAGTTATCAGTGAAATCGGACCTAAGCCATGTGTATTTTATTCCATTTTTACGAGAAATATAAAGAAAAAAATTTGGAGCCATATTTGAGCAATTACTTAAAATATCCGGGGGGATTCGTGTAATGTATCTCCAAAAAGTAATGCACGTTTTTGAAAATTGCAGAGCTTCGACTGACAGTAGATCGGCAGCAGTTTTTTTTTCCAGTTTGGAAAAATTTGTACGCAGTGTAAACGCTAATGTTGTTCACATACACCAGAGAGACTGACGGACGTTTTTCCGTCAATCAATTTTTCGGTATTAAGGACCCACAAAACATGGATTCTGGCTACACCACGAGTTACAGGAAGTAATTTGCTATACAACAACAGGATTTATCCACATTTTCATTACCAGGACTCGGCTTTGAGAGTTTTCCTGCGCACGATATAACTTTCTCTTCGTATGAAGATTGAGAAGAGAGATAAAGTAAAATAAATGTTCACAATTTGAAATTCCATTAATAAAATATCGAATTTAAAAGTAACTAATTTTTCTGCCTACTGTTTTTATTATTTCTCTCTATCAGCAATGAAAACAAAGAGATGCACGTAGAAAACTCAGAGACGAACAGAAAATCTTTGAAGCACTCTGTTCGAAATCTTTATGTGCAGAACATAAGAATGTCAGCAATTCTGAATTAGTATTAGAAAAAATACGCTCATTGCTAAAATATAAACACACATTTAAATAAAAACTATTTTTCAAAATTAATTAAATATATTTTCGGAAATAATTTCAAGAAAATTTGGTATTTTTGTGAAAATATCTTAATAATTAATAAATAATAAATATACTGTTAAGCAGATATTAAATGATCAGCAAAATATGTAAAATACGTAATACAGTATAAAATTTGTAACGAAAAATTTAAATATTTTGTTAGGATTGGAACAGTTCGCCAAGATTACAAAATGAGAACAGTAGACAAAACATATGTAATCACATTAGATCCGGACTTTAGCCATGAGATCGTCAAGCAGTACCGCGAAACAGAATTTTGACGTTACTGAAGATCATTTTTTTACATGACTAGAGAAGTCTATTTATCCGATTTCAGTGTATGATATGGCGTTAGATTCAGGGTGCATCTCGCCAGCGCGCTATTTTACCACTTTTTCAAATATGTCCGCAAGTATAAAAACATTTTAAAAATTCGATTCGGCTGTTTTTCTTGGAAGAGGGAATTAACCAGGTGAATTCTATCAAGGTGACAAACGCCGTTTTGAAATGATCAATCGAATCGTAGGATAAAAGAGCTCTTGCGTTATCTCTGCTTGTTCTTTCCGGTAGTGAAATGGTAATGGAAGATCTTAGAAGTAAAATATATCTAAAATACGATGTGAGGAGATGGAATATGGGTGATATTGACGCAATTAGTTCATTTTTACTTTCCCGTATACGTACGTATACACGGAGTGATATACGTAGTTCAGGGAAAGTTATGTAATGCTGCGCGAAAAAATGGCCAGTTTTCGGCGGAAAAAAATTAATTGCCGGGCCGTGAAAACGAATAAGTGGATAAAACCAGTTGCTAAATTAAGAAAAAAAAAATCCTCTATCTCGTGGTGTGGTCAAAATCCATGATTTGTTGCTTCTTTATACTTAAAAATCGATTGACGGCATTCCGTCCGTCTGTGGTCAACGCTAACGCCTAAACCGTTCGGTCGATTTTCTTCAAAATTGATATTCCCCAGTCGACCTGATTCTAGTCGAAGCTTTGTGATTTTGAAAAAGATTCTTTAAAATTTGGGGGTACTTTATATGAAGCCCCCCGGGGATTTTCAACATTTTCTCAAAAACGGCTCCAAATTTTTTCTTTAAATTTTTTGTATGAATAGAGGAAAATACACTTTTTAACACGGAATAGGTCCGATTTTCACGTACAGCTCTGAATTTTCGAAAATTGTGAAAGTTTGAATTTTCTTTCTCCAACTACAAAATTGAAGATAGAGATTTTTTCTTCAAATAAAATTTGTTCTGCATATTGAGTTCTTTAATAAAGGCCATGTAAATGTTTTTCACAATTTTGGGAGTTTTCGTGCAATATTGCGTGCAATATGTGCAATTTTAAAAAATTACAAAAACAAAATTTTCTCAAAAACGGCTCCAAATTTTTTCTTTAAACTTTTGGTAGGGATAGTGGTAAATGTACTCTATCAATGACATAAAAGCCATTTTGATCTATCGGTTGGTTTTTTCAAAAATTACAAAAATGTAAATTTTTTTACTTGTCTCTCACGTCGTTAATATTTACATTATCGGCGATTTTTTTACATTATTATATTTACGAGTATATATGCTTTAAATAATGTCAAGTAAATTTTCTAGAAAACACTACCGTTTTCTGTGAAAAGTAGCTCAAATTTCGGCATTTTCAGAAATGCTCAAACGTCATTTTCTCGTATATGGCTGCAATTTTTTTCTTGAAACTTTTGTAACGGATAGTGCTAATTACACTCATTAGTATAGCATGAAGTTAATTTTGAGTTGTTTTTTTTTTCAAAAATTATATAAATGTAAATTTTTTGAAAGATCTCTCACATCTTTAATATGCACATTATCCGCAATTCGTAAAGATGATTATATTTGTGAGTGTAAGTGCTTCAAATAAAGTATTTTGAAAACTCAAAAATGTTCTGTGAAAATGAGCTTCAAATTTCTCATTTTTAGTAGTGCTAAAACGCCATTTTCTCTTAAACGGCACATAATTTTTAAAAGAAAATTGCCATTTACGGCTAGGTTTTTGTGTTCTTTAATATTCTAAAATTAATGTTTCTGTTCTACCAATAGGAAACCGAAAAATTAAGAAAATGACCAAAAAAATGTACTTTTGGCGATGATAGATGGTAGCTGGCAAGAAAGAGTATGTGGCAATTCCGAATATTGACAAATAAATAAATAAATAAAATAAATACGGTCATGCTTAATTTTTTCAAAATACGAGTAGTTTTTCTTTAATTTTGTGACAAACGTAATAGGCCGCTGTAAATTTACTGCGCTTCGGACAGCTGGATGCGTCGTAAATTAGAATGTGCAATTTTGTATATTATTTCTTTCTTCGTTTCTTACATTCGAACTTTGTTATAGACTTACACATTAATGTTTTATAAATAGTTTATTTTGAAATATTTGAATTAAGTAAAAAGAATTAATAGCTCTCAGAATATCGACAATGCTGGGTCTGCAACAATGGAATTCACTTTGCGCTCGCGAATATCTGTGAATTAGTGTCATTGTTGTGACCTAATGGAGCTGTATGAAAAGGAGTTATAATTGTCTAATTTATGTTGATATTTGCAGGCAAATATTTAGTTTTGCACCAAATGCTGTACCATTTGTAGTGAGTAGAGAATTTGTTGCATCGTGCCCGTTTAGAGCCCGTCGCCGCGCCGCCTCGCCCGTGCCGGCTTCGCCGCGCCGCCCGGCCCACAAGGGGCGGATGTCCCGGCGGCGTGGAAGGGGAAAGGGAAGGGGGAGTGGGGTGAGGTGTTTTTCGAAATTTCACTTACCGTCGCTCCTATTTATCCGATTTGCATGTTTGACACGGCGTTGGATTCTGGAAGCGTGTCGCCATCGCGCTATAAGCCCACATTTTTGAAATTGTTCCCGGAAGTACGAGAAAAATTTTAAAATCGAGTTTCTGCTAGCTTTTTTGGAAAAAGG
Source organism: Acheta domesticus (assembly GCA_031308135.1). NCBI lineage: Eukaryota > Metazoa > Arthropoda > Insecta > Orthoptera > Gryllidae > Acheta > Acheta domesticus. Next base: position 191,020,379 of record JAHLJT010009436.1, on the reverse strand, counting down.
GCTTCGTAGCGTAAATTCTATTATAAACAGGAGTCAAATGCTGTTTACAGATCGAAAATCGGATCATTCGTTCAGACGTTATCGGTAAAGTAAATTCTTGCTGATGGTGCTGCGATCTATTGAATTTTCCTACAAGTTATTTTCGGTACATTTAGCCTTAAACCAATAATGTATGTCAACATATTCTCCATATGATTTCAGCATACAAATTCCCAATTTTGTGACAATCATACCATATTCATGCATCAAAAAAGGATTCTGCACCTCCAATACTGAAGAAGGTCTAAAGAATTTGTCCTGCATAGTTTCAAGCCTAGAAATGGCTTTCAAAAAGCATGGTGACCAAACAGTTGCCGAGTATGTTAGGATGGGTCTCACTAGCATGAGATTCAGGGTACACAAAATCTATTAAGACCTAAGGCCTTGACATATTTTTCTAATAAATTCAAGTGTCTGACTAACTTTATTGACTATGTAATTCATGCACCCCCAAAAGACATTTTAAAATCAAACATAACACCAAGATGGAACCTAATGGTAGTAACTCCTTCCAGACATAATGTGATGATTCCTAGTGCCTCACAATCAGTGACCTTGACCTAAAAAAAGTAAATTTTACATTTAGTAGGATTTAAAATAAGACAGTTATCTTCACCCTATTTGGCAAAACGTTTAATGACTATTGAAGCCTTATATTATCATGAAATGATTTAATAAGTAAAAACATCTTGAGATTATCAGCAAAAAGCAGACAATATTCAACACTTGACATTCATAAAATTATTAAATAGTAGTGGACCAAGATGGGAACGCCTAAATATGCAACAGCAGATGTAACATTTGCTGTAGTACTGCTGTAATATACAAAGAAATTGGCAGAAGTACCAACAATTTTACTGGTTATAATAAAGCATTTAGCAGCTAACTGAATAATCTTAAAATAGAAGAAACCAAAAAAATTAAAACATCAATTAGACTATGGTTACGATCTATTCCAAGCCAAAAGATCAAAAGAACAATGGCAGCAATTAGTTGACACAGAAACTAAAACATTAACTCCGATGAAGCTGGGAATGTACGATGGAAGGCTTTCTGCTGGTATTTCTTTCATGGAGGGTTTTTGTGGTTAAATGTGTTGCTTAGGTACTCAAATATATATTATATTATATATTTTATTTTAATCCTAATTGTTAATAATTATACACAAGTCATTCTTCAGACCTGCACACTGGTAATTTATCGCAGCAGGGAAGAATTTTCGCTCTAACAGATGTAGGCTACATAATTTATATCATGTGAAATTGATAATTGTGACATACTAGTTTGTTGTAATCCTTTGCAATCATACCTCTGAAATAAACACATACATAAAATTTTTGATAATGGTACTTATGCCATTGAATTCAGTGTACTCATACAATATCTATTCTATGGGTTTTCCAACCCAAAACATTCTCTGGTTTGGACTTCAAATTTCTCAAAAATTATTTTGAAACTAGTGGTGCTACAACAGCACATTCTTTACTACATGAATTGTAAGTTTTGTAATATAATACTACTTGAACCCACTAAGGGGTTTCCCCACACAGGGAACTCAAAGAACTTCGGTTTAGCAAGCAATTATCGTTATGCACCAACCAGATGAGTACGTGTAACAAGCTTTCAAATGCCTTACAAAAAAGGTATTAAAAAATTCAGAGATTTCATTGATAATCAGACCTGCATCTTCTTTGTAAGCATACTTTGTTCTACTCAATAAAAAAATTTGAGCCTTTTTGACATCATTTTCAAAATGTCATCATAGCTTTCAATAAAGTACTCCCGGAAATAAAAATATCCATTTTTAATTGAAGGGCCTGCAACATCACTCAGATTAACCAAGTTGTCAACAGGGATGACTTTCTTTGGTAGAATTTTCTGTATCTATTCTTGACCCGTGAATTACAATTGGATAGAGTTGTTTCTACTTAAGCTGTTAAATAAGTTATACATTTCTCTAAAATCATGATTCTGAAAGGTTTAATCATCATACTACCAGTCTCATGACACTCCAGTGGTTGGGGTGACTTGAGAGAGCACGGTAATCAAATTCTATTGCGTGTAACACTGCTTCTGGGGTAAAATGAGACAAAAAAAACAAATGTTTTCATAAATATTTTAATGGGATTAAATGTAATATTTAAACGGCCTCTCCTTAACTCTATGAGTGGTTTTAATTTAAGAAGAATATCCTGAACAAGGAAAGATGAAATGTCTTCTAACTGAGGACAGAACATGGAAAGATAAATATACTATCTCTTTCCTTCGAACTCTCTTTTAAAAACCTAGCAGCAAGAGTGTTTTCTTCCATTTTATATTTTTTCCAGTGAACCTGAAATCACCCATCTTCTCGATAGTAAATTTCACCAAAGCAAAGAATCCACACCCTATAACCAGTAGTACCATCTTGTAGAAATGGTAGTTGGGTCTTCAGCATTGATGAGACCCTCATAACTAGGCAGCTCTATTGGTTCCATAACTCCTGGGTCATATCAGTCATGGCTCTTGATCAGTACTTGTGCCAGGAATGCTTTTTCCAGCAACATTTTAATGTTTTCTTCACCCGTTTCTTGTATTTTTGGCAAATCTCGATTCCTTTGGAAGTTCAATGAGGGAATCTGTCCTCAAAGACAAAGCACTGTCTTTGTCCATGTTTGGTATTTTCTTCAAAACCTAGTTTCTATCACAAGGAAAAATACTTGCTGCTCTGAAACCTCTTTGCAAATTCTTTGCAGAATTTGCTCTTAGTTTTTGTAAGATGCTGTTTACAAGAGAAGAAAATTATTACTTCCGCAAAAAACCTTTACTTCGCTTCTTCCACCTCAGTAGTACCCCATGTCAGATTTTCTTAAGTGGGCCAAAAACATTCTACATCTAGTGGCCGACATAAGTGACAGCTATTTGAAACCCAAAAGGACAAAATTTGTTTTCTCTGAGACAAATTTTAATAACCTTATCTGAAATGCGGCTCAAAAGGTTGAATTTCTCTCAGATGTCAAAATGTTAGTGGATTCTCTCGTGACTCACTGATGCACATGAATGACTAATATTCTCACTTAATCGAAGATGTAAGCAAATCTACTGAAGAAAGACATGGCCCATTCCACCCATAGACTGTTATTCCTGAGTTTCTTTTCGTTTCTTCTCTGCCTGTCAAGATAACCTTTAACAATTAATCTGATATTTAATGTAGTGTGTGGAAACCCCCATATAGCTCCAGTAGCAATACTTTCCACTAGGTACTTTTCTTCATTAGAAGACAATACTAGTTCCTGTCGAGCCTACAATAATAGCTCCTGTCGAGTTTATACATTTTCCCTGTAGTTGTAATGCAGAAAATCTTTGGTTCCTCCAAACTTTTCAGCCACAGCTCGCAGAGTTAATGAAGTATGATTTTTTTTTTATATTTTTACTGCATCTTGTAGGCTTTCATCATCGTAATTTCAACATCGTAATATGGTCTGAACCCTGGCTTTCTTTTGAACACCCTCAAGTCCCCTCAAGACAAAGTCGTAAATTATAATTTAACCTGTAAGTACAGCCGAAATGCGAAATTGATTTTAGAAATACCATAAACTGACAGTGAATTCACGGTTTCACATCATATATCGAAATCTAGTTTTTAAACAATAAATTTATTATCTCAATAAGAAGTCTTATACTTACAATTTACACATACTTCCGAGCCGAAATAAAGATTTTTCTATGACTTCTTGCAACTGTTATGACCGCAAAGTCCGTTAAAACGTGTTTATAACCTTCCCGTGAACTGTCAACTTTGTTAACTCAACAACATAGACAAAGTTGGATGCTCAGTGCTCCAAAACAACATTGAGAAATTACCGCGGCCGCAAGGTCGCTTGATGCTCGCCAACTTCATGCTAGCCAACATTCAAGCTAGCCAACTTTACATTGCAAAAGGCACGTTTGTCGAAAGCGTGGCCAACGAGATACCTAGCGGCACGACCGAGAAAACGTGAAATGCCGTTGGATAATCCATCGTGAAGACAGGCCCTCTCGCGCCAATAAATAAAAATCTACGTATATTACTTACAGTGAGTGTCAAACGTATTCGAACACCCAGTCGTTTTTCAAGAAAGCGCCAGTAATTTGGTCGATAAACAAGAAAAATAAATTGTAGGAACTTAATGTTCTTCCCAAATTACTTTTATTGCGTGCGCGCGCACACACACACACACGCACGCACGCACGCACGCACGCGCGCGCGCGCGCACACACACACACACACACACACACACACACACACACACACACAAAATGACAGTAAAATATATTTCACTTCCAGAAACAAGACAAAATAAAAACAAAGCACTTCTCCCACGCGACAAAAGTATTTGTACACTGCACTATCGACTGTAATATCTACTCTAAATAATAATAATAATAATAATAATAATAATAATAATAATAATAATAATAATAATAATAATAAACACATGCCCCAAATGGTACGAACACTCACCAAAACCGGTGACGTCTGTTGGATTGTGTACGATATTGTACGACCAACAAATTCAAACTGATCGCACGATAGCGGCAAACAAACCGGATGTAGTTATCCGGGATTTGGCGAAAAAATCGTGTTTACTTATTGATGTTGCTGAACCTTGCGATCAAAACGTCGTTACCAAGGAGGCAGAGAAACGTCTTAAATACAAGAGTTTGGAAATCGAGATCAGCCGAATGTGGGGCGTAAAAGCACAGGTCGTCCCCATAGTTATCGGAGCACTGGGATTTGTTCCGCAAAATTTGAGTAAGAACTTGTCTAAACTCCCTGGTAATTCAAAAGACTGGGAAGTGCAAGAAATTGCTTTACTTGGAACAGCCCACATTTTGCGTAAAGTATTGTAGAGGCTCTGATAGTCACCGGATCTGCTCCTTAGGTAGCTGGTTGCAACCTGGAGTAGATTTTATATTCAGCCAACTCATAACATCTTTAGTCGTGATGTAATGGAAAAATAATAATAATGATAATAACTAGATCAAATGAATCCTTAATATTTCGTGGGGTTCTCTTTGGCATCAATTACTGCCTGAAGTCTTCTGGACATGGACTCTATCAAATTAGCAGTAAAGGAAGGTGACATTTTCTCCCATTCATCTTTCAAAACGGTCTTAAGTTCACAAACACTCGTGAAGTCTCTTTCTCTAACTTTTTCATCAAGATAACTGTTATATTGGATTTATATCCGGTGATTGTGGTGGCGTATGCAGTTGTGTGGGCGTATTGCCAAAGCCTCGAATTTAGAGCCGTGTGTTTGGGGTCATTCTCCTGCTGGAAAATATAATACCGTCCCAGTCCCAATTTATCAACAATTGGTTGCAAATTATTTTTCAAAATGTTTATATAAACAAATTGGTCCATAACTCCGTCAATAATTTGCAAGTTCCCCACACCAGAAGCACTCATGGAGCCAGGCGCGGATCCAAGGGGGGGGGTCACGGGGGTCATGACCCCCCCAAAATGATGAACCGTCACAATTTTGTGAGAAACTCTAACATATCTAAAAAAACTCTCAGAAAATAATAACCTTTCCAGTGTCCCTTCAGAATCGGGACTGCCCGAGACATTTTCAGATATTTTCAGACAGTTCTAGAATTTTCTAATAAAATAGCAGTGCTGAAACTAGTGAATTTATATAGAAATTGGAATTTACTTTGAATAAAAACGAAAGTGTTTTCAAGATGACTTTAAAAATATTTTTAGTACAAAGAAATAAATCTAAACATGTAACATATCTAAAGTCGGAATCAAATACACTCCGTGTTACTAGTGTTGCCAACTTAATGTGAATATTTGTCACTAATTGAACGAGATAATTGTAGGTAAAATAGACGTCAACACATGGACTCAGCTTAATAGTCACAACTGTGCTTGAAAGGGAATAGAACTAGCTAAAATTAGTAATAATAATGGTATGTATATAAAATTGGCAACAATCTTGCTTTCAGGGGTTTGTTAGAATTCAGTTTCCATGATTCAATCCAATTCAGTATCGGAACTCCTATTGAACTCAATGTGTTTTTAACGTAAAAATGCTTATTTTAATCAGTAACGGCGAACCTAATTTGAACGTTGAAGTCTGATGCCGGTTCTGGTTTTGTAAGAACGTAAGAAGCCGCTTTTAGCACAAGTTAAGGCTATCAATTGGGGTTAGTGGTAAAGATTTTTCGAAAAGAATTAGATTTAGAGCATTTTAGTTTGGCTGATGAGCGAGGATAGTGCCTGACACCTAAAATGCAGTGGGGAAGCTAGAGTCATGCAATTGGCTATTCTGAAAATCTTATTTTACTATTTTTGTAAATTAGCTCCATTCATCGTTTTTTTATTCAACAAAAACGTCGATAATTTGTTCTTTAAAGCTTTCGTTTCTGCACAGTTAATTTCCCATGGAATCTCTCAGGATTGTCTTAACTCTTTTAATGTAATCATATTCCTTTCACATAATGCTTTCTATAGAGGGAAAGTTAGACTGAGTTGTATGAACCAAACCGCGTCTTGATATTTTTTTCTAGACCAATTTGTCTAACAAATACTTCAGCAAACAAAACTGCAGGCATATATTTTGCATTATTAATGTATACATTGGTCATTTCATTTCGAGGCTGCTTACTGTCAAGGAATGGATATTGTTTTTTTAGAAACGAAAACGTTTCTGAACGAAAGGACGCTTTGTTGGTGGAAAACTGCTTTTCGTCAAGAAATTTAATAAAATGAAAGTTTTCGAAATTTTGAAACCTGTAGTCCATCTGAGTCACTATTGTATCAATAATTTTAAAAGATACAATTTTGTTTCTTTCAAATAATTCTCACTCTGAAAGTTCATTCATTGTCATGTCTACTTTGATAAAGATTTCGATAGTCTCTTCCTATCTAACACGATATATTACTACGTATCGCTACTATTTCTATCTCTATGGCGTATTACTTGACTCGTGATTCCGCATTTCAAGTATCGAAAACTGCATTTCGATATCGTGAACCGTTGAGAAGTTATGAGACATAGTCAGTGGGACGTTGTCTGCAACACTATATCTTTAGCTTTTGAGGCATAGTCAGTGGGACATTGTCAGCAACACTATATCTTTAGCTTCATTAATTGTTTCGTAAAGAAAACATGAACAAAAATCACACAAACGGCATACAAACAACTCTACTTTCCCACGTCAGGTGATGAGGTTAATTTGCCTGATCGAGACGTGGGCGTGCATCGCTGTACAAGTCCGTGCCTGCTGAGAGCCTAGGCTCCTGCTGGGTTCGCTGCCCAGTCAATGCAAAAGAAGGGAGATAGCGCACGTTCTCTTGTGCGCATGCGCGGCAGAGCCAGCCGGTGTCTATCCACTAGCAGACTCCTCGCTCAGCTACCGGCCCCAAAGAGTATATTTCTGCAGCCCTGCTAATTACCTCGCGCTTAAACGGGGAAAAGGAGTCGAACACATTCAATTTTCGACGATTCAGTTACAAAAATATTGAAAAATGGCACACAACGACAGATTTTATTGAAAAATAATTTGAGTAGTATAAGTCTCCCAGATTACCCTTCAGCTTCGCCACTGCTAAAAGACCTTATTGAATACTATTTTGCTGTCGCTGAGCCCGAATCCGGTTAGAAAATTTTAGTTCGGTTGATGAGCGAAGATAGAGTCTGACACTAAAATATCTTCTTTGCATGTTTTATTTCGCTGAGTTCGATTCCGGTATCAAAAGTATCTTTTGACAGATCTCGTTCTTGATGAACAGTATTGCAATGACGTTACTTTATTCGGGTTTTAATTATACAAAACACTATGGTAATGCAAAAGGAATCAGATCAGTTATTTGCAATATATTAAATGTTGCATTAAATGAAATTTATAAGATGTTTGCATGTCTTGGCGTAGTTGTCCCCAAAATTATAATGAAGTTTACAACATTGTTATAGAAGAATCGCCATTGAAGGAGATTCAAATGTGCAAATTTATTAATATATGAAAGAGCACTATCAACGAAAAAATTTTTAAAAAATGAAATTGAGAAAAATAATTGTAAGATAATAAAGTATAACTTGGTTTATTTATTATATGTATGTATTTTTTAATTATAATAATTTATTAAAAACACATTATTTTTCATTGCACACATTTTCATGTTTCTCTGATATAAGTTTCTTCACAAATTGTTTCATCTTGCATCAAATGAAAGTTATTTTTGCTAATTTGAAATTTATTGTTGATAACTTTATAAATTTTCATTTTTTTAAAACAAATGTACAGATGTTGTATACCAAATGAAACAACCCTCTGCGGTCTGCAACAACAATTTATTATTCACCAAAATCCTAAAGAATATTCCAAAAAACGCTGCCAGGAGTCACAATATCAAATCATATGTTTTCATAGCCGGGTCGTTATATAAGTTACAGAAAAGCCGTTAATCAGAGAATCACAAGTTAGTGCGCCGGGTACAATGTCTAAGTCAAGTTAATGTTCTACTGATAGCTGTCGGTGATCGAATGCCAGGGCCCTCGCCCCGCGGCTGCCTCGCCGTCTTGCCACCCCTTCGCAGGGGAAGGGTGTCGGCTGCGTGCCCCCTCTTCTACAGGAGGAGGGAGGGGGGCGCCTTCCACGCCTTGGCCGCTCTCCTGGTGCGACGAGGCCTATCGCTTCTGGAGTGCCCGCATGGCGGACACTACACCCTCCCCACCTAATTGTGGGAGTAAGGGGTGATGCGCTTCTGCAAGCGCGAGCTGCAGCGGCTAGGTGGTGCCTTCTGCTTCTGCTGCTGCTGCTACCGACCAGGCAACTGCACCGGTCGCGCCTCTTTCTCAGAGGCTGCGTTCTGCATTGCGGCGTCGCTGCATGCAGGCGGGCTCGCCCGATCAGCCGCGGCCCCGTTTGGCGCTGTTCAACTGCTGGTTGGCCACCCGGTGCTGCTGTTGCGACTGGTGCTGACTGCTCGTCGGGCTGCTCGTTCTGCGGCGGCAATTCAACTTCGAGTCCGCCGTTCTGAAAACTAAACAGCCTGTCTGAGTTCTGTCCTGTTCACTTTGTCTTACCGATTGCGGTTTATCAATGCCGGGTATGTAATACGTCCGGTGCCTAACATATTCCTGATACCGCCCTGGCGGGGGCTTCTGTAGCTGCTGCTGATTTATGCTGATGAAACCACTGCTCCGGTTGTCGCCGCCGCGCATCCGTCCCTGATGTGGCTTCGTGCCTCTCCACCTAACTGTGGGAGTGGGGGGCGATGCGCTTCCGTAGGCGCGCTCTGCGGCGCCTGGGCGCCGTCTTCTGCTACTTCTCCTGCCGCCCACGCAGGGGCTGCTGCAGCTGCTGCCGATGATGGTGCCACAGCTTCGGTTGCCGCTATGGCGCCTCCGTCCATGAGGCTGTGTCCTGTCTCTCGGCCTCGCTGCTGTGCGGTTGCCGCTGCTGCGGCGGCTGCTCCGGGTACAGATTCTGCCCTTCTTCCCCGGGGACCATCTTCTGCGTCTCGGCGTCGCTTTCGCTTGGCTGCTGCCGTTGCTGCGACTGCTGCTCCTCCTGCGGGTGTTATCTCTAAACAATTTCAAAACTGAAAATACAACCAAAATTGTGCTTCTTGAGAAGAACCCTGTCATGTCTCTTAGTTGTTGCCCTACTAGTTTCCACAAAAACACCCTAACCGCTACTTTCTTCAATTTTTTCTTTCTCTTAACTGCCCGCCTGTCAGTACAATAATTACTTATGTTCGTCACTTGAACTATCACATTGCGCTTCAAAGATACTGCTTTGCTGCCTAGGCTTCCTATGTTCTCCCGTGGGCATTTCCATCGCTTACACTCGTAACCGTTCGGTAGCTTGCACTCTAACTTGCCGCCCTTGGCCCTGGCGCCATCGCCTTGAGCCAGGCGTCTACTTCTACGGTGCACTATGCGGCATCTAACCTTGCGTTGCTTCTCACAATTATTTGTGAACTTCATACCTCTACTTCGCGCTTCCATCAATTCTTTCATACCAAACTTTACTCTAATTGCTTTCTTTCGGGTTGCTGACACCTCTACTTCTAACTCCAAATGCATTGGCGCTTTACCGTCCTTGTCACTGTCTATACTTTTGGAAACGAGCTCGGTCTTATCATCATAACTGCCACCGTCTAACACTTCGCTACTAACCGCGGCAGTCCTGTTGTCGCTATCCAGCCTGTACTGCCCCGTCTTGTTCTGCTCTTTACGGCACTGTCCGTTGCGCTCTTGCCTACAACTTACAAGATGATCGCTGTGTGATTTTATTTCCCTACTCTCAGCGCTTACGCTTTCATCTGCACCACTACTTACTCTACTATTTACTACCAGTTTTACCCATATTAACAATTATTTTACCATTACTTTCAATTTTATACATATTACAATTTACTTTACTATTACTTTCAATTTCATACATATTTACATTTCTAATCAATAGCTTCTCACTAGGAACTACATTATCTGTTACCGAGCCTTCACTAGTCTTCCTTTCGTGTAAACTTCGCTTCAACGTTGTAAGCTCGCTCACCGACACGCTCAAAATTTCCCTCATGCTACTATGACCGTTCATTGGTCTACGCTCACTCTCCGATCTGTTCACTTTCTTACTCTTGCTCTGAGCTCTTTCAACGTTTTGCCTATTTCTACTTCTGTCAGTTTCAAAGTCACAATACATTTTTCTACATAATTCTTCCTGATCTACAACTGTATATTTCCATTCATTGCTAATGAATATGTCACGAAAATTGTGCATTCCTTTCTGTATCTTGCTACAATTCACTTCACATCTAAGGCTTTCTGCTGCTCTATCTTGCTCCTGATTACTACTACTCTTTTGAAGTCTATTTCTCTTCACAGACCAGTTGCCGTTACAAAGACTCCTACCTGGCTTACTTGTGCACACTTGATCCTCGCCGAGCGTGTTCACCTTCGCTGAGGGGTCACCGTTGTGGTAGCTCACTGCAGCCTCGTCTCCTACCGGGAACGTGGCGACCTTTCCTCGTCTGCCACGCGTCACTCTAGCGCCGAGTCTAGCGACTACCTTGCTGCTTGGCGTCGCTTGGCCCGCGACCTCTCTGGAGGCGGCAATGTCCCTCTCGCCAGCCTCGCTAGAAGCCGGGAACGTGGCGACCTTTCCTCGTCTCACTCTGGCGCTGAGTCCAGCGACCGCCTTACTGCTTGGCGTCGCCTGGCTCGCGACCTCTCTGGAGGCGGCAATGTCCCTCACGCCAACCTCGCTAGAAGCCGCCGCTACCACTCCCTTGGCCTCGTCCTCCACGCTCCGTGATGGCGCCGGCTGCGGCGCATCCTTCAAAAAAGCTTGATTAAACTGCACTCTACTCTGGAACTCACGTTGCCGTTCTTTCTGCCCGACCACTCGCTGCTCCCTGTGCTCCTTGTGCAAGGCCAGCTGCTGTTGACATTGATTCTCCTTAAATTTGAAACTTTCTACTGGTTCGTGCGGGCAGCGCTTGTGCAATAACTCGTCAGGCTCGCTACTAGAAATGCTTAGAAACAATGCGCGCTTGCTATCTTCGTCCGTTACCTTATGGAAAGCGAGGTGTTGCTGCAACCTCGCCGCGTACGAACACCATTTCTCCTTGCGCTCGTCGAAGCAGGGAAAGGACGGTTCTACCTGTCGCTGAGCCGCTGGCGTAGCCATGGCCGTGATCGCTTTTAGAAAGGCCGCGTGCTGCTGTAGCTGGCGCTCCTCCCGTCTTTCCTGCCATTCTTCTTGTCGTTGTAACTGCTGCTGTATCAGCCCGATGAGTTGTGCCGTCTGGTCGCCTGTTGCCATCTTCTTTTACCTCGTCGCCAAATAAATTATTGTATACCAAATGAAACAACCCTCTGCGGTCTGCAACAACAATTTATTATTCACCAAAATCCTAAAGAATATTCCAAAAAACGCTGCCAGGAGTCACAATATCAAAGAGATGTTTTCATAGCCGGGTCGTTATATAAGTTACAGAAAAGCCGTTAATCAGAGAATCACAAGTAAGTGCGCCGGGTACAATGTCTAAGTCAAGTTAATGTTCTACTGATAGCTGTCGGTGATCGAATGCCAGGGCCCTCGCCCCGCGGCTGCCTCGCCGTCTTGCCACCCCTTCGCAGGGGAAGGGTGTCGGCTGCCTGCCCCCTCTTCTACAGGAGGAGGGAGGGGGGCCCCTTCCACGCCTTGGCCGCTCTCCTGGTGCGGCGAGGCGTATCGCTTCTGGAGTGCCCGCATGGCGGACACTACAACAGAATAAAATTGACATATTCTTGTAGGCAGAATTCGAATCTGCAACAAAGATTGGGGGTTACCGTTTAAAATTCCGAAGTTACACCCCCCACTCCCCCAGGTGATGAGGGTGAGGTAACAATAGTAAGCTGATATGTGATTATTGGTATATTGAATTTCTAAATATTTTAATAGTAATTCTAAATATATTTATTGAATAATAAAGTCAATCTGATATACGTATAACATACGTCAAAAATATGTTATTACATTCTGTACACTCCCCCTTTTCCGAAATAAATGCACTTGAGTCTTAATGTGACCCCTCCCAAAAGAGAAGTCTGGATCCGCGCCTGCATGGAGCCCCACACCATCACTGATCCTCCTCCATGTTTAATCGTGGGCAGCAAGTTGCGCGGATTGAGTTCCTCGTTCTTCTTTCGCCAAACGCGTTGCTTTCCATCGCACCCAAAAGATTAAATTTACTTTCGTCGCTGAATACCACCCTTTTCCAGAAATCTCGGTCTTTATTCTGATGCAAAAGAGCGAAATTTAATTGTCTCTTTCTATTTGCTTCATTCACCCAGAACTTCTTACGCGCATGTCGACCATGGTAACCTTCCCTCCTCAAGGTGCGACGTACCGTAACAGCCGACATAGACACTCCTCTGCTTCCAAGGTCAGAAGCTATCTTTGGTGCACTTCTTCTAGGATTTTTTTAAAATTTCACGTACAATGAATCATCGATCTTGATGAGACAGCACAAGAGATCGTCAAAACTCTCGACTTAAATACGATTTTGTCACACAAAAACGATCTATTATCGATTGAACTGGGTTTTCCAAGAGCATTTGCAATGTCTCTTTAGCGATTTGCACTGGTTGTGCATATTAATAACTACTCGTGGCTCCTCTACAGTCGTCCCCTTTCCTTTACGACCCATCGCGCCGACGAACTAGTCTTGAACTGTTTCTTGATTTTGTAATTTCCCCAATACGAAAAAAAATTTTGATTCTCGTTTAGACACTCTCGAGCTCATTAGAAATAAAAAAAATAGTGTACGAACAGTTTTGTCGCCCAAAACAGTGTCAACCGTTAGTGAGGGATTTCTTTGCAAGAATTAAGCGGGTCTTTTTTCTGTTTCTTTATCTAGGAATGGACAGAAACAAGGGGGTCTAAGCGTTGTTGATGCCCAAGTTAAAGCCTCTCACAACCAAATGCCAACCTCACCTTCTTGGGAAGGGCCCTGTTAACACAACAGAGGAAATGGCGACCGAAATGTAATTTTTTTGGCTGGTCTCCCACGTCGTTAATATTTATTTTAGGGGCGATTGTTCACATTATTATATTTACGAGTATACATGCTTTAAATAACGTCAAGTAAAGTTTCTCGAAAACACTACCGTTTTCTGTAAAAAGTAGCTCAAATTTCGGCATTTTCAGAAATGCTCAAACGCCATTTTCTCATATAATGGCTGCAATTTTTTTCTTGAAACTTTTGTAACAGATAGTGATAATTACACTCTTTAATATGACGTAAAGTTTATTTTGAGTTATTTTTTTGTTTTTTCAAAAATTATATAAATGTAAATTTTTTGAAAGATTTCTTACATCTTTAATATGCACATTATCCGCAATTTGTAAAGATTATTATATTTGTGAGTTTAAGTGCTTCAAATAACTTCAAATAACTTCAAATAAAGTATTTTGAAAACTCCAACATTTTCTGTGAAAATTAGCTTTAAATTTCGCATTTTTAGTAATGTTAAAACGCCATTTTCTCTTAAACGGCACATAATTTTTAAAAGAAAATTGCCATTTACGGCGATGTTTTTGTGATCTTTAATATTCTAAAATTAATATTTTCGTTCTACCAATAGGAAACGGAAAAATTAAGAAAATGCAAAAAAAATGTACTTTTGGCGGTGATAGATGACAGCTGGCAAGAAAGAGTATGTGCCAATTCCGAATAGCTAGCGAAGACCCAATGAAATAGAAAACTAATACGGGAAAGTCTGTGCCATTCTGTAGCACCACTAGTTTAACTAATATTTCCAACGTCACGGCTGGCTCTAGGGCGTTGCGCATCAATCACCGAACTCCCCTGACCTTGAGTGCAGATGATTGTTAATGAAAATAAAGTTGTAAGTAAATGGCAGACAACCTGTTTTGTCTTGGCCTCAAGTGAATGTTGAACGACCTTCTAGAATTTTAGAACGTTTACACATAGATTTGTGTGGTCCAATGTCCGTTTTCTCTATTGGCGGAAATAAATACATGTTGACTATCATCGATGAGTACAGCCGAAGATATTTTACAGAGTTCATCAGGAGTAAACATGAATGTGCTGATAAGAAAATAGATTTTATAAAACGTCGAGAAAATGAAACCGGCAAATATGTGAAATACATTAGGATTGATAATGGCGGAGAATGTATAAATGCTCGATTATTAAATTTTTACAAAATGAAAGGGATAAAGCACAAAACGACGGTTGCGTATTCTCCCCAAAGCAACGACATCGCCGGAAGGGCGAATAGGTCAATCATTGAAACCGCGGGAATATTACTGATTGATTCGGGTTTACCGAAGAGATTTTGGGTGGAAACAGCATCAACTGCGACCTATGTTTACGTCACACCAAGAAGCAAGAGAAATTAAGTACCTCTTGAGATATGGACAGGTATCAAGCCTAACGTTAAGCATTTCCGAATATTCGGATGTAAGGTTTACTACGCTACAGTAAATAACACGAGAAGTAAATTAGATGATAGTGCAAAATTGGGAATATTCATTGGATACTCCAAGAACAAAAGGGCCTACAGAGTTTTTGATCGCATTGAAAGACACACGTCTTTTTATGCAGTATCGACTTCCACGCAGCAGTGATCAATTCACGCAGTAATGATCACATCGCATCATAAGGCACATCAGAAATCCTCATTTTAACATGGGCACTATAGGCAGGTCCGGCTCCCCTTAAAAGAATTTTAAGGATTCTTTCTATTAAATTCTCAGGGCAATGGGAAACACATGATTACAAAAATCGAACACGACAGGAATTTCTGAATCAAAAATCCATACATTAAAAAATCAGAAAAACACAGAAAAACAAAACATATGTAAATTAGAAACATTCCAAGAAAGAAGACAACACAAATCACGGAAATGCACTTGAACAGTTCAAAAGGAAACACTTTCAATTTACAAGTAATCACTTCTTGGATTTAAACACTCTTTCATAACCTTGGTAAAATAGCAAAATTCAAACTTACATTACATTTATTAATTATGCAAAAGTCTATCTCATTTATTTAACTAACTGGCGTATTTGTATTGACCTCAAATGAAATGCATCTTAAAAAAACATTTTCTTACCATTTAAATAAAACCTGAAAAATTGCACAAGATACAAGATAATTTCACTTCAATTGCAATCCTCTAGTTTATTTTATTATGAATTGAATAAAAGAAGAAAATGCTTTCACCCCATAACTTCCTTCACCTTTTAAATATGAATGGGAAAACGGTTTCCCAGAGCAATTCAACCCCGCCGTTCGATGGGATCTTTTTTGCTAGACCTCAAGACTCGCGCGAAGACTCTTTATCTATCGTTTGCTGACAGGTGACAGGCAGTGGCGCGGTGATTCACATGCAATGGAGCTCCGGCCAACGCCATCGGGCAGGGAAGTGTTGATGGAGAACGGTCTTGAGGCGCGAAGAGGGAACGTGGGTTGCTGCGACATTTCATGCTTTTACAGTGCGCCGCAACTCCAGAAACATCGGAGAACGTTGAACGCCAGCCTACCTTGACCTGGAGACGCCGTTCTAATGACAACAACAACAATAATTAATAATAATAATAATAATGAACAAGAAATTTTAATCATGGATCGAACCAGATCCATGAAATTCGAGTCATGGATAATAATAATGACCAGAAATTCGAATCATGGAAAAAACAGAAAACTGCTAACAAAGCATCATGTCGCCCACCCTCGAGCTGATGTACATAGACTTCGTGTCACGTAAGGAAGGAGGAAGATGCCTCAGACAAATTGAATCCTCCTGGCACAGTGCAATAGTTGAAATGGGAAAGAATGTACTCGGTCACCAAGAGGACCCTCTAATGAGGTAGGACATGAAATCTGACCGAACCAGGAACATAATTAATGCACAATGTATAATAATTTATTACAGCAAACAAAAAATTATTGCTGTTGCAGTTTTTGAAAAAAAATATTGTTAAAAACTGAAGCATATTCAATCATGCCAGAAAATCAAATACGATTACAGAGAGAACTACCGAGTACAATTATACCGAACTAACCAAATCACTCCCGTTTTTGCCCCGAAGATAAGTGGCAATTAACTCCGAATTGTAGCAATTAATTAGCAATTAATTATTTAAAGTTTCTGTCGAGTTACGATCCGAGTTTCACGGATGTGTGCGCAGGCGTTGTGTCAAGCCAGCTCACACTCCTTTTCGCTCCGTAGATACGTGGCAATTCATTCCAAATTGAGGCAGTTAATTAGCAATTAATTATCAATAAATTATCTGAGTGTTTTCGTCGAACCTGCGACCTTAATTTCACTGATGTGTGTGCTGCCGTCGCGACAAGCCAGCTCACACCCGGTTTCGGTCCGAAGATGTATGGCAATTAATTCGAAATTGTGGCAATTAATTAGCAATAAATCATTTGACATGTTTCATTTCGGTGAGCTGACATGGCTGTTCCAGCTTTACACACCTTGTTCATATACACCGGACGGACAGACAAACGGGCGGACGGATGTTGTGCTTTCAATTGTTTTTTCGGTATCAAGGGCCCACAAAACGGGGATTCTGACTACACCACGTATTAGGGATTTTCCCCCTTAACTTAGCAACTGGTTTTATCCACTTTTTCGTTATCAGGAGCCCGTCAATGAGTTTTTCTGCCTAAAATTCGCCGTTTTTCATGCAGCATTACATAACTTTTCCTATACTACGTATATTACTCCGTATATACGTATGTATACGGGAAAGTAATGTTTCTTCTTCGGAGCACGTAGACAACCCGCTGCCCTCCGGATCCCTCCTCGAATTACGGGACGCAAATGACACGTCCTGACGTCCAAACAAAAGCAACAGTGAGACTTGTGTTATGAATCGCAGAAACACACATACGGTCTCAAATGGAAGTCTTTTGACGAAATGCGACTATT
Source organism: Acheta domesticus (assembly GCA_031308135.1). Classification (NCBI taxonomy): domain Eukaryota; kingdom Metazoa; phylum Arthropoda; class Insecta; order Orthoptera; family Gryllidae; genus Acheta; species Acheta domesticus. The sequence goes on along the minus strand of JAHLJT010009436.1, from coordinate 191,002,904 downwards.
AAGTTTGCTAGGGTCTGCCTGAAACAGAGCAGCCATCTTTCCAAAAATATACTGAACCAGTTGTGTAAACGCAGGTATCCTCTAAGCATATTCATTGTTCGGTGAAGTTAGTAACAGAAAGCCATGAAATATTATTGTTTGCAATTTCTTAATATGAAAATCTATAATTGAAAAAGTGTGCGTTTAGATTGTTACAACTAGCTTTCTTGAGAAGTTGAAAATTGACAGTTTGCTGTCAAAAAAGTTACATGTTTTGGAAAATCTGGTTTTCAAAATTCCTTCTCATGATGAGCCGTCAAGTGACGTTTTTTCATGAAAGTGAGAATCGACCATACTTGTTAATCCCGTAAATATGTCGGGCAGTGACAATGATGAATAAACGTTGACATCTGGTCCTGGTCACCCTAACGTATCACCTGACACGAGACTTATATCCCCACGTACAGAGAGTATGTACTCCATACACGCAATGTACGAAAGTGCAAGATAGGCCTTACGCATTTAATTAAAACACGATGCCCTCTGAGCTTCCGATAAATGGAAACTTGGAATCAGAGGAAAAAGGCGTCTTCTCGTGACCCCGATAGTTTGAACGCCATTCCTATCTTAAGCATTCAGTTATTCTGAGAAATTGTATCCGGGAACTCCCCTTCCCATTTCACACCCAGATGGAGTGTCGAAGACTTCGATAATTGATGCCTGCCCCTTTAAGCTCTACATAATTATGAAAAGTCACTTCGGGCTTCCTTTCCTCGTGATATCAAACCTCTTACTCGGAGCGCCTTCTCCTTTGATAACGGCCACCCATGGCGCGCTTGCGCCATTGGCAATACCAAGCGCCTCCCCCTCCACCATGTATCTAGAAACAGGAGTGGGGATGAAATATATATAGTTTGTAAGGAAGCTTGGTAACGTGCTCACTACCATTTTAGACTTCATACTAGAAATTTGTATAACTTTGTATTTGTTCACTTCTGCAATAAAACTCAGTGTGTTCTCACTGAGTTTCATTTCACCAAGTCTGTTTGAAGACCCGTCGACTTGCCATCGACGTTTTTTACTCGTGTAATAAACAAACTGACCGAGTAAGTTCACCTTCTGTTTTTTCTCCAGTCTTCACCCATCGTTTGCCGTGTTCTGCTCTCTTCTGAGACAAAAATAAAATTTGAGGAGGAATTGCTAGGAGTTATCATTGTCTAGTGTGATGTTTTAAACAATTATTCTTTCGTACTTGAAGATGCAATTCAGAGGCTGCTTGGAATTAATTTTGTAACAATGATATAATAAAAAACTAGAAGTCACAAAGAAAATTCATAGTTTCATTTCTTTATGAAAAGGTCAATTAACGATATTTTCTGTACAATGAAATAAAAGAAAAATAACAATTTAATTAACTTATTCACTAATTACACTATATTTATTCACTAATTTATAATTATATTATATAATTATATATCTATACTGCGATTTCTCTAACTGCGTCCCTCAAGGCCACTCAAATCCCATCTTCGCGATGAAATATGTCACGGCATTTCGCGTCTTTTCTCGGTCTTGCCGGTAGAAGTCGCATGATCGCAAGCACTGCTTCATACGGTCGCGATCGTGCGAAATCTAGCGGAACAACTGAGAAAGATGCGAAATGCCGTGACAAATTCCATCGCGAAGATGGGGATTTGAGTGGCCTTGAGGGACGCAGTTAGAGAAATCGCAGTATATCTATATCCATCTTCTATACTAATATATAAAGACGAAAGTACGCTGGCTTACAGAGCGATAATCTCTGAATCTACTGAACCAATACCAATGAAACCTTTGCGCTAGCTTCCTTTAAAGGTCTGGAGTTCTATAGGCTATGATTTATAACCATAAATCGTAATATAATTACAAAATAATTACTTTTCCGGACAATTTTCGCCTGGCTTTACATCGCAGATTCAATGGTGGATCAATGTCAATAGTTAAGCTGCGCACCACCAGAGGATGAAGTCTGAGATCTTCTACTGATTTCATCAATGTCCAGAATTATTACGAAATTCATTGGGGTTTGAATAACACTATGTAAAGTGAGTAAACGTTGGTGATTTGAGTTCTGAAAGTGGTGGAACATTTGAACGAAAGCTGTGCATACATTGTTCTTAGTCCGTTTGGTATACAAATTGTGGCAAGAAAACATGTAAGTTTGAAAGTATTTAGAGAGTTAAAAGTCTAACAATATACAGTACAAAATATACAGTAATGTACAATGTACAATATATAGAAATAGTATTCGTATATTTTCTAAACAACCTCTTCTTTTACAGAAATCTGTGAACATTGAATTGCTTGAAACAATGCCCAAACGAAAGTCACAGTTGTCAAAACAGAATGTAAATGCTAAAAGATGGCAGCCTATTAAAATTCTAAATCAGCTACTCAGAGGCAAGAGCGACTTGCTGAAGAACACGCACCAGCGAAAATAATAATGTAAAGGAAGCAAATGTGAATAATTCTCTAGGAAGTATGGCATCTTTAGATTATGACTCTCGATTTGACTATTTACACATCTCTCATGTTCAAATTGGTAAAATGGAAAAATTTGTATATTTTGGTTAACTCAGAAGAACTTTTTTCTTCAATATGTGCAAGGGAAAATGCAGTGGTATGTAATTAATCAATGGTCCTTTATATATTAAGACTAATCTGTGCTGTTGTTTCGCATGCCAGTTGCTCCCAGTGAATGAATTCATATATTTTTTCTATAAAAAACTGGCAAAAATTAATTCATCTAAAATATTTATGTCTAATCTAATAAAAGAATTGGGACCCCTTGGTTTCTATTATTCACATTTCAAGATCCATAGAATCTAGCACTTCAAATCAATGAAGCTAATATTGTTTTGTTAAGTGGTTCAGTACATTGTCAGTTTATTGTGTATATATATAATGTACAGGTTGGTGGATCAATATTGCTCTTATGTTGCGGTGGTACGATGAATTGGTTTACATAAACAAATAAGTTATATACTACATGTTACTAGCACATAGGTCTTTAAACAGATATATTTCTGTCGTCTTCAAAATAATTATAGAAACTGGCAATTACATTTCATCATAGATATTTTCATTTACTTTTATGATTATGTTTCATTAAATACATTACATTTATATCTATTAGTCCGGATCTATCTATTAGCGTACCCATGCGAGAACTCTAGGATGTTATACTCCGCTTAAAACAAGAAGTCCCTTCAAGGTCACGAGTTGGCAGGAGATAAATTTTTAACCTTTCTTTATGAACACGATAGAAGAAAAAATATAAAAAAGAGTTAGTTGTACAATTTGGCAATTTATTGAGAGTACTGATGTAATATATAAAGCTCCTGTCCATTGCCTCGACAGCCTGCTACGGGCCTTAGCGGACCAACGATGACCCAGCCTCTCGGCCATGAGATAAGGAGTTCGTTAGCACGAGGAAATCCCTTCACCGTATATACTGGTCTTCTTAACCTCAGGATGGGTTTTCTCATCGTTACACAGCAATCGATTCTGAGATATTTGCAAGGATAGCCCATAATTATAATTTACTCGGCCGGGAATCGAACTCGGGGATGCGCCGTGGACTGAGCACGCTAATCAACGAGCCACCGACAGCGGGATATAAAACTCTACAAAAAGGATATACGTGAGTACAAGTATTTTACGTGAATTTTGTATCAATAGTTTAGATTTGTTTATTGTTTTTAGTTATAAAGTGAGGAATATTTGGGAACTGAAACTCCCAATAAGAAAAATATAAATTTTCTTTAATAGGAAAATAAACGAGGTAGACGGGACATTTCCAAATAGGGGGCAGGACAAGTCAGGGCGGGGCAGGGATACAATGGGAGAGAAGTAGGCCCCACCGCAGGGCATGAATAAATGGAATTCCTCTTCCTGGCGAAAAATTTACTGTAATAAAGGCCCGGGCAACGCCGGGTACTTCAGCTAGTTATTTAATTAAACCCCACGCTCATCCCTATCCTTCTATTTCCATTTCAAGAGGGAAAGTCGTTAACGAAACGGGTTTATTTGTTTAAAAATGTATAAAGGTAACTTGCAATGTACTAACACAATATCAAATAAAAAGACGATGCAATTGACGTTTAAAAGAAATTTTCAATAAAGATTTATTCAGAATCATGGAGAGTTTTTTTTTGGAACAATTCACAACACTTCCTTAAAAAGAACATTTGAAGTAATTATTCAATATTCAATAATGGATTATTGGACAGATATGCCATGTGAAAATCATGGACGTCCGTGTAAAAAGTGGAGCTGATTGTGGGTCCGACCATTACCTTTTAAAAACAACAGCTTTGTTTAGACCAAGGAAGAAAGAAACACCAACTGTGGAAGGTGAATGTAAACAAGAAACAAAATTGGAAGCGAGTTATCAACGTGACAGTTCTGATAATGAGTCCACCATATTCCTTTACAAGTTAAGATTGGCAAAAAAGATGGAAAGCAAAGTTGAAAGGTCCACAGAAGAAATGTACAATTTTCTAAAGGAATCCTTACATCAAGCCGCTAAGGAGTCAATTGGGGAGAAAAAGAAACGTAGATTTAGAATGAAGGAATATTGGTGGAAGGATGACATTAAAGATCTCCTTAAGGAAAAGAAACAGGTGTGTGAAAGATGGCTAAATTCTAAGGATCCATTAAATATAAATATCTACAGGAAATACTGTTACGCTGTTAAAAAGGAAGTGGCCAAATTAAAAGATGCATCTTGGGAAAAGAAATGCTGTGAAATAGATTGTGGCATAGTGACGCTTGCATACATAAAAGACAGGATGTGCCTTTGTCTATGGAAGCCACAAATAGACAGACCATTAGACTGAGCAGGAAGGGGGCGTGTCTAAGATGGGTTTAGGCTGAGCCAGGAAGCAGAAAGGGTGCTGAGGCCAGGGGGCGGTAAGATACGTCAGTGGTAGGTTGTAGACGTCACCACGGCGCTCTAGCTCTGGGGGGAGGTCACGTGGGGCACCCACGTCACTTTAGCTACAGAGTGGGAGTAGATCATGTGATCGGTCGGTCATGTGACCGAATCTATTTAAAGTGAAGTAAGGGCATATTAGATAGGATACATTTTGCGGCACGGAGCCGAGTGGTATCTTCATTAAGTGCTCACGCACTTCGCTCCAGGGGCGAGCGGCCGGATTCGTCCGGGGAGACGAAAGTCTCATCTTTAGCGACGCTTTCAAGCGGTCGCTGTTCTTGCGGTCAAGCAAGGGCGGGTGGGGGACTCGCAAAGCAGTCGCAGGTGGCGGCTAAGATAAGCTGTTTTTAGGAGGGTTCCGTAAAGCACGGATAAAGTGAATGAATTGTGCAACCTTGTATAAATATACATATTTCTTAGTTTAATAAATTTGTTTTGTTACGAATCCTTCGTGTCTGTGTCTGAGTAATTAAACGACGCCACAAGATCGATTAGTTGGTGGTACAAAATCAAAGACAACTTGGAAAACAATTAATGTTTTTAAAAAAGATAATGTAGAGAAACTGACATATTCCCCGATAACTGAAGAGCAATGGAAAAAATATTATGAAACTCTTTTAATAGAAACACGGACTGATTTTAAATGTATAGATTATTCCTTAGAGTGTGTAAACAATTCATGCGAAGATATAAGTGTGCACGAAATAAGAAAAGAGCTAATGGCTATGAACAACAAAGCTCCTGGTCCTGGAGGTGTTCCTGTTGAATTATTGAAACACGCCCCTGATGTTACCTTAGAATATATAACAGAAATATTTAATAAATGCCTGAAAGGAGAAGCCGTACCAAAAGATTGGAAAAGCGCATAACATAACTTTATAAGAAAGGAAACAAAGCTGTTTGCGCCAATTACAGGGGCTTGAGTGTCATCCCATCAACACAAAGGCTGTATGGACGCGTTCTGAGAGGTCGCATTGAAAGGGATGTGATGGAACTTGAAGAACAGAGTGGATTTAGATCTGGTCGATCCTGCACAGATAATCTTTTTTGCCTGAAACAGCTGATGGAAAAGTCCATAGCCTACGGATGCCCATTACATCTAGTTTTTGTAGACCTAAGAAAAGCGTACGATAGTGTACCAGTGGAAAAGTTGTGGGAATCAATGAAAGAGAACAACATCCATGGGCAGTAGATAAATGCTATAAAGAGATTCTATGAAGGAAATAGCAGCCAGGTTAAAACTTACGCAGGTTCATCAGAGTCTTTTATGACTAACAAGGGATGAAACAAGGGTGCTGTTTATCCCCAACACTCTTCAAAATATAATATAATTGAGAAAATGGACAAAAAAGTGCACTAAAATGGGAATTCAGATAGGGGAAGAAAATATACATACTTTCTTGTTTGCTGAAGATTAAGTGGTTCTTGCAGAAGGTGTAAATGATGCTTCCTACATGATGAGAAAACTTGTAGAGGAATATGTAAACTGGGGGTTGGAAATTAACATGGAGAGGACATAACGGGTCTTTATCGTATCTTGCAACCCAGGTCTGGAAACACCAACTCTTGTTTTGCCAATTTGGCAACGCGTGAAATACCTTCGACGCCCTTTCACTTTTAGCGAAGCCCGGTCGCGTGCCCTCAGATTTCGGGCTGAGAGAATGTGTCTAATTTTAGTTGGAAGAAAGAGAAAGCACATATTCTGTCCTTGTTACTCTTCAACGTACTGCAGCCACTACATTGAAAAGAGTAAACGCCTGTCTCTTCATAAACGGTGGTCACTTTGAGCATTTACTCGACTGTCATTTTTTGGTCATTTTAAGATAATTATATTTTATTACTTTTTATTAATTATTTTCGATAATTATTAATGTACTACTTAGTTACATTTATTAGTATTTTTAATAATTTTATCGGTCACATGCGTCTTTAGCCCATTTTAACATGCAACCCTACAGGCGTGTACCTATCGGTATGTTAAGAAATTTAATAGAGCATCGGGTTTTCACATCTTTGGCAACGTGAATAAACAACCATTGATTCATCGCAAGTCAAATGTATATTACGAAAGAAACAAGTCGGTGTAGAAAACAAATCAGATTCAAATAATTAGAATAAAAGTAACTCATATTAGTTTTTGAGATAATTATTGTTCATTAATAGTGCAGTTAAAATGTGTTTTAGGTAAATTAATTTCATTTTCCACGCATTCCATCAAATGAAATTCTTCGGTAATCATATTTCCTGACGATCTGAGGTGTCGCCACTGGAAATCGACGCGCCAACTTCCTCACCGAACGTCATTTCTTTAGTTATCTTTAACTTCAGGAGAATTATTTGTATCCATCTTTTTTCAAACCACTGGTATACGAATATTGTTTAAATAGATATATCGCAAGCAATACCCCACAATATCATAGTAACATGCCGCAACAACAGAATTCATATGTTTACATCGCAGTAATATAAATTTTCGCATAAATCGTGAGATTGACCGATAAAATGCTGAACATACCACAAAATGTTACAGTATTATTACTGCCTCGTCCAAATTAAAAATCTCGGCTCCACTACGCTCCACCTCGATTTCCAACTTTTGGCCTCTGCGGTAATTACTCTCATAACATTTCTAGGTATGTTTATTGTCTGTTACTAATGTTTTCTTATTTGCTTAATATGCAGATAATATATATTATTATTATTATTATTATATTATTATTATAAATGAAGAGCTAGGCGGTAATATTTCACAATATATCTTTTCGATTTCTCTCTGAGCTGGCTTTACTTAAATAATTATTGTTACGTTGCTGTAAATAAATCGATAACTCCCCTCCACATTAATATTACAGTTTTGTTTCTTCAGCATACTGGGCAGAATTGCTTAAAGAGACGTTTTGTTTCAACGCTCATGCCTCAGCCCACCCCATCCCACCCACTCTGTGCAGCGTGAAAAGATTTCGGCATGAGAGCCGTGTACCTGCCCGCCGACACTCTTGAATGGGATCAGAAACTTGCTGCAGAAACAGGAAACTTGCTGCAGCTTATGACCTGACGGTTGCCTCCTCTGCTATCCAGACGTGCCAGGCACGGCTGTCTTGAAAGGTGTAAAAGAGACGCGGTTGCCAAATTACCAAAACACGAACAAGTGCTCTCAGACATGAGTTGCAAGATAAACTAAAGATCCTGTATTATTTGGTAGTTGGGGATGTACAGGAAGATTTAATTCTAGAGGGTTCTAAGATCAAAAATTTAAAAGATTTTAAGTATTTAGGAGTAATCTTGAATGAAGAAGGTACGGATCAAGCCGATTTTTTATCAAAATTCGAAAAAGGTCGACAGATGATCAGCAAATTAAACCCACTACTTTGGAGTAAGGACATTAGAATTAAAACAAAAATCCAGCTGTTTAAATCTTTGGTGGAGAGCTCAGTAACATACGGCTCTGAAATTTGGGTACTAAACCAAGCTCTGAAATTACAGTGTGGAGCATTAACAGTGTTGAAAACAGTTTTTGGAGAAGATGCTGTGGAGTCACGCTTCTTGATCATGTAAAAACAGATACTATAAAAAGGCGATTAAATTATAGAAGGTTGTTTAACTGATGTTGTTGAAAAGAAAAGATTGTTATGGTACGGCCACTTACAAAGGATGGATTCAGAAATACTTCCCAAAAAGGCTTATAACTGGACACTAGCAAGACGGAGGAAAAGAGGACTGCCAAGAGTGAAATGGAAGGATGGTGTAACAGTGGCTATGGAAAGAAGAGATATGTTATAACACTCTTGGCATGACAAAACAAAATGGCGCCTTGGATGCGATAAAGAATATATATATATATATATATATATATATATATATATATATATATTCTTTGGCAGATAGCTTTTCGTGACAGTCAAAAAATATTCTCTGTTTACTTTTCAGAAAACTATGTGACTGAACCCACTGACTTGAAAATTTCATCGAATCACTGCTGATAACAAAAATACTGGTATAAGTAAAACACAAACACGGTCTTCATTCTTCACTGTACACCTACATCCCTCAACAATTAGGAATACAGCACTTACAGACCGGCAAAACGTTAATTGAGTGGTTTCACTGCAGGCATAAGAAACAATCTTCAAGCAAATATAATAGTACTTCTAGTTGTTGCTGGAGAGCAAATCTTGAATAAATGATTATGCAAATAAACCTCGTCAGAAAAAATATTGCAAATAAACCACGGTGTATACAGAAAGCGTAAATATAAGACGGAGGAATCTAAGCCTTCTAAGCGTGTCGTCAAAAATGACTAACCAGCAACAAAGGATGAAATATTTAGAATTGGTTGAATCGAAGTGCCGAACCGAAAATTTAATGAATGTCCAAGAATATCTCGTCTAGTAGATTGCGTTGTGAACAACGCTTCTTTGATGGCTTTGGCCTCAAAATTTTAGTTTTTAAGGCCGTAGAACGCTTTGTTTAGGAGATGTTTAATGATACAGATTAAAAAAAGGCGCGTGTTGTGGGTTGCATTTGACATGAATATTTAGATGCGTTTTCTTAAACAAAACCTTCATATTTTAAAGTCAAAGTGCAATTCGTCACGTCTCCGTGAAATTCTCTTTCTTTAGAGACCTCATTTATAGATTGGTTGCGTGTGAGAGCCGCTTAGGAAAGGTATACTACTTAAATAATATAGGACACGATGCCTTTAATGAGTTAACATGTGAGGGAAACACACTGCAGGTTTCAGATATGCAATTATGGCCTTCCGAACGTGCAATATTTTATTTAGATGTTTTCTTTGAAGTGGAATTCCGTTCCTAAGTGGAATTAGTGAGTAATTATTTCATTACTTTTTTTGACATGGGATTTAGTAATATTTAATGTCTATGACTGATATGCTATGTTGTTGGGTGGCATTTAATATTTCTTTTTTTTTAACCTGTGTTTACTTCTTCAATTAAACATAATTTTTCAGGATGATGAATACTCTCTCTCTCTCTCTCTCTCTCTCTCTCTCTCTCTCTATATATATATATATATATATATATATATATATATATATATATACTAGCTGTCCCGGCAAACGTTTTGTGTTTTGCCATATAAATTATTCCTAAGATTATTTTAGTAGAAAAAAATGACTAACTTATTGTCAGTGTTTGAGGATGTAATATATATGATTTGAAGAGGCATGGAGCGCTATGAACGATGATGAAAAGTAAAAATAACAGAATACCAAACATTTATATTTTTAATTTATTGTAATTTATTTTTTGAAATGATATACATTGCCAATTATAATTTTACTAAACAAACCATATCAACCCCCAATAGAGTGTACAATCTTTTTTGTTATCCCATCTGTAGCTAACACAAATAAACTGGATGGTTTGCCCACTCGAGAGCATGCCACATATAATTGACCGTGTGAAAAACACGGTGTGCTAAAAAATAAGCCACAAACAGACATCGTTTGGCATTGAGACTTATTGATAGTCATCGCAAATGCCAATCTTAACGGAAATTGCAGGCGTTTAAATTGAATTGACACATCTGTGGGTCTAATGAGAGACCCGTGGCAGTAATATATTCTCATCAAATTTGCCATTTAAAATGATGGCTTCGATTTTTCATTACAGCCCTGCAAATTAATTATAAATTATTTAAAAATTACACCGAAATTGACAAATGACATTTGTAAAATTACGATTAATGCCCACACAATAAAAATAATGGCCAAAAACTGTAGTGAGTGAGAAACGGCTTATTGTGTGAGAGATCTCAACCCTACTCCGTTCTGCATATTGGGTCAGAAGCAATGTTGCCAGATGTGAAACTTTCGATTGCGAAGTTTTAAGTTCGAAAATGCGGATTTCTTCTATGAATGCGGATTTACTAATGTAATTTAAAAAATAGGAGAAAACATCAATAATTCATATATAGACTTAGAATTCAGTTTCATTAATTGAATAAATGCGATATTGTCTCACTATATTTGTTCTATGTTTGTTCTCACTATATATAATGTTCTCGATTCACGCAAGAAATTAAAAATATAAATTATCAGTATTTTTGTTATAAATGTACTTTCAATTTATTTTTCATTTCAGTTTAATATGAAGCCAAGTAACGTAATTTCAACATTTTTAATTTCAATATCCCGCGAAATGCACCATTTCTCCGGCTTGAATAAACGCAGTAAGAATCCGAACGACGTTCCGTATTCTTATTTGCCGTATTCGAAAACGACTAACCAACATGTTGTCACCTATTTGTCCTCTGAATCTCTAACAGTAAGACAATAAAGGACGGAGTTCACGACTACACCTTGGTGCTTGGTCATCAATTTTCGAATCATTGGTCATCAATTGGATAAAGCCCTAATGACTGGGAGATGATTGGTGTTTTATTGCTTTCTACTTTAATCGAATAGAGAGAGACAGCATTTTGAACGTTCAAACTTTGTCAACCATAGTTAGCGGAACATCTAACGATCGTTGTAATATCTGAGGAAATTAAAAAAAATGGATTTTAATCCTCTATCATGGAACTGCAATTCTTTTGGCATCCTCATCGCTTAATGCATCGCTTAATAGGTGTTGATAATGCGGAATAAAATGGGGAAATGCGTTACATCTTGCAACACTGGTCAGAAGTGACGCCGATAGACGCCTTGCGGGGATATTGATCAAGTGATCATTACATCATGTAAATGAATCAGGGTTTTCTTTACTTATTGTTGCACTAAATGGCAGTAAAAACGAAAATCTATATATTAAAAGACGGCAGGAGAAAATAACTAACAATAATAAATAAATCTTCTCTAAAGAAGAATCATTTAAAAATTGTTATAAAATACATGTACACATTTTTAACTGTTCAACAATGAATCTGTTCCCCATTTTGTACATTCGAGAATTTGATATCAACTTCCGTAGGCTAACTAAACATTAATTAAGGCTAATTCAATATTTCGCAGCAATAAACATCACAAATTATTAAAACAAAGTCCCAATGTCACATCTACCTATAGTCAAATAGTAATTGCTGTGCTTTTTTTCCTGCTAATTATAGAATTAACGATATATTAGTCTCTAATATGCTTAAGACTCCTCAAACCTAACGTAACAATGTATGGCGAAGACAAACATTTTTCTAGCAGAGCCCGGCAGACGTTCTGTCCCTATATCTCTCTTTCTCTGTCTCTCTCTTTTTCCGTCTTTCTCTCCTTCCCCGTCTCTCTTTTTCCCCGTCTGTTTTCCTCCGTCTCTCACTCTTTCACCGTCTCTCTCTGTGTTGTTCACATTTAATAGCAGATTCTGCACATCGCTGAGCAGGTGCGTAGTATGGAGGAACACCGTGTAGCGGGTGAAATACCGCCGTGTGAAATACCTAGTGTGTAGCGGGTTGCCTAAACATTTTGTCCGAAAAATTAAAAAAATTGGGGTGAACCACCATTATCACTAAGGGGCATAAAAAAAGATATCAACCTATTCTCAGACCTACTGAATATACATATAAAATTTCATTAAAATCGGTCCGGCCGTTTCGGAGGAGTATGGTAACTAAAACTGTGACACGAGAATTATATATATATATATATACATATATATATATATATATATATATATATTGAGACGGTCCTTCGTCGTTCAGTGTTTGTGAGATCTTCCACCACGATTCACCTATTTTTAAAATCCAGTTTCAGTCACCATGCCCGTCTTCGAACGAACTGTCCGCGTTGCTACGGTGCCATCTGCGTACCTGTACCATAGAAACCCAAGCCCCTTGGTGATATCTAGAATATTTTGACCCTTATTTACTCAAATAAATGTACGTCATTTATAGTATATCACAATATATGGAGATGCCAGAATTCAATAATAACTATGGAGATGCCAGAATTCAATAATAATAATTATTTATAACAAGATATCCTTCACTATTGTTGTTATATAGTGGGTCTCTCCTATCATGGCTTCTAGCTTTCGGACTAGCAGTTCGAAATTGAGCAGGTCGAAGTGTTTCTAAAAGTCTATGATTGCGACCATATCAAGCCGTGTTTGCGATCATGTGACATCTAGCGGCAACGTGCGGGAAAGACGCGAAATGCCGTGTGATATTCCATCGTAGCCGTAGGGGCTTGAGGGGCAAAGATATAAAAATCGCACTATAAAAGCCAAAAGTCGTGCATACTTGGTCTGTATGAATTCTGTACGAATCGCCACAAGAGTCTTCTGGAGTATTTCGGGAAACAACTGAATTGCGCCAAAAAGTGGCTGTGCGCATTAGGGGTGCGACATCGATGTTGATGATTTCAAAACATCGATGTTTCTATAAAAATATCGATGTTTTAAACATCGATTTCTTGATACCAAACTTTCAGTGGCAGTATTTCTGTGTGTGTTTTTGCTGTGATCTTTATAAAGTACTAGGAAAACTCGGGAGACGTTGTTCAACCCTTCATCTCCCATCTCCGTTTCTCACTGTCTCTCCCTCCCTCCTTCACCCTGTCCCTCTCTGTCTCTGCCGCTCTCTGCCTCTCTCATTCACATTTACTTGCAGATTCTGCACGTCTCTCTGAGCAGGTGAGGTAATATTGGGAAGCGCCGTACCAGCAAAAATGTAATAGAATGTTCAGGAAGAGTTCATTTTGTAGATTACGGTGAGAGAAACGTTTCTTTGAGGCCTTGGGCCCCACAATTTTAGTTTTTAAGGCCCCAGAATGCCTCGTTTAGGAGTTATTTGACGATATAGATTCAAAATGCTGCCGAGTGTGTTGCAGGTTGCATTTGATGTGACTATGTAGTTATTATACTAAAACTTTCTGGTACTATATTGTTGCGATTAGAGTAATAGTTTGGTTCGAAGGAAATGACTCAATGATTTAGAATGATACATTTCTTGTAAATTAATGCCTTGAAGATTTGTTTAATTGCATCCCCAAGAAGTGTTTTGCCGTTGAAATCTCCCAAGAGTATCATTGGATTAGAAGATTGAAAAATGAAATTGTAAATTCTTGGAGGTAAGTTTGTTCGGGGGTTTATCAATAGAATTTTCTCTTTCTCTAATAGAAGTATAGAATTCATTATTATTATTGCTATTCCGCAGAAGCTTGGCCAGGAATTGTATCATCTTTTATAGTTTCGTTTTTCTTTCTTGGCGCACGGGGGGTGTCATCAAAATGGAATATCTCACGGTATTTCGCGTTGTTCTCCGTCGTTCCACCAAGTGTCGCATGATCGCCAGCACTGCTCGATAGTCGAGATCATGCGACTCCTAACGGCACAATCGAGAACGACGCGAAATACCGTGAGATATTCCTTTTTATTGACATACCCCCGTGCGCCAAGAAAGAAAAACCGAAGTTTAAGTGCAGTTTTTGTTTTAGAAATATATGCCATGTCAATATTATGAAATGGAAAAAAGGGATGAAAGATATTGTTGTCATTTTAGACTATCAGAATTCCATTTTATTAGTGTAATAATATGTGTATTAATAGACGTTAAAAAGTGAAGGAAGGATGTTTGTAATAAAGTCGGAATTTGTAGGATAATTGTAGAAATAATTTATTGAAAGTTGGAAATTAAAAATGTATAGTTTGAAGTAGTTTTGTTTTAATACATCAGAATGAAAAAATCTTTGTGTAATTATATGTTGGAGATGTCGTAGTTTATTTGGATTTAAAAACAGATTTTGAATAGTTTTGGTATGTTGAAAGGTGTGTGAGGAGAATGAAAATTTTAGTTTATTAATGTACATTTTTCCAAATTTTCTTGTTTTTTTCCTTTAATGAACAATATTGGTTGGATGGTCCTTTTGCTAAAATATTTTTGTTCTTGTAAAACAAATGCCTTTTCACTGAATTTAGCGAGAACTGAACACTAGATACTGCATAATTTTTTCTTTGTTGCAGGATTAGTGTTTAATGGAGTATTTTTCATTTTATAAAATTGGAATTATTTATGTACTAGCTGGTACCCGGCGCGTTGCTGCAGCACAAGAAATATTTATTTTATTTATTTGTCAAAAAAACAGTAAAAACTGTATATGACGTGTGGGGAAAGAGATTTATCTGCGCACATTTTCTTGAGGGCCAGAATTAAAAAAAAAACACGAAAAAATGAATTTAGAAAATAATTATTTTAGAAAAATAAAAATATTTGAAAAATGTTTGTTCCCGAGTTATAGAAAATCAATTTCAACGGTAAATGAACTACAAGCAAAAGGAGTGCTCAACAAAACGTGCGCACAGTGAAGCTACATTTACGTCCAGAAGCAAAACAAGGGGCCATCTCAGCATTTGCTCAATGGATCAGGGAAACTAGACAAAAACCTGATCGAGATGGGGGTCATTGACCCGGAAGCTGAAGTACATCACCTGTTACAGGCGTATTAAATATTTTTTTAAAACGTATACAATGCAAACGTAAACTAATTCATTATATACCTTTGTTTCGTTACAATAAACATTATTTTTCTTTTTCACGATCAGTACAGTCTCTAATTGTATAGGAACAGTTTTGCAGCAGAAAAGATTTTACTTTTAACTTAAATTTGTGTACCGACTTTAATTGTTTTATGTCATCTGGCAATGCGTTGTAAAGTAACGTACATGTATGTTGATTTCTTGCACTGAGCTGTTGATACTGATACTTGATGCACGTGATTTCTACGGCGTGTGTTGTAATTATAAATATCAATATTGCATGAAAATATGTTCCCTCCGTTAAGTAGATCATTTTTGACAAATATTACAGATTCGTAAATAAATAGACAAGGCAATGGTAAGATTACCAGCTCAATGAAAAGAGGCTTGCAAGGATCACGTGGAAGGCATTTTTTCATTACTCGAATAATTTTCTTTTGCAATCTGAAGGTCTGAATACTACAGGATGAGCTTCCCCAGAATATTATGCCATATCTCAGGCGGGAATGTACATTTGCAAAATAAACGCAACGAGCTGCATGAAGGCTGACAGAATTTGAAAGAATTCTGAATGTGTAGCATAATGAATTTAATTTAGTGTTTAATTCTGTTATATGTACATTCCATTTGAAGTTTGATTGAATTGAAAGACCTAAAAATTTTGTTGCTTCAACATCAGCTAATTGCATATTGTTCATTTTCAATGGAACATGCGATTTCCGATTTGAAATGCAAAAATGCATTGAAACAGTTTTTCTTTCGTTAACAATTAATTTGTTATTATTAAACCAATTTGAAACTTCTGAAATTGTACTATTTACTGCTTCTTTTTTGCAAATAACATTCGTGTTATCAGCAAACAGAACCGTTCTTCCATTTTTAATAGACAAGGGCATATCGTTTACATATAACAGAAAGAGAATAGGACCTAACATCGAACCTTGCGGGACCCCATGCTCAATTGGCAAAGAATTGGAAACATAAGTATGTAATGTCCTTTCGTGCCAGTATGGTATTTCTACTCCTTTAATCCGATGTTTAAGGTACGAAGTTATCCAATCTAGGGCAATACCACGAATTCCATACGAAGGTAATTTTGAGAGCAAGATGTTATGGTCAATAACGTCAAAAGCTTTCGAAAGATCTAAGAATATTCCAATGGGTACTTCATTTTGGTCTATTGATGAAGCAACATCTTTGAGAAAAGAAAAAATGGCAGTTTCCGTAGATTTTGATTTTCTAAAACCGTGTTGTGAGTCTGAAAACGCTTTGTTTTTCCTGAGAAAAGTTTCCATTCGTAAATAGAAAACCTCTAATATTTTTGAAAAAAACTGACAAAAGAGAAATTGGCCGGTAATTTTGAATATCATTTTTGTTCCCTTTTTTAAAAAGTGGCTTAATTTTTGCTGTTTTGAAAATATATGGAAATATTCCTGTACATAAAGATTGAAAATGTGAGTTAACTGATGTATAAAGGCAGAAAGGATGCACAAGTTTTTAATAAACAATCCGGATATTCATCTAAACTAGATGAATATTTATTTTTTAGTTTACTGACTATTCTGAGGTTTTCTTTGGGAGAAGTTTCGGAAATAAACATCGTATCGGAAATTTTTTGGGAAGAGTAAGATTTTGAATTTTGTGGTTTTAGTCCCTTCGTGAGATCAGACGCAATTATAGAAAAGTGTTTGTTGAAGAGATTGGCAACTTTTTCCGGATTACTCGTTTCTCTTTCATTATCCTTTGAAATAACATTCTCTACAAGGTATCGAGATGATGTGGTTGTATTGAGGAAATATTCCTTTCCCCATCTCCCTTTTTTCTCCTCTCACTTTCTCTATTTTCCCCCTCTCTATCCATTTCCCTTTCTCATTTTCCCCTCTCTTTGTTGCTTTCCTCTCATCAACTTGCACTGCTTGCTCCTCCTGTTCTCCTCGACCTCGCCCCACGGCACATGGCAACGCCATAGAGTAAAGATGTACATCCTTAGTCTATGGCAACGCTCAGCAACAATGAAGCTCACGTGAATTGGAAATTGCATTTAACCGAAGCGCCATTTAGTGGAGTTACAATAATTGTACTATGCCTGTGTTCTTCCCGCAAGTGCATGCAATAAGGTTACAAAGTATTATCACAATCGGATGCTCGGCACGGCAGCCAGTAAGCACGAACGAACAAACATTGATTTTCATATATTTGATTAATTTTCTGTATAATTTTTCCGATATTTTAATAGTTATTCTGCTATTCGGGGCGGAGATGATTCCAAAAAATCGGAGATAATTAAAATGGATCCTGCCATTTTTTAGTTTTAAATGGTTTAATTAACCCGACTGTCTATCTTCTGCTCACGCGCAGTTCGTTTCGCATCACTCTTGTGCATCTGCGCATGCGCGAAGATCGATAGTGCTTAACGTTCGAGGTTGCAAAAACTCCGTTGCGGCACGACCGAGAACACGTTGCGATTCATTACGTCAAAGTGGCCGAGAACGATGCGAAATACCGTGAGATATTCTATCGTGAAGAAAAGCCCTCACGCGCCAAAACGCGTTACTTGTATTGTTCATGGCCTGAAAACCTGCTGCCCGAGAGATCTGTTCGCAGCACTCTAAAGTTATTCATTTCTTAACTTAATTTCTTCCTTAAAAGGTTTTTTGTGACAGCCCTGTTGAGAATAAATATTCAACTAGTGGTGCTACAGAATGGCACACTTTCCCGAATTAGTTTTCTGTTTTGTTTGGTCTCGGCTAGCTATTCGGACTTGCCAATACTCTTGAAAACTGCCATCTATCGCCGGCCAAAGTACATTTTTTGACATTTTATTAATTTTCCGGTTTCCTAATAGACTACACGATTTTAATAATATAAAAAAAAACAATTAAACATTGTCCTAAATGGCAATTTTCGTTTAAACATTTGGAGCAGTTTTCAAGAAAATGGCGTTTAAGCGCTACTGTAAATGTGAAATTTGAAGCTCTTTCTTAAAGAAAAATTTTGAGTTCTCGAAAAGCTTCATTTTAAGTCATTTCAAGCTCTCACAAATTCCATAGTGTTCACAAATTGCTGGTAATGTGCATTTTAACCGTATGAGAGATCTTTCAAAAAAACTACATTTTTGTAATTTTTGAAAAACAAAAAATACCCCGAAATGATCTTTACACCATATTAAAGCGTGCAATTAGCACTATCCGAACAAAAAATTTGAAGCCATTTTTGAGAAAATAGCATTTGAGCATTTCTGAATATACGGAATTTTGAGCGTTTTCACAGAAAACTATTCAATTTTCGAGAAACTTTATTTCACATTATTTAAAGCACATCTACTCATTAATATAATAATGTGAACAAATCGCAATCGTGCAATTAGCACTATCCGAACAAAAGATTTGAAGCCATTTTTGAGAAAATAGCATTTGAGCATTTCTGAATATACGGAATTTTGAGCGTTTTCACAGAAAACTATTCAATTTTCGAGAAACTTTATTTCACATTATTTAAAGCACATCTACTCATTAATATAATAATGTGAACAAATCGCTGCTAATGTAAAATTAACGAAATGAGAGACAAGTAAAAAAATTACATTTTTGCTATTTTTGAAAAAACAAAATAGAGCGAAATGGCGTTGTCATCTCATAGAGCACATTTAGCATTATCTTTCCTAGAAGTTTAAAGAAAAAAATTGGAGCGGTTATTGAGAAAATCTGTTTTTGTAATTTTTTTTTAAATTACAAATATTGCGTGCAATATTGCGCAAAAGCTACTAAAATTTTCAAAAAATGTACATGACCTTAATGAAAGAACTCACTTTCGACAACAAATTTTATTTGAAGAAAAAAATCTGTATCTTCAATTTTGTAGTTCTAGGAAGACGCCGAAAAAAATTTCAAATTGCTGCAATTTTCGAAAATTTAGCGTTAACTGTGAAAATGGGACCTATGCCACCGTAAGTGTATTTTACTCTACTTCCCTCAAGAAATTTAATGAACAAAGGCTCTAGCCGAATAAGATGGTAAAAAGTGCCCCCGCTTGGAATCGAAAAGCGAATCTTTCCTGAGGATTGTGACCACGAAAAACATTTTTTCATGGACTTTTAAATTCCTGCCCCCCTCACATCCGCCGCAATAACGAAAAACGTGTTTTTTGAACTTTATTTTTTCACTGACTCCGCCGCATGAATTTTCATGAAAAATAATGGTTATTTATGTAATATTTACTGAATTTTTCAAAAATAATTTTTAAAAATTTATTAGCCGTGAAATTCAACCTTTTAAATGGATTTGAAAATTTTGGAATTTTTTTAAAGAAAGTTGTTTTTCCACCGGGAGCACGAGAAAATTCTCAAATGTTGCCCTAAAAATCATCTATCTTCCGGAATTTTTTCAGATTTTTATGATTGGTGCGCCATGTCTAAAAAATTAAAATACGTATTTTCGTCCCATTTGGCGTATTTTCATTTATATAGAACTTAATAGAAATGTGTAATTACAATATTATTTGTTTTCTAGCCACGGTATTTGCAATATTAAAAGGCTAATATCAGTAAATAATTTTGTCAATAATATTTTGACCGTTAGATATAATCGCACCAGATGGTGAACTATTTTGTTCAGTTATTTTTAATAAATTGAGAATTTCGAAAAATTATCAATTATAAAGAATTGACTTTAATTTAAGTGAGAATTTCTTGAGAATTTTAGATGCTGTGGTGTATGCTAACAAGCTAAATAACTGAATAAACAGATTTTCTATCATATTAAAAAATACTTAAAAGCTTAAATATCAAAACAGTAACTTACTTTTATCTTTCTACACTTAACTTCGCCTTTTTTTTATCCCTTTCTTCTTCAAAAATAGCATCTTCATTATTTTCTTTTAATCATTTCAGTAATATTTTTTAGTATGTGACGGTAATGGAAAGCTGGATTTTTCCAGGGTGGCCGCTGTGATTCGCGAGTAGAGGGGGTAGCTGAAGGTGGTGGGGAGGGAGCCAGGAGGCGGCGCACCCGCGCGTCCGCCCATACCAGAAGCATTAGCCTACCGCATCATACGTGCTAGCGAACTTGATTGAGAATTAATTTGATTTAGTGTCTTTGTTCGGTAGTGGAGGAACACCAAATTCATGTGATGGCCTGGCGCTGCTCGTATCATCTACATCTTTTCCACTGTCACTTATACCCGTTTCCTCAGTATCATAAATAGCATCACTATTATTGCCAGCAGTAGCCACTCGCCTAACCCTTTGCACTCGTAAGCAAAGCGCATAATACACCTCCTACAGCTCTTACGGCATATTAGAGATGCCACGAGAATAATGGCTACTAGCTCGTATCAGTACGTAATGTGCTCCGGCCTACCACTCGTAGGGCATGTCTCAGATGCCATCCCAAAATCCCTATTTAACTCGTTGGGCATGCCACAGATGCCCACGTATTTTCCTGATATGTAAAATAAGGTTTTCATTGTTGAATCGATTTGATTTCTTCGGTCAAAAAACAGTAGAACTGTATGTGTCGTATGGGGGAGGAGATTATCCTGGTTACTCTTCTATTTTTAAACAATGGTGCAATAATGTGAAAACGAGCTGGAACGGGGGAATGCCGAGTATATTATTTTAAAATGTGACTGAAAATATTGTTACCTAAATTAATATGTAATTTTATAAAATCGTCTCTATAATTTATAATTATAATTTATTTGGAGCTTGATGATGTCATCGAATAACAAGAATGGTGAACCTAGCACAAAGGTTAAGTTTACAGACTATAGAAAATTTATTAAATGTATGAAGTTCATTCGCAAAACGTGTGGAAACGAATCTACAATTAGAAATGAAAGAGAAGTCAGAATTGTAAAGAACATTAATGGCGAGGTAAATATAAATAATGTTTTGTGCTATAATTGTAGAAAAAATTACTTTTCAATTCCCCGGATATTTTGGGACCATTTTATGCCACTGAAAACGATGCTACGATTATGACAAAAGTAACATCCGACCCACATGGTCTGAACAACTTATTGCAGGTAAGTACAACTTATTACAGTACAGGAAGGAGACTTTTGCGTAGTAGACAGAGGTTTTAGAGACGCCAAAAATATTTAGAAGATAAAAAAGTACATCGTTCTTATGCCTGCACTGAAAGGTAATCGAAAGCAATTAACAACTGAGGAGTTTAATTCTTCCCGTTTCGTAACGAAGATTCGTTGAGTTGTGGAAGCAGTTCACGGAGTCATTGCTAAAAAATATAAACTCTTGATCACCAATTAGACAACAAATTATTACCAAAGGTAGGCTTGTATTGTAAAATAGCATGCTATTTGAACAATTCTTTTGGTCCAAGAATGATTTCCGATATGAGCAGAACAGAAGATATTATTCAACGAATGTTACTTCCACAACATACAACTAATACCCTGGCAAACGAAGTCGAAGAACAAAGATGGGCCCGACGAATAATCGATTTCAAAAATGTAATTCTAACAGATATTCCTGATTTTCCAGAACTCACGGAAGAAGATTTAATTTTTTTTCTGAAACATATCAATTAGGTCAGGTTATTTCACATTTAGGAGAAATGTTTGCAGAAAACAACACCGATTTACAATATTTAAAATTAAAGCCAGCCGTCCTCAAGTTCGAAGTCCGTTCACGGCACATAAAAAGAAAAACCTATAAATGCTTTGTGGAATACAAACCATTGTATTTTCAAGAAAACTAAAATATTGTTACGATTGTGCAAACTGTCTTCGTACAATCGGATATTGCTTGTACATTGCCGCCATAATTTATTACTTGTCTCACGGAAGATACAATGGAAAAACAATAAGGCCAGCGAAATTTTTGAATTTTATTTTTGGATACGAGGATACAAATCCTGTAATTAATGAAGATAGAATATTAAATATTATTAATATGTTTAGGATGCTTACTACTAACTTAAATGCTATGCTTCATCTATACAGAGACGAGGAACTTCAGTTAATTGTCAATTTCAGTTAATTTTTTCAGGAATGGGAATTTGTTTTGAATTTCGGATGGTGGTATTGAAATAGAATTTGGAGGCAAGGTAATTAATACGGTTGGCTAATGTGTTTCAATGGATAGGTTTTTTGTGGATTTGGGCGTTGGTGACAAACCAAGGGACGTTAGTGATTATTCTTGATACTGATTTTGGAACATTTGTATTTGGTGGATGTTTGTTTTTTGCGGCTTTAATCCAGATGGGGCACGCCTATATTATTATGGCTGTGCTCTGTGGTAGTGAGGAGGTTTTGTTGATAATAGGTTTTAGTTGTAATTTTATTTTTACTTGACAAACTTAGTTTGTAAATGTTTCTTTCCAATTAATTTTCGTGTTTCTGTTGAGTCCAAGATATTTAATTGTGCTCTGTGGATGACAGATTATTGGTTTGTTGTTTAATGTGAAGGGAGTTGGAGAAGTGTAAGTTCTGAGGGTAAATATTTTTACTGAAGCTGTTTTTAATGGGTTAAGTTGGATTTTTAGTTTAGCGGCCCAGCTATCAATTAGACTTAGATATAGTTGCATTGTGTTAAGTATTTTGTACAGATCAGGTCCTGAGAAAAATAGCGCCGTGTCGTTGGCACATTGGGGGATTATTTGGTAAATCTGGGTTATTTTGGCAATTTTGGGCGATTTAGCATTTTGTAAGGATTGAATTTTAATTCTTTAAAAAAAATTCTTCTAACCGATTCACGATTGATTCGTAGTTCACCTTCATGACGTCTAGCTGACCGTTCTGGACATCTGACTACCACTTCCATTAGCCTTTATTTCTGGTGTCGTTACACTGCGTTTCGGGCCAGGCTTCTTAGCCATTATGTTTCCTGCCGATCTGAATTTCTTCACCCATATGAGGATTGTATTGCGGCTCAGAACAGCTCCATGTCGACCAACATTGAACCGTGACCGAAACAATCGCTGTCTAGCTGTAATAGACTCATCACTTCTCTGTCATAGACAAACAATCGACGTAGCTTGTCCCATTGCTCCATAAGGACTGAGTAAATGAAGCAGTTCAAAACCGTTCCTGTCCTGTGTGTCACCCTGTACATGAAAATACGCCGAATGGGACGAAAATACGTATTTTAATTTTTTTAGACATGGCGCACCAATCATAAAAATCTGAAAAAATTCCAGATAGATAATTTTTAGGGCAATATTTGAGAATTTTCTCGTGCTCCCGGTGGAAAAACAACTTTCTTTAAAAAAATTCCAAAATTTTCAAATCCATTTAAAAGGTTGAATTTCGCGGCTAATAAATTTTTAAAAATTATTTTTGAAAAATTCAGTAAACTTTACATAAATAACCATTATTTTTCATGAAAATCCATGCGGCGGAGTCAGTGAAAAAAATAAAGTTCAAAAAACACGTTTTTCGTTATTACGGCAGATGTGAGGGGGGCAGGAATTTAAAAGTCCATGAAAAAATGTTTTTCGTGGTCACAATCCTCAAAAAAGATTCGCTTTTCGATTTCAAGCGGGGGCACTTTTTACCATCTTATCCGGCTAGAGCCTTTGGAGCTTATTTTGAAAATGTCTGGGGGCTTCATGTAAAGTACCCTCAAATTTTGAAGAAAGTTTTTCAAAATCGAGGCGACTTGAGTGGACGCAGATCGACCGGGGAATATCCTTTTTGGAAAAAATAGCACGTATGGTTTACGGGCTAGTGTTGTGCTAGACAGACGGACGGACGTATTGAAAAGACCCACTTTTCCGGTATCAGGGGACCCCAAAACGTATATTTCCATTGAAATCTATTTTCCGCAGCATTACAAAACTTTCCCTATACGGGAAGGTAAAAAGGAACAACCCTTTCTGCGCCTGCATGGTCTTAAATGGGTAAAATGGCGGAGTGGTGCACTTTAATACTGGTCACACATTGAAACTAATAAAAGATACTTCCTTTATTGAATGCAGATGAAGCATTTATTAATTCAGCAACGATAGCTGTAAATAATGGAATCAAACGCAAACTAATATCTCTTGCTGCACACCACACAACAAAGTACTAGAACTACAGGAATTAACGAACTCTGTAGCATTGTTATTCAATTTGCTAGGACCAATACTGCGAGTCTTAGCCAAAAATATGAAGAAATCTGGATTGGGAAATTGTGGAGGGAAACAAAGTTCTACAGTGCGAAAATTACACCCCCTAAAAAACACACAGATTAACTCTTATAAAGCTGCAATCTCTCTTAGAAATGAGTTTTAAGAATCATCCCCTAAAACCTCATTTGAAGTCGAACGAACTTTTTCTGTGTATGAGAACGTTCTTGCAAAACAAGATCCACACATTTGGAAAAATGTATTTAAAATTCTTGCAATACAAACTAAATTCAGTGTGCAGCATTGAACATGTAAATCAAACAATTTTGAAGAGAATAAAACATTCACTTTTGTATGTGTGTATTTTGCAGTTTTCTGAAGTATATTTGCATGCACATTTTTAGTTTTTTTGGGTTCAAAAGAATCTGCACCATAGTTGTGTATTTCAAGGGACTTCCTTGCTGCAAGTCAGTCTGAGCCTGGTTTTGGCCAGTGCTTATTGTTTGCCTCACATAGCAGAAATTAATTTTAAAATATAAATAAGCAAATTTCAATGTCAAATGTGTAATAGCAAGACAATTTTTCATCGTAAACATTGAGGAATTGAAGGGACAAGGAAAAAACCTGTGTAAGAAAAGGGAAAATGTT
Organism: Acheta domesticus; assembly: GCA_031308135.1. Taxonomy (NCBI): domain Eukaryota; kingdom Metazoa; phylum Arthropoda; class Insecta; order Orthoptera; family Gryllidae; genus Acheta; species Acheta domesticus. Next base: position 190,977,804 of record JAHLJT010009436.1, on the reverse strand, counting down.
AATAATGGGGATGGATATTTATCACATATGTAGCAGTGTTTTACTGTAGTCGAAAATTGAGATCAATTAACCCAGATATGCCTGAATTATTTTTTTTTCTGGAAATTTTGGATTCCGTCTACTTTTTTCTATGTATAAGGTTAATAAAACAATAAAAAATGTAATTAAACCTTTAATAAATTGTTCATTTTGCTAAAATCGACCGTCCTACATATAGGTCGTCAGGCAAATACGGGGTACAGAAGACCGCGTATTGTGAACAAAGTAAAATTTTTTAGTTTAAAAAATTGTATTTGACACAAGTTGGTTAATAATCTCTCAGTTGTAAAATATTACCTGTAAACGTGAGTAAATTAATTTTTGCAATATTTATAGTGTAATATGAAGAGTAATTGTTTTACAAAGTAAACACAAATGTACACTGACGATACAACATAAATGTTCACGGGCACTGTAATAATGAAAACTTCGATAGAAGGACAAATTCGTCTTCTTTGTCATCTTCATCACCTTCGTTTTCGTCTTCTTCGTCGTCGTCGTCTTTCTCTGAAAATTTACTATTCAATGCATCATACAGAGGACGAACTTTTGGATACTTGTCCTTTTTATTGGTACCGTCATTATCGCACACATTAAAATTTGTCATAATAAACTCTAAACGATCTCTAGTAATTGATATGACGAGTTCGTTTCGAGTGTAAGTGCATTTTCTCAATTTATTATTCTTCTGTGTACTGGTACATACCCATTCAATAACAATACCCCTCATACCCATGTCTTTCTTCCAAAGTGTCAAAATTTCATAGTGTAAATGTACTGCCAAAATGTAAAATTTACATTATTTACAATTATTTTGCAAAGATGTGTTAAAATACGTTTAAAAAATTAATAAAAATTGAAATCAGACAATTATCCGCGTTAGTGTGGTATATTTCGGGAAAAGTGGTTATATTTTCCTAGCGACCTACATATAGGACACCTAGTTTCTACACATAATATCCAACAAATAAATACTAAATTTGTTTATACTTATACACTAACATGATTATTGAAATGTTTTCTTTCGAATAAAATCAATTGCAAACTAATTCCTTTCACAATACATGAACTATGCGTACTTATCTTCTCTAGTACGCGATGAAGCCATTTTTGAGGATGCTGAATTTCAAGGGTTCGCAACTGAAAACACCACTACAGAAATGATAAGGTTTAAACATGTATCGGTCATTTGAGGCCTCCAGACGGAATCTGAGCTACTGCCATTTCCCGGGAACAAAAGGATCCAACTCAATAATTAAAAATCTAACGACAACACAAGTGACCTAAATATAGGACGTCAGGCATATCTGGGTTAATGAGCCATAATTAATCCTAGAATGCTCCCCGGGATGACACGTCATCCTAGACGTTGGTTTTTTTTTGTGCTATAAGTGAGGCTTGGGAAAAATTGTTTTACTGACATGACTGATACACCTTTTATGTTTGTTACACTTGTCATAGCTTTTATTTTTTTTACATATCTCTATTTTTTCCATTTTCAAACTATCACAAAGTAGAAAGTTAAAGCTTCCTAAAAATAATTTTAATTTCATTAATATTTGAAACCAGCACATAAGAAAATTACATATACACATGGGGTTACAGAATATCCCAGGAAAGCATTAATGATGTAGAAAAAAGAGGGGAGCAGTCTAGGGTTAAGCAATTTCAACAAAGTCACTTCCTTTTCTCCCATCACTTTATTATTCACTTTTATAATACACAAAAACTTAAACCATTTTCCGGAGCAATTTATTGATTTGGTCTTCCCTGTTTCCAAAATCACCACCTTCCACATAATGGTTGGTCTTCTTTCTCCAGCCTCCAGTGGGAGTGTTTAGCTAGAAACAAATCATTTCACTTTCGAACCTTCTAAATTGTTTCAATATATTTTCAACATATAACCCATGCCATCCTATTCTAATCATATTAAATTAGCACATACCTTGAAAGGCCAAAGAAATTTAGTAACATATTTAAAATTTTTCCCAACTGTGAAAATCTCATGGATCAAATCCTCCACGCAAATGATATTGCGACCACCTAAATAAAACAGAAAAATAAAATCAGAATTACATTACATTAGTGCATTAAATAACATATTTAGCATTTTGTTTACCTAGTTTTCTCTCAATTATTTTGTTAGAGGTAATTGGGATTCTTTGGGCATTTATCTTGGCAAAGCCCCGCTTGTACAGCAATTCTCTAACTGATTTCAGATTGGGATAACCCCACGTGACATAAGGTTCACAAATTCTCAGCATATTGATTGTTGCCTGAAACAGAAATATCATGACAGTTTTGCACCAAAATTAAAATATAAGTTTTCAATACAAAGTTTTTGTCAGTATGCAAAACAATTTACACAAACATTTTAAAGAGTAAAACATCAAAACAAAATTTTGATCAAAAAGTGACCTTCAGAATTTTTATAACTTGTACTTCTCAGATCTAACTTGATGTGCATTAACAGTTCAATAATAATTTTATCACAACAGAATTAATGGAGTACACTAAGAGAATTCAACAAATTTCTGAATAATGGAGCTTGGAAATTATCATATCACCCTTATAAATTACAATTTCGCACAGATTTCTGTTATAGATAAATTATCTTGTACCAACCAATCTAACAATGCTATACTTCTGTAGAATCTAAGAACAATAAAGTCAAATCCACAAGTTGGTTAAATTGTAGAAATTACTAACTGCGACCTGTAAAATTCTATTGAATAAATATTTTATATTGATTAACAATAAAAGGAAACATTCATGTAATATATTATGTTCTTGATAATTATTTTATAGATGGAAGAAACTAGTATTTCCTTGTGAAGAACACGTCAGATGGCCAATGAAAATAACTGAAGATCTACTGACAGTTAACAAACACGTTCATGAATATAGTGAGAGTCCACATTTAACATTTCAATTTATTATAAATATTTATTATGTTCAATTTTTTTAAATGTATGATGTGGGACACAACTGGGTCAAGAAAAGGAAAGAAGGATAAGACAAAAAGAGAATAAAAAAGAACATGTTGACTTAGCCTAACTTTGAATTTATATAATCATAACTCAACGTACTTTGAATTTATATAATAAATAATTTATTCTACACATATTTACTTCTTGATCGAGAAGACCTGGTACACTGATGGCCTATTACCTAGAGGGGTACACTGATGGCCTATTACCAGTTACACTACATCCATTCAAGTATCTTGCAAGGAGTGATTAAATAATCTCACAATGTAATCTGAGCTATCTGTGCATCTGAATTACCAAGGGATATATTAAGCAGGGTCTGGAAAACAACAACTACCTCCCCACCCCCCAAAAATTTACCCTCCCCCACCATCTACAATTGAATAGTTACCCCCGAATACAGATCTAACCCACAAAAATTCGAAAATGGAGCTTTCAGAGGTATAGTGACCTATTGGACATAATACACAGTCCCCTCAATTCTGAGGGCGCACTGGGCATCAAACTTATGTCATTCTTTAGGCAAAGCTTTTGTATTGGCGACTAGTGATCTATCTGCAGCAAGATGTCGGATCAATGTGATTATGTTACGAGCAGTAATGCCTTGATTAAAATTTGACTTCAGAATGATTCACAGTTAATAATATATTGATGGCATTATATATTGATGGTATAGTCAAAGAAAGTCAAATATTCATGTTACATTACAATAATGAAGTACCTAAATCTTTTTTAAAAATCAAATCAGAACAAAATTATCTGTAGTTCTTTCCAGCCTATTTCTGCATTGTAGTCAAAATATTCTTCCAATTTGGTGTCTCTCACGTGGACTCCCCTTACTACTTTTAATTCTCCGATATCAGTGTAAACAGCACATTAAATATATGCCATTAGAATATTACAAAAGAAAGGTTTTTCCTATACTCCAATTTCAATGTAGTGTCCCATCAAGGTCACGAGCTGCAACACTGATCTCGAGGGGAGGGGTCATCAAGTCAGAGCTTCAATGCCAACCAGCAGAGCTACAACAGCAACCTTCTAACGATATTGTTATGTTTATGTAATAATATAAAATGATAATTTCTGTCTGACACTTCAACTATCATGTGAAAAATTCTTAAAGAAATGAAGTATAAAATATATATCGTTTTTTAAAAATTCAAATGTTTAAATGAAAACTGCTTTCTGCTGTAGAATTTAATGTATTCACAATCGATGTAAAAACTCCAACCATGTCTGAAGCGTGTTTTAGCTGTAAATAAAATTATTAGTTTATATTAATGTGAAAAAATTATGGCAGTCATTGCGTTCTGTTATCCGTGCAATTTAAAATGATGAAAATAATATTTGGATGAATTTCGGGAATGTTTGTGAACCTGGCAACGGATGGGTGCAAACATGTAACAAGTACGGATGGAATGGATCTGAGAGACCCGGTTAAAAAACAATTATATAGCAAATATTTGGTTTATATCATTGTTAGAGGACTTTATTAAGTTAGTTTTATATAAAAAAAATTGTTATTATCATTTTTTTTCTTATCAAAAAATATTTGGTAAATTTAAGGAGCACAATGATGCCTCCCTAATACCTTCCTAGTCATTCCACTGGACATTTGGACCCATTTTTTGACATTCAGACAAATTTGACTTCAGTGATACATGTAGAATTGAATACTAGACAACAACAACAACAAAAAAAGAGCAATAATAAATAATTCTAATAATAGTAATACATGCCCACTCGATTACAGTTATACAAATGGATGGGTTGGGTCTTAAGAGACCCACAGATGAAAAAAATTACACATATCATTTATACAACTTATACAGAAATAACTGCCACACTGTATATCATTTGCAAATAAAAGAAACGTAGAAAGACTAACAAGCTTCTGGTATTTTTCTGTATATCAGTGGCTGATGTTTTTGTTAAGTCAAGGGTGTCGCAGACCCTACCCATCCGTTGAAGATTTGTGCGCTTGCCATTCTACACCTGTGAACCAACATTTGTAACGTATCCCTATGCACCGAACTTTTCCAGAAACAATTTTCAAAACAGTTAATAGTAAGCCACTCTTCAAAAAAGGCAACAAAAATTAAAATCAAAATTATTGGCATATTTCTGTATCACTAGTGATAGTATTTGTATGATACACATTTGACATCAATATGGAATCACACTATGTAATATCAGTATATGTCTAATAATAGTTCTATAAAATTAATTTGTATATACAGTAAAACCCTGCTATAAGAGATTCCCGTGTATAGTGGACAAGATTTTATTCCCCGCCATGCGTTTCTTCTTGCTTGTAAGAGACAAGGCGTGGAATTTCCCCCCAGGTGACTCAGGAATTTCCTCAGCGTGGTAAGGGTTGAGACACGTGCTTAAAATAGGCTGGAGCAGAGGTTCACAACACCAGCCCCGCCGGTGGGGGGGGGGGGGGGGGCGCGCGAAGCTCTTGTGAAGAAAGCTCATTCAGTAAGCTCTGTGTCTTTTGGCAACAAGAAAGATGCCTATAGTGTGACTTTTGTGACCATGCCCCTAGAAGGTATCAGCTGTTTACGGTTCCATCCAATCGGAAGCTTCTGTGTTGCTAGTGATGTCACGATGGTGACTTTCAAGCTCCCAATTGGCATTAGCAGCTGATACCTGCCAGAGGCAGAGTTGAATAAATCACAGTATTTTGCTTTTAGTGTTTTGACCAGTGTTTCCAATTGTTACTTTCTCGTATACATACATATATACATAATGTAGAGAAAGTAACATAATGCTGGAGAAAATCGACTTCGAGATTTTAACAGAATGCATGTTTTGAGGTCGTCTGATACCAAAAAAGGGTTGTTTTTTTCTTACAAAACTTCCCTTCGTCCTTCCATGAATAACACTAGTGCCAAAACTATTCGTACATTTTTTCCAAAACGAATATTCCGCGATTGATCTGTTTCCGTTCGGAACTCTGCAGTTTTGAAAAACATTCTCAATTTTTGTGGGTACTGTACATGAAGCATGTACACGAGACATTTTCAAAATTTCCCCAAAAATGGCTCCAAATTTTTTCTTTAAATTTCTTGTAAGAATAGAGTGAAATTCACTTATAGAGGTGGCATTGTTAGGATTTTTACTGTTAACTATAAATTTTCGAAAATTGAAAAAGTTCGCATTTTTTCAGTGTTTTTCTACAGCTACAAAATTTAAGAGAGAAATTTTTTCTTATAATAAAAATGTTTATAATTAGGTCTTTTATCAACGTTATGGACTAAAAAAAGGTTTTCACATAATAGCGAGTGAAATAATAAACATTTACTTAAACAAGATTTTTCCAAAAACTGCTCCAAATTTTTTCTTTAAACTTTTGGTATGATAGTTATAAGGTACTTTATAAGACTCTTAACATCATTTTTCTCTATTCATTTGTTTTTTTTTCAAAAATTACACCAACGTAATTTTTTTATAACTCTCGTGTCAGTATTTACATTAGAAGCAATTTGTTTACATAATCCATTTATGAGCACATGTGCTTTAAATGTCAAAGTTCACTCAATAGATCTGGTTAAATGAGCTCTGGAACCAACTCATTTATGTTTCCTAAAATTTAAAGTAAGTGTACATATCATACTAATCCACTAAAAATATGGTAACATCTCATTAAATACGTCAAAAACGCATTTCCCACTTATAAGAGACAAAATTCCATTCCCCCAGGTGTGTCTTATACAGGGGTTTTACTGTAGTATGGTACATCAGTGTACCAAACTAGGCTAGAATGGCTTAGTTTCAAAGACTAGAAGCTGTGTTTTATACTTCTGTTAACTGAGAGCATCTTTGCTGTTTCAGCCTGTCATGTAAATACATAACTTTTTGTCAAAATAGTGGTACACACTGAAAGTTATTCTTTGTACTTTATACTTATTGAAGTATAGATTAGCACATTGTTCAAGTTTTTAAGGGCTATTGGCACTTGAACATTCACAAAACCACAAGATTTTGTTCAACAAGTAAAACTTACCTTGTTAAGTTTCAGGAAGATACCATTGTTAATCTGTCTCAATCTGAAGAGTTGTAGCACTTTCCGTACCTTTGGTGCAACTTGGTTTACACTGAAAGAAAATTAACAATTTTAACATCCGTTCATAAGAAATTAGATCAAATTCAGATGTATGGAACTTCAACATTAGCTTCACCCCCCCCCCTGCCTCGGCACACAATTCTAATAAACTTTGGTTTAATGCAACCTGCATTCCATTACCATTCTGTCACTTGTGCAACCATTCGTAACACAAGTACTTCCCTGTTGGACTCTGTCCAACGCACCTATTAAGACATTTTCTTTTTTACATTAATATCATTAACACACTATTCCTATTAATCTGTAATTATATTATAATTGATTACATTATGGAAAGAAATAATAAAAATTACAAATCATATCTGAAGCTTTGTTTATATTATTTTTGTCACATGCGCGGTCATCCTAGGCATGAGTGCTTGCGCATAGAACTACATGCAACACTCGCATTATTAAGTTTTCTTCATTTCCTAATATTTTTTTTTGCACAGTAAAGAGAGAAACAAATACATTTGAAATAAAAACTCTTTCATATTACAGAAAAAATTTTGATCAGTATTCAAGAACACTGTTTCATACGCCAGTACTCGCATGTTGGATTCTGTCAAACATGCACGATTTTACTTCGGTATGATGACATTGCACAACAGAGAAAAAAGATAAACAATACCCTTTTCAGTCACCGACTGAGGAATAGAAGCATTGTTTTATTTGTGGAAGGCTAACACTTCTATTTTAATTACAAAAGAAACTTGTTTGACTCTATCCAACTGCGCAAGTGATGGAGTAAAGGTATTGCTAAGCAATTGTCCAATTGTGTACAACCATAAGGTACAGGGCAAAATAGGGCAGGATATTTAGAAAAGTAGACTTTCACAACATAAACACAAACAAAAACAAGGGTCAAAGTAGGGTGTACGGTACACCCTTACAGAAGCGATGCGAAATTAATAAAACTTCCCAATAGGCGATTTTCATAGCTCAAAGTTTTGAGACGCCCATATAAGCTTTGTCCCCGACGCATTATTATGCCAAATTACTTTCAAAGGCAAGTTTTCTTGCTTCGCTCGCCCGGATCCAAGTCACGGCGAGGCTCAGGCCTTCGGCCCTCACGTTCACTATAAACAACCTGGAGTCTATCCACCGCATTATTATCAATTCACTTTTGTAAGAAATCACTTCAGTAAGAACTTTATTAAAATTCCTTTAGTATTTAAACTGCGCATTTGCGAACACATGAAGATACGCGAAATGCCGGTTTGAACAACTTCCGTAAGTGGTACCATACTCTAGACTTTAGCCAAAACAAGATATTATCATAGTAACTGCAATAGGTCATATGTCAAATCTACCAAAGTTTTCAGGAGGAATGAAAAACATTCTGTACCTCTATGTCTTCAAAGTCACAATCACAAAGTTGTTTTATTCAAGTTTTCAATAGTCTGTCATCTTATGACCTATTGCAATAACTGCAGTTCTCCAGATTAATCACAATGGTGTAACAAACAAGCAGGGTTTTTTTTTTGACATGCAACCATAACTGTATTTGCAGTTACCATGATATATTAGAAGGGAAACTTGCCCATTTCACCTATATTCATACCATAAACTTCAATGCCATATAGGCTCAGTATATCTCATCAACCATTTTGATAATTAAATCAAATCCATAGTTTCAACAATTTACACAATATATATTAAAACTAAACTCACCCTCTAATACGGATGACAAAAGCAAGTTTTGCCTCACCAGGAATGTAATAGTTTCCACGGCTCCTGGCTTGGCGAGCCAACCTGATTTCATCTCTTTCCCGTTGGCGATACTCCTTAATATATTTCTCAGCCCTCTTGAAAATTTCTGCTCTGCGTCTCTTGGCACCAACACTTTTCTAATTAAAATACGAAAATAATGTAAATTAGAGGAACGACAGCTCTGAAGTACTTACTTAAAATTAACAATTGTGTAACGTCTGACTAACTGTATATATCTTACCCTGAGTGCAACTGCAATCTTCTGCTTCCTGACAATATCCCGTCGCTTACGGCGTTTCAGGACACTTTCAGGAACAGCAGGCAACTTTGTAGGAACGCCTTCACCTGCGGCTCCTGGCGTCTTGGGCTGTTCTCCTTCTTTAGGGGTTTTGGATTTTGGCTGAGGCTTTCTGCCAATAATTTTCCCAGTTGGCTTAGCTTTGCTCAGTTTGCCACCCCTCTTTACGTTCCCAGATTTCTTGACATCACTCTGAACATCCTTCGCGGCATCTTTTGGTGGAGTTGTTTTGGAAACAACATCCTTCTTGGCAGGAGGCTCCTTTTTCGCAGGGGCGTCTTTCTTCGGAGCTTCCTTCTTTTGCCTGGAGAAATTGAAATCACGTAAATTCGTACATACGACACAAGATGTTCTCTATAGAAAAAACTTACACGTATATACTAATATAAGACAATTAATTTTACATCCACACAAAAATTATAATTCACACGCTTTCGACAAATATTTTATCTCACAAACGTCGATGAAAGTGGATAACATTAATCTAAGCCACATGTACTTACGTGTCCGCCATTGCGCTATACACAAGTGAGAGCCTTCTTCCTCCACAAGAGAGCAGGCGCGGACCAGAGAGTATCAGTCGCGGCCACCAACCGCACGGGAAATACAAAACCCGGAAGTCGCATCTGTTCACAGAATATACAGCGGGAAAATGTAAGAATAAACTTACCAACTTTCCACAGAAAATGCACAATACAGAACACACAAGTGGCCAAGGACATGGAAGATTAAAGAAACTAGTGGTGTTACAAAACGGCACAGACTTTCCCATATTACTTTTCATTTTCTTTGGTCTGGGCAAGTTATTCGGACTTGCCACATACTCTTGCCAGCCGCTATCCATCGCCGCCAAAACATTTTTTTAATGTTATTTTTTTGTTTTTCTATCAGTAGAACCGATATATTACTTGTAGAGAATATCATAAAAGAGTAAATCCTCGTCCTGTTTAGAAATTTTTGTTGAAAAATCTAGAACCGTTTTTCAGAAAATGGCGTTTTAAGTATCACTATGATGGGAAATTTGGTGCTCTTTTTAACAGAAAACTTTTTAGTTTTCGAAAACCTTTATTTGAAGTCATTTGAAGCACTTCTACTTACAAATGCAAAAAAAAAATTACATATTGATGGAAATGTACATATTAAAGGAGTGAGAGATATTTAAAAAAAATATATATTTGTATAATTTTTGGAGAAAAAAACAAAACAAAATTATACAGCAAAATTAATCTTTCACCAATCACCTCGAACATTGCAATTAACACTTTATGCACGAAAAGTTTGAAAAAAATATGTGGACTCGTTTTTGAGAAAATGGCGATTGACCGTTTCTGAAAATGTGAAATTTTAAGCTAATTTACTGAAAACTGTTGATATTTCTAGAAATTATATATTACAAATATTTAAAGCACATGCACTCAAAATATAATGTGAACAAATGGTCGTTATACAAAATTATAACGACGTGAGAGTGATTTTTGAAAAAAGAAATAGACCAATATGGCGTTTATAACATCTTATAGAGTACATTTAACACTATCCCTACCAAATGTTTAAAGAAAACAATTGAAGCCGTGAAAACGGTTTCACCACGCCGGATTTCACCAACACTCGTCAAATCTCTCTCGACGGTCGTCATTTTTGACGAAAGTCAAAATATTGACGATCGTCACGTTTCACCAACACTTTGCTGTTAGAATTCACGCTCCGTTAACTTCAACGATTCTTCAAGGTTAGTGTGTCAATTTTTACTTTCCCGTATACGTACGTATACACGGAGTGATATACGTAGTATAGGGAAAGTTATGTAATGCTGCGCGAAAAAATGGCCAATTTTCGGCAGGAAAAAATTAATTGCCGGGCCGTGAAAACGAGTAAGTGGATAAAACCAGTTGCTAAATGAACAAAAAAATCCCCTAATACGTGGTGTAGCCAGAAACCCTCTTTTGTGGGTCCTTGATACCGAAAACCCAATAGAAAGGACTATACTGCGATTTTTGTAGGAAGAGCTCTCAAGATAACTCAAATCCCATCTTCGCGATGGAATATGTCACGGCATTTCGTATCATTCACAGTCGTTCCGCTAGATTTCGCACGATCGCGACCGTATGAAGCAATGCTTGCGATCATGCGACTTCTACCGGCAAAACCGAGAAAAGACGCGAAATGCCGTGACATATTCCATCCCGAAGATGGGATTTGAGTTATCTTGAGAGCTCTTCCTAGAAAAATCGCAGTATAGTGGTGCTACAGAATGGCACAGACTTTCCCGTATTAGCTTTCTATTTTCTTGGGTCTTCGCTAGCTATTCGGAATTGGCACATACTCATTCTTGCGAGCTACCATCCATCATCGCCAAAAGTACATTTTTTTGTCATTTTCTTAATTTTTTGGTTTCCTATTGGTAGAACTGAAATATTAATTTCAGAATATTAAAGAACGCAAAAACCTAGCCCTAAATGGCAATTTTCTTTTAAAAATTATGTGCCGTTTAAGAGAAATGGCGTTTTAGCACTACTAAAAATGCGAAATTTGCAGCTCATTTTCACAGAAAATTTTTGAGTTTCAAAATACTTATTTTGAAGTAATTTAAAGCACTTACACTCACAAATATAATAATCTTTACAAATTGCGGGTAATGTGCATATTAAAGATGTGAGTGATCTTTAAAAAAATTTACATTTATATAATTTTTGAAAAAACAAAAAATAACTCAAAATAAACTTTACGCTATACTAAAGAGTGTAATTAGCAAATCCATTACAAAAGTTTCAAGAAAAAAATTGCAGCCATATACGTGATAATAGCGTTTGAGCATTTCTGAAAATGCCGAAATTTGAGCTACTTTTCACAGAAAACGGTTGTGTTTTCGAGAAACTTTACTTGACATTATTTAAAGCACATGTACTCGTAAATATAATAATGTAAAAAAATCGCCGATAATGTAAATATTAACGACGTGAGAGACAAGTAAAAAAAATTTACATTTTTGTAATTTTTGAAAAAACCAACAGATAGACCAAAATGGCTTTTATGTCATTGATAGAGTACATTTACCACTATGCCTACCAAACGTTTAAAGAAAAAATTTGGAGCCGTTTTTGAGAAAATCTTGTTTTTGTAATTTTTTAATGTTGCACATATTGCACGCAATATTGCACGAAAACTACCAACATTTTGAGAAACATTTACATGACCTTTATTAAAGAACTCAATATGCAGAACAAATTTTATTTGAAGAAAAAATCTCTATCTTCAATTTTGTAGTTGGAGAAAGACGCCGAAAAAATTCAAACTTTCACAATTTTCGAAAATTTAGAGCTGTACATGAAAATCAGACCTATGCCATGTTAAAAAGTGTATTTTACTCTATTCATACCAGAAATTTAAAGAAAAAATGTGGAGCCGTTTTAGAGAAAATTTTGAAAATCCCCTGGGTGCTTCATATAAAGTACCCCAGATTTTGAAGAATCTTTTTCAAAATCTCAAAGCTTCGACTAGAATCAGATCGACCGGGGAATATCCATTTTGGAAGAAATCGTGCGTATGGTTTAGGCGCTAGCAGTGTTCACAGACGGACAGACAGACGGACGGACAGACGGACGTTTTCCTTTCAATTGGGTTTTCGGTATCAGGGACCTAGGAAACAGGGTTTCTGACTACACCACGTGTTAAGGGATTTTTTTTCTTAATTTAGCAACTGGTTTTGTCCACTTACTCGGTTTTACGGCCCGGCAATTAGTTTTTTTCCGCCGAAAATTGGCCATTTTTTCGTGCAGCATTACATAACTTTCCCTATTTTACATATATCACTCCGTGTGTACGTACGTATACGGGAAAGTAAAAACGTCCGTCTGTCTGTCCGTCTGTGAACACTGCTAGCGCCTAAACCATACGTACGATTTCTTCCAAATGGATATTACCCGGTCGATCTGATTTTCGTTGAAAATTTGAGATTTTGAAAAAGATTCTTCAAAATTTGGGGGTACTTTATATAAAGCCCCCCGGGGATTTTCAAAATTTTCTCAAAAACGGCTCCAAATTTTTTCTTTAAATTTCTTGTATGAATATAGTAAAATACACTTATTAACATGGCATAGGTTACGATTTTCACGGATAACTATGAATTTTCGGAAATTGTGAATGTTTGAATTTTTTTCGGAGTCTTTCTCCAACTACAAAATTGAAGATAGAGATTTTTTCTTCAAATAAAATTTGTTCTGCATATTGAGTTCTTTCATAAAGGTCATGTAAATGTTTCTCAAAATTTTAGTAGTTTACGCGCAATATTGCAACGTGCAACATTGCAATATGTGCAACATTAAAAATGACAAAAACAAGATTTTCTCAAAAACGGCTCCAAATTTTTTCTTTAAAGTTTTGGTAGGGATAGTGGTAAATGTACTCTATCAGATGACATAAAAGCCATATTGCTCTATAGGTTGTTTTTTTCAAAAATTACAAAAATGTAAATTTTTTTACTTGTCTCTCACGTCGTTAATATTTACAGTATCGGCGTTTTTTTCACATTATATTTACGAGTATATATGCTTTAAATAATGTTAAGTAAAGTTTCTCGAAATCACAACCGTTTTCTGTGAAAAGTAGCTCAAATTTCGGCATTTTCAGAAATGCTCAAACGCCATTTTCTCATATATGATTGCAAAGTTTTTCTTGAAACTTTTGTAACAGATAATGATAATTACACTCTTTAATATGACGTAAAGTTTATTTTGAATTTTTTTTTGTTTTTTCAAAAAATATATAAATGTAAATATTTTGAATGATCTCTTACATCTTTAATATGCACATTATCCGCAAATTGTAAACATTATTATATTTGTGAGTGTAAGTGCTTCAAATAATTTCAAATAACGTATTTTGAAACTCAAACATTTTCTGTGAAAATGAGCTTCAAATTTCGCATTTTTAGTCGTTCTAAAATGCCATTTTCTCTTAAACGACACATAATTTATGAAGGAAAATTGCCATTTACGGCTAGGTTTTTGTGTTCTTTAATATTTTAAAATTAATATTTTTGTTCTATCAATAGGAAACCGAAAAAAATAGAAAATGACAAAAAAATGTACTTTTGGCGATGATAGATGACAGGTGGCAAGAGAGAGTTTATGGCAATTCCGAATAGCTAGTGAAGAACCAAGGAAATAGAAAACTAATACGGTAAAGTCTGTGCCATTCTGTAGCACCACTAGTTTCTCTTCATACCGAGGTTGGCTACTATGTGAGGTTCCAACGCGGTTGCGCACTGGCTATTGAACCTGTTGACGAACTATTATACTGATTATATGATAACTACTTCTGAAGACGAACTATTATATTCGGTAGGTTGGCACGAAGTCTACATACTTCGTGGTTGGCACATGATGAAAATCACATATTTGTATATTTACAAAGAAATACATTTTTCTATTTCTGAATCGTTCTAATTCATTTCCTCTGAAGACGAAATTTGCACATGTGTGCAGTCTGTCATATCTGTATCCCCAGAAAAGTTCGCTATTGTAAAAAAATAGTTTTTGGTTAGGCTTCCCATGGAAATACCACATTCTATGGGGATAGAGAAGGATTTGCCAAAGAAACGATTTTTTTTTATTTACGCAATCGCTCTCTGTGATGACAAAATTCCATTGCAATGGCTGGAGGAAATGTCCTACATCATAAAATATTAAAGCTATCAACTACTGGGAATGGGCGTTGATTTATTTCTGTTTGAGGGATATTCCAGATGCGGTTTTATTTCCTCTAAATTCTTCCGTAACACTTTTTCGACATTCTCTCGTTATGAATTGAAGATCTTCCCATTAATAAAATGTATATATTTTTTAATCATTGCTTGTGGGTCATTCCATGCAAAAAAGTAGGAAATCTGACACTACATCTCAGAATTTAAAAATATTTTGCCACCTTACTTAGCATGATACCTGCATAAACTAGGTAGAATATTTTTGTCTCATCATCCATTGTTTAGCAACTTGTTTAGACACTTGAAATATTAGGTTAGCAGTCTGTAGACATTCCGTTATGATTTTTTTCCGATGATATGCAAACAAGCAAAAAATATGAAAGTGACACTATTTGTAGAAGAAATGTAAAGGATAATTTTACACTAAAGATATTTTTTACCGTGAGTCTTTAACAATTAGGATGTAAACAAATTCTAAAAAATGCAATAAATGGAAATATAATATTTTTAAATTCTTGAATTTTGGAAGAAAAATTGCTGAAACTACTTTCAAGCAACTCTGTAAATTTCATCATGGAATCTTAAATGGTTTTAAAGTTATGAATAAAAGTATCTTACTGGCGCTCCATAAACGAACTCTTGTCGGCGGCTAGAGCCGCCACGCCCCAGCGCTCTTCGTCAGCACTCGGCGTTACTTTTTTCCTCCGCGGCGCGATGGTGGATTTTGCAAAACTACTTCTCTAGGTGTTAATTTTGCCATACGAGCTACATGAAGAGATATGCCAAATTCGACCATTATTTTTTGTTCACTCCAACGTTTTGGTAAACACGTTAAAATCACATATTTCTCATTCGATGTTTCACATTTGAAAATTTTTCTTTGAATTGTGTCAACATTTCTTCTCTATCATTGCTTTCTGTACTCACATAAAATAATTCAGAAACTGCTTTATTTACGGCACTCGCCTTTCTCCTTGCGTACGATTTCTCTCGGGTTTGTTTTCGCAATGACAATGGTGATTGACCCAGAGGGTACAAAATGTTTACATTACTGATAGTGGCTTCCTCTGCAACTCCTGGGGCTACGTACTCCTCTTCATGTGACGTTTTCACTTCACTGTTTCAGTTGAGTCACTGAGATCTGCATTGGGCATTTTGGATATTTTGTGACGACACAGATCGCATACCACCTACCACTAAATTCGATATTTTCTTCCGCATCGCCTCTGTTATCTTTCTCTTTCCCACCCGACTTTTGTGCTTCTCAAGTCCGAATGGATAGCAGCACCAAAGCCTGTTAAAGGTATTCACAATCTTTGGCATTTTCTATCACGATGTATCACTGAACAGTAGCACGCGGAAACTAAGCCTGTAAACTGGTGTCAGGATCCCTTCGAAAGCATCGATGATTATCCCTAGGGAATTAACTAGGCGGTGCCTGCCTACGACCTTGCCTCACCCCTCGCTCGGCAAGGGCACGCGACTTTCAACCTTAAGAGCAAAATGCGCGTATACTTTTTACTTAATAACTTACGTATTTTTTAAGATTCCATCGCGACACTTTGCAGAATGGTTATTTATTGGTTCTTCTTGCAGTGTGTAAAATATGAAAGAAAGAAAATATTACTGTTGAAGAAAAATGTAATTGTTTAATTTATTAGCATTTTTTATTATAAACAAATATCTCAATCCATAATATATTATCAACTGTTTAAAATATGATAATTTATCTTCAAAATAGTGTGCTCGTTTTTAAAGTTTTATTCTTTTTATGAACGTCATAATTATAATAATTATTGAGTACATTGTGTCATCGTCCATGTTTAACCCATAATTGTTGCTAAACTGCTGAAGATATTAATTCCATAAATTGTCTTTTAACTGTTCATCATTAGTAGATTAATGTAATAAAATATGAAAAAAAATCTGAGACTCATTGTCAGAAAACCTGAAATTTGGCATGGAATGACCCTTGTTCTAGATCCATGGTTTGTAAATATGCAAAAGTTAAGCATCAAAATTATCTCCCATGATATCACACATGTCCCTCTTGAACATCAAAACAGTAAAATAACTAGTTTAATGAAATACAATGCACGCGTTTGATTCACCCTAACCTTACAACAGCAGTTTAACGAGTCATCAAAGACGCTGATGGCGGAGTACCGGCCGACCGGTACCACGCCAAGTGATTTTGGTGGACCGCGGTCCATCAAAATTTGACGAAAACTTTGACGATCGTCAGGCGAAACGACCTGGGTGAAACGTAAATAAGGCGTTTGACGCACCGTCAATGGTTTGACGTCCGTCAAAGCTGCTGATCAGCGTTGGTAAAATCGACCGGTTTATGAGAAAATCTTGATTTTGATCTTTTTAAAATTTCACATATTGCTTTGCGCGAAAACTACTACAATTTTCAAAAAATGTATTTGACCTTAATAAAAAAATAAATATGGACAACGAATGTTGTTTGAAAGCAAAATGTCTATCAGTGGATTTCAACAACACTCGTCAAATCTCTCTTGACAATCGTCATTTTTGATGAACGTCAAAATATTGACGCATCGTTACGTTTCACCAACGCTTTTCTGAAAGAATTAACTTTGACGATTCGTCAAGGATCGTGTGTCGGTTTTTTTCTCATCGTACAGAGGTTGGCTATCATGTCGGGTTTCAACGCGGTTCCTCATTGGCTATTGAACTTGTTGACTACTGAAGACGAACTATTAAATTTGGTAGGTGGGCACATTATGAAAATCACATATTTGCACATTAACAAAGAAATACATATTTTTAATTTATGAATCGTTATACTTCAATTCCCCTGAAGACAAAATTTGCACATGTGTGCGGTCTGTCATCTCTATCTCCAGAAAAGTTTGCTATTATAAAAAAAAAATGAGTTTTTGGTTAGGCTTCGGCACCCCATGGAAATACCACATTCTAGCATGGAAAAGGATTTGCGAATGAAACGATCTTTCTATTTACGCAATCGCTCTCTGTGATGACACAATTCCATTGCAATGGCCGGAGGAAATGTCATGCAGCATAAAATATTAAAGTTTACTGGGCATGGGCGTTGAGTTATTTGTTTGAGAGATATTCCAGACGCGGTTTTATTACTTTTAAATTCCTCAGTAACACCGTTTTCGACATTCTCTCGTTATGAATTGAAGATCTTCCAGTTAAGAAAATGTATATATTTTTGAATAATTGCTTGTTCTAGATCCATGGTTTGTAAAAATGCAAAAGTTAAGCATCAAAATTATCTCCCATGATATCACACATGCCTCACTTGAACAGTAAAGCAGTAAAATAACTAGTTTAATGAAATATAATGCACGCGTTTGATTCATCCTAACCTCACAACAGCAGTTTAACGAGTCGTCAAAGACGTTGAGGACGGGATACCGGTCCATCAAAATTTGCGAATATTTTGACGATCGTCAGGCGAAACGACCTTGATGAAACGGAAATAAGGCGTTTGACGCGCCGTCAATGGTTTGACGTTCGTCAAACCTGCTGATCAGCTTTGGTGAAATCGACCGTATTTTTATTTTTTTTTCTAATTCTAGGAAATCGCGGGAAAAATTCAAAGTTTTGATATTTACGAATATTCAGAGTTAACAGAGAAAAACGGACCTATGTCATCTTCATACGTGTATTTTTCTCTATTCTTTCAAAACTAGTGGTGCTACAGAATGGCACAGACTTTCCCATATTAGTTTTTCCTTGGGTCTTCGCTAGCTATTCGGAATTGCGACATACTCTTTCTTGCCAGCTACCATCTATCACCGCCAAAAGTACATTTTTTGTCATTTTCTTAATTTTTCGATTTCGTATTGGTAGAACGAAAATATTAATTTTAGAATATTAAAGAACACAGAAACCTAGCCGTAAATGGCAATGTTCTTTTAAAAATTATGTGCCGTTTAAGAGAAATGGCGTTTTAGCACTACTAAAAATGCGAAATTTGCAGCTCATTTTCACAGAAAATTTTTGAGTTTTCAAAATACTTTATTTGAAGTTATTTTAAGCACTTACACGCACAAATATAATAATGTTTACAAATTGCTGGTAATGTGCATATTAAAGATGTGAGAGATCTTTCAAAAAAATTACAATTATGTAATTTTTGAAAAAACAAAAAAATAATTCAAAATAAACTTTACGCTGTACTAAAGAGTGTAATTAGCACTATCCGTTACAAAAGTTTGAAGAAAAAATTTGCAGCCATATACGAGAAAATGGCGTTTGAGCATTTCTGAAAATGCCGAAATTTGAGCTACTTTTCACAGAAAACGGTTGTGTTTTCGAGAAACTTTACTTGACATTATTTAAAGCATATATACTCGTAAATATAATAATGTGAAAAAATCGCCGATACTGTAAATATTAACGACGTGAGAGACATGTAAAAAAATTTACATTTTTGTAATTTTTGAAAAAAACAACCGATAGACCAAAATGGCTTTTACGTCATTGATAGAGTAAATTTACCACTATGCCTACCAAAAGTTTAAAGAAAAAATTTGGATCCGTTTTTGAGAAAATCTTGTTTTTGTAATTTTTTAAAATTGCACGTATTGCACGCAATATTGCACGAAAACTACCAACATTTTGAGAAACATTTACATGACCTTTATTAAAGAACTCAATATGCAGAACAAATTTTATTTGAAGAAAAAATCTCTATCTTCAATTTTGTAGTTGGAGAAAGACGCCGAAAAAATTCAAACTTTCACAATTTTCGAAAATTTAGAGCTGTACGTGAAAATCGGACCTATGCCATTTTAAAAAGTGTATTTTACTCTGTTCATACAAGAAATTTAAAGAAAAAATGTGGAGCCCTTCTTGAGAAAATTTTGAAAATCCCCGAGGTGCTTCATATAAAGTACCCCCAGATTTTGAAGAATCTTTTTCAAAATCTCAAAGCTTCGACTAGAATCAGATCGACCGGGGAATATCCATTTTGGAAGAAATCGTACGAATGGTTTAGGCGCTAGCAGTGTTCACAGACGGACAGACAGACGTTTTCCTTTCAATTATGTTTTCGGTATCAAGAACCTAGAAAACAGGGTTTCTGGCTACACCACGTGTTAGGGAATGTTTTTTCTTAATTTAGCAACTGGTTTTATCCACTTATTCGTTTCACAGCCCGGCAATTAATTTTTTTCCGCCGAAAAGTGGCCATTTTTTCGCGCTGCATTACATAACTTTCCCTATACTACGTATACGGGAAAGTAAAAATTAAAGAAACTAATGCTTGTACGACAGCACATGCTTTCTCGCGTTGTTGGAATATTGTTAAGTGGCATATACAGTTTTCGTGCCCTGGGCTACCGCTGACATTAGAAATAATGTTTGACTATATAACTATACATATTGTGTTGCTTTTTTCCTTGGCACGTGGGGTCTTGTCTTAACGATGGAAGATCTAACGGTATTTCGCGTCGTGCCGCTAGAAGTCGCATGATCGCCAGCAGAGGCGTATCTAGGTATCCAGGCGCCCATGGCAAACAGAATTAGCACCCCTGTCAGGATACTTAAAACTAGGGTTTTTGTTGTTTGCTTTAGAGTATATATTGTAAATAGCGCCCTCTTGTGAGTGGTGCCCATGGCACGTGCCGTGTCTGCCATACCGTAGATACGCCTCTGATCGCCAGCACTGCTCGATCCCCGCAGTGTGGGATCGTGAGCACGTAAGTGAACAGTTGTAGACGATCACCGGGACCCTCAGTTTCACGGTGCCACTCACGCCGTTAGGTGTGAGGCAGTCAGT
>JAHLJT010009436.1:190936761-190956170 GCA_031308135.1 Acheta domesticus | reverse complement strand
ATGCGATGCTAAGCTCCTGGTTGCCGGTTCAACTCGGCAACCCATCTGTTGGGCCCCTGACGCTTCGACCTTAAGGCAGGATTAGGGGAAGGAGACCTCTTGGGGTACTCTGGAATCCACATTTAGAAGTCCGGCGGGAAATTACCTACCGTGAAGTTGCCTTGGGCAAGGCAGTGGGGAGACGGGATGGGGCTCCGAGCTGTGCCTGGAACTTAGTTCAGGTGGCCCCCAGTTGGGCTCTTGGCTTCGACGTGGCAGTGGCCCAATACTCTGGGCCTAGAGGAGGGACTAGGTGTCCCGGTGCATACAGGTCTTTAGTTTATCTTGCAACTCATGTCTGAGAGCACATGTTCTTGTTTTGGTAATTTGGCAACCGCGTCTCTTTTACACCTTTCAAAACAGCCTTGCCTGGCACGTCGGGACAGCAGAGGAGGTAACCGTCAGGTCATAAGCGGCAGCAAGTTTCCTGTTTCTTTGTTGATCCCATTCAAGAGTGTCGGCGGGCAGGTACACGGCTCTCATGCCGAAAGAAAACTGTAATATTAATGTGGAGGGGAGTTATCGATTTATTTACAGCAACGTAACAATAATTATTTAAGTAAAGCCAGCTCAGAGAGAAATCGAAAAGATATATTGTGAAATATTACCGCCTAGCTCTTCATTTTATAACAATAATTATAATGTATTATTATTATTATCATTATTATTATTATTATTATGGAATCTGCATATTATGCAAATAAGAAAACTTTAGTAACAGACAATAAACATACCTAGAAATGTTATGATATTAATTATCGCTGAGGCCAAAAGTTAAAAATCGAGGTGGAGCGTAGCGGAACCGAGATTTTTAATTTGGACGAGGCAGTAATATCACTGTAACATTTTGTGGTATGTTCAGCATTTTATCGGTCAATCTCACGATTTTTGCGAAAATTTATATTACTGCGATAGTAAACATATGAATTCTGTTATTGCGGCATGTTACTATGATATTGTGGGGTATTGCTTGCGATATATCTATTTAAACAATATTCGTATACCGTGGTTTGAAAAAAGATGGATACAAATAATTCTCCTGAAGTTAAAGATAACTAAAGAAATGACGTTCGGTGAGGAAGTTGGCGCGTCGATTTCCAGTGGCGACACCTCAGATCGTCTGTAAATATGATTACCGAAGAAGAGGTTCATTTGATGGAATGTCAGGAAAATGAAAATAATTTACCTAAAACACATTTTAACTGTACTATTAAAACCTATTACAATGAACAATAATTATCTCAAAAACTAATATGAGTTACTTTTATTCTAAATTATTTGAATCTGATTTGTTTTCTACACCGACTTGTTTCTTTCGTAATAAACATTTGACTTGCGATGAATCAATGGTTGTTTATTCACGTTGCCAAAGATGTTAAAACCCGATGCTAAGGATGTTAAATTGATTAACATACAGATAGATATACGCCTGTAGGGTTGCATGTTAAAATGGGCTAAAGACGCATGTGACCGATAAAATTATTAAAAATACTAATGAAATGTAACTAAGTAGTACATTAATAATTATCGAAAATAATTAATAAAAAGTAATAAAATATAATTATCTTAAAATGACAAAAAAATGACAGTCGAGTAAATGCTCAAAGTGACCACCGTTTATGAAGAGACAGGCGTTTACTCTTTTCAGTGTAGTGGCTGCAGTACGTTGAAGAGTAACAAGGACAGAATACGTGCTTTCTCTTTCTTCCAACTAAAATTAGACACATTATCTCAGCCCGAAATCTGAGGGCACGCGACCGGGCTTCGCTAAAAGTGAAAGGGTGTCGAAGATATTTCACGCGTTGCCAAATTGGCAAAACAAGAGTTGGTGTTTCCAGACCTGGGTTGCAAGATACGATAAAGGCCCGGTATGTCCTCTCCATGTTTTGTGAGGGCATTCAATATCAAATAATTTAATGCTTTAATGTTAGTTTAAATTAGAATTAGGCACCTTAGTAACGGGTGTAAATAAATGACTAGGACGTTGCTAGGGAGAACACCAATATTATAATGTTTTGACATGTCACGATGTGTTGACACGTTGGTAAGCGAGCACCTTAGTAACAAAGATAAACAATTTCATGAGCCCGTGGTTATAGTGTAGCATCAGTGGAAAATGCGTGTGTATGAGTAGAAATTTCGCCCAAGAATGCACCTTGGTTATAAAAGTAAATAAATAAGAATCCGTTGGTAGGGAATATCAAACAAAATTTTGTACAACAATGAATACGTGTTTTCCTGGATCGAAGAACGAAAAAATAGTTGGAGCTCAGATTTCATAGCATGAGGATCATTTCTGAATTTAGGGGGTGCATGCTCGAGTTCAGACTTGGTATATTTTTGTGATCGAAAGTAGAGACTTGTAGAAATTTCAGAGATACAGTTCGGGACTATAACTTTTTTTTCGCGATTGAAAGTGGAACATAGAAACATTTTGGTGAAACCGTGCACTGACTTGGATTATTTTCATACCGATAGGGACGAACTTGTAAGAAACTTGTCAACTTTAATTAGTTTTCACCAGTGACGAAGGTGAAGCACCAGGCTAATGAACTTGTAAATATTTTGCCGAACAAGGCGAGGACTTTAATTATTTTACAAATGGATCGGGAAGTGTAAATAACTGTAGAGCTATTTATTTGAACTTTGATTATTTTCACCAGTGCTGATGGTGATATGGCAGGCTGGTGCAAGCAGCTTCGGGCGCATGAATAACCGATTCAATTAGTTATACACGGGTAGGTATCTGCATGGACGCATATGACTAGTGCATTATGTGAATGGGAGTGACTTCGTGGCGTGTCGGAAGATTCAAGATAGAAGGCATCAAGACTAGAACTGGTAACTGGTCGGTCGGAGGTGATGGTGTGGAGATACGCAGCGTCCGAGCGAAGCATCAACCGATACAACGGGAAGAGAGCTCAGGTCAATATTCGTACGAACAATTATTTTATTTTTCATGGTCATGACCAAAGTCAATAATTTTTAGAGTGTTGTTTCGATTCAAATGAAATCTTTGATTATAATCAATTCAAATTGTTCTAGTGCTAAAGAAAGTACAAAAACTTGGTTATTATTGTGCAATCTAGCACGGCATTAAAATAACTTTCAGGTTTTGTCGCTTTCCGTATGTGAGCCCACAGGGGGTAGATTGTGGTTGAACGATGAGGAAAGCCGAATTATGCCCCTTGCATATTCGAACCCTTGACAGTTAGAAATACAACGTGTTAATAGAGAGATATTTGATTCGTTTCAAGATAGATAGATAGATATAGCAACCGATCTTATATGTCGGTTGTGGGAGATTCTTGTAGGATCGTGGCACTTCTGAATATTTCAAAACAACACGTCTTATCATAGAACAACATATTATAAGGAATCCTCCCGCCTAACTTGGATTCTCTGAATATACTACAATATTTATTTAATTTCAACAACAATAACTATGTCCCTGTTCTGATCGCCAACTGTAGGAAATAGTAAATATTCCCCTTCTTCTATTATTGTTTCCGAACCCAAAATAACTTCGTTCCTGCTCGCGGGGCTAACTGTAGAGAATCGTAAATGCTCTCCGGAATGTTTATTTAATTGAAATTTATATCCACAAACCGACAACAATGTTCTTCAAAATGCTTCGAAATTTATTGATGTTATTACGTGACAAATTCCTTTCGTTAATATTGCTCCGCGGATATTAAAATTTGGGTTGTGAAGTCGCTCCTATACAGGTACGCGATTAACATTAGGCTGATCTGAGACATATTATTAGGTCGTATCCCATTTCTAAAATAGTCATATTCATTTCAAAAAAATTCTAATACCAACACTGTTGGCTAGATTTATTGATATAAATCCCCTTTTATCATTGCTATGCGTATTTATTGCAGCAACAAAATACGTATTTCAATCCAATTAACAAAAAATCACAAGATATCTACTTAAAAACAACACATTTATCATGTAACGCTTCAAATCACATTCATACATCAAAACATTTCATTCATACTGTGCATTTTGAAAATTCTGCAAATGGCCATCACAAATACTCAATTATAAGTACAAATCTTGGCCTTGCGACGATTTTCTTCTGTAATTAATTCAAGGAAGTTCAATTTTTCCTTCCCTGGAAAACTGACGGACGCGTAGCTGCTCCAGAATCACCGGAAGGAAGCTCCTCCCATTACCATATTATTTCCATTCTCTGTTATCAATTCGTCGACTTTTCACAAAAAAAAAATTCCAAATTCATGAACTTCAAAAATTTCACGAGCATGCACTCCAGACAACTGCTCTTCATCGAGTCCTAACACTGATTGACCAAAAGCATTGTTAGTGATCTCCCCTCAGCGCAGACCCAACAAAAGACAAATGTCGACACCTTCGCAAGACACATATCACTTTACTATTTAATTGGACCACAGTTCGTGTCCGTTCGCTTTGCAAAATTCATTCTACATTTCATTATCAAATTTTAATGAACAATATCTCGCATCCGGTTCGATTCAAACTTGTTTCAAAAAAGTCGAAAATGTTTTACTTGACACTCCATTTAATTCGGACTCAATTGTCTCTCATTATTCGGTGTCTTTAGCAATCATTATATTTAAACCTTTTACATTAAAACTGTCAACTTATGTAAATGTTTTCACAATTCACGTTAGACTTTATTAAATGATGTTCTCAATTTATTTGTCTGCACTCCGTCGGAATATTATCACAATTTAAATGTCTAATGTATTCATAATATTCCCTTTCCCCGTCGCGGTATTTCGCCTCGTTCTCAGTTGTGCCGCTGAGAGTCGCATGATCGCGACTCTATGGAGCAGTGCTGGCGATCATGCGACTCTTAGCGGCACAACCGAAAACGACGCAAAATACTGTGGGATATTCCATTTTAATGACACCCCCAAGCCCCAAGAAAGAAAAAAACGAAGTATAATTTGATACGCGTTGAAAGGAAAACTAAAAATTACAGAACAACAATAACATTGACACTAAAAAGAAAATATACAAACAAAAAGCAATTAACAATATTTTAAAAAATCAAAAGAGAAAATAACTGCAAAATTGTCATGAATTAATCTTTGATTTAAGATCTAAGATTTGCACAAATTAGAATCACAGCAATATCTTCAGTGACAAAATAAATTGAAGTTCAACAAATTGAATAAACGAAATCCTGGGTGAGATGATGGGAGAGCACATGAATTTCGTGTGATAGTGTCATAGTACTTTCTGTTTACGAAAATTGCAGTTAACTGTCCCTCCACATATACTGCATCAACATTCGTATGTAATTTCTTGCGCAAAATTAATTGGAATTACAATGAAATATCTTGCGTTCAACTAAAATGAAAAACACAGAATGTTGAAAGAAATTTCATGAAAAACTATAGAAAATTAGCATATATTACATCTAGTTTGATAGAATTAAGTTCACCTAATTTCTTCAACAGTTCATAACAAATATACTTTTATAGCAAATACAACAGTTTATAGCAATTAGAATTTTATAACACTTTTGATTATTTATGAATAGCTCAAATTACTTTCTAACTTGATTTGGATGCAACATTATTATCCATAATGTTCCTAAACAGCTAATAGCAAATACAACAGTTTATAGCAAATTGAATTTTATAATACTTTTAATTGTTTATGAATAGTTGTAATTACTTTCTAACTTGATTTGGAATAAACATTATCATCGAGAATGTTCTCTTTAAAGAATAAACTGCACGTGCATTTTAGTAACGTAACAAGATTCTTTACAAAATCAATGTGTTCTCACCTCAGAAAGATACATAACATCAAATGTCGTTTGCAAATAGTACATAGCTATTACGAAAATACTAATGGAAGAACTTATCAGTCATTCAACAAGAATGTTAATCGCCCATAAAACAATATCTGATGGTGAACTGCGTGAACATTACATCAGTCTACATTCTATAATCAATTGCTTCAAAATTCTCATTATGAGCTTCGTTACAATATATATAATTCATAATTGTTATAATTACAAAATAACATACAATATTATATAAAATAAATAATAAATAATGTTGTATAATAAAAAGAGTTCAAACTAGAAAAATCACATAATCGAAGATTATACTTGGGTTTTTATTTCTTGGCGCGTGCGGTCTTGTCTTCAGGATGGAACATCTCACGGTATTTCGCATCGTTCTCCGTCGTACCGCCAGGAATCGCATGATCGCGATTGTATCGAGCAGTGCTATATATATATATATATATATATATATATATATATATATATATTGAAATATACCATTCTCACGTCTCATCAAGATTGTGGCTGTAATCATGTCCTGTTCCAAATTTATTAAGGTTTGGGCGCCAGAAACAGGTTACATGAATTACTATCAAAGTTTTTCTATCTGATTTTAACAAAATTATCTAAACATCCAGCTAGCTTGGGTCGATGGGTCCGGATACAAATACTCGCTATCGCCTCGATAGCCGATTACCTGATCTGCCAACTATACAGTATGGCGTGGAATCTGAAATGTAATAATTATGCTACCAACTAATTGAAAATTATGATTGACAAATGAAAACAAAATTCAACAATTTATTTAACTTTAAATTAAAAACAATAAATTTGATGGTCATGACCCTTTTTGAAATAAATTGTCTCTTTTATACTGCAGTATTTTTTACCGTTTGTGCATGCCAACGCTCCGTGGTCGCTTCTCACTTGGCCGTTGTTAATTCCAGTTTCCGCTTCTTTCTTCGTTCTTGCGCCGCTGCTGACACGTCCAGTCCACACTGCCTAAACTATTTGTTAGTTCTTATCCGACGCTCCCCGGTTCCTAGTCTCTCCCACTGGTTATGTAAGCTATTGAAGTCCAACTGCAATGTCCGAAAATCGGAACAAGTCCGCCGCGAAATCACTTCTGGTAAATTATTTTCAAAGTCCGGAAACAAACTATCACTTCTCGCACAAGAAAACTATACAAGTCTCACTATCCCACTATATTGTCTACAACGATCTTCACGCCACGGCACCCAGAGAGAGAATGTACGATCTTCATTTCACGACACCCCGAGTCAGAATGTTCTGTTTAATGCATTTTTGAACCCTTCATGGCTCGGTCGGCGTCCATCCTTCTATTATTTCAAAACACGGCGGCAACATTAGACTATCTGATCTTTTATAGCCAACCCGTGCGTCTCTTACACATCCGAGTAGCCGTGACTTCCGTCAGTCATTCGTTTTTGCACCAATTATATCTTAGGTTCTTCAGCCCTCTAGCCGGCGTCCTGACGTCATCAAGGCCCGTGAATAGTTTGTTGACCTTGCCAACCTCCGCGCCGTCGTTGCTAAGTCCATATACCGCCATATTGTATCCCCATTTATCTACCCCATGTATAGCTAACATCATTAAATAAAATCTATCATATTCTGGTATATCACAATATATATATATATATATATATATATATATATATATATATATATATATATATATATATATAAGCATGCATGCCTTATTAGGCACCCCTTGCACTTGTACTGTATTGGGGGACTGAAGTCCCAAGGTGAGTCCCTAGGAGGTGGCCTTTACCTACACCCTCCACAGGTGTACAAGTACACCCTTGGACCAATATACGGATCCGGCTGGAACGCAGTTTTCCCTCTCGGCAACCATCTCATACAAGGCATGAGTCTAAGGCCGCCCTGCCAGCTCAGCGCTCCTAACTATCCGGGCTAGTACCGGAGTCAATGTTGCCTGTATGACAACGCGACACTCATACCGGGTCTTTAACTCGCAACCCATGTCTCAGAGCACAACCTACTGTTTTGGCAATTTGGCAACGCGTGAAATACCTTTTGGCTTCCCTTTCACTTTTAACGACCCAACTCCCGTCGCAGATTTCGGGGTAGGAGAACGGAGCTATTTTAGTTGAAATACACTAATGAAGCACTAATTCTCTTCTTGGGCAGTCATTCATTCACGTTTCATTCATAATCGTAGCAACTCACGTTTAGGAAAGAAGAATCGCTTCGAAAATGTTGACGAAGGATCAACGTGTATATTTGGTGGAAGTTTACTTCGGCACTAAATCTTCCTTTATCAGGAAATGTTTCAATAAAAATTTCCGGAAATGCCAGTTCCCAACAAAAGGAGAAAGGAAAAGAGTAGAAATTATCAGTAATCTAGAAATTCTGGTTTATTTTATTAATTTTATTAATATTTCCCTATTTGTTTAATTTCCAGCTTGATTATATCCTTTGTAGATGATGCGACATAAAATAAAATAAATAAATAAATAAATATAAAAGTAAATAATTTCCAGGTTCAATAATAAACAATTATTGTCATAAATAATGAACAGCTTGGCGGTGATGTTTCACGAGATATCTTTGTGATATCTCTGTGGGCCGGCATTCATTAAATAATAATTATTGTTACGTTGCTGTTAATAAATCGATAAATCAGTCATAACTTCGCTCCCCATCTTCAGTGTTATTGTTCTGTTTCTTAAGCATACTAGACAGAATCGCCTGAAGAGACGTTTTGTTTGCTGGCTCATGTCTCAACCCACCCCACCCTACCCTGCACAGCGCGAAAAGATTCTGGTGTGTGTACCGGGTACCTGCCCGCCGAAGCCCTTGAATGGGAAAACACAGAAAGAGGAAAGTTGCTGCAGATTATGACGCGCAGCTCACTTCCTTTGCTGTCTCGACATGCCAGCCACGGCAGTATTGAAAGGAGGCAGAAACGCGGTTGCCAAATTGCCAAAACAAGAACAGGCGCTACCAGTCATGGGTTGCGAGATACGATAAAGACTGTATATATATCAGTGGCGTGCATTCAACCCCAACACTGCTGGGAGAAGCAAAAATGAAAATTTAATGAATACTGAAAATTAAAATTACAATGAACCGTATGTCACTCGATTAAAAATATTGCACCCACTGTGTATTCTACTGCGATCTTTGCGCCGGCCCACCGTGCAACCCCAGCTGTGATATCATCGCTGGGACTCGGGCGGCGCGCGCATCCTATTCACTGGGCCAGAGGCAGGCGGTGAGCGGAGGGAAGTCTCGGCATATACTCTGTTGTGACCAGCTAGCTAGGGTAGATGACGTTACTGTGTAAATCAGCCTTTGCCTCGTAAGCCAGTGCTACCAAAATTCATCATTATTTTAAATGACATGTTTTGTCAGTACCGTAGCGTTTGTCGAGAAGTTTATAACTTATATAATGATTATGGGGCACATATTTCTCTCTCGCTGTAATGAGAGTGAAACAAAATGTTTCCTACATATTTTATTCATTATTATGAGGAAGGTAGTTCTGACACATGTGATCAGAACACTAGATTCTCCGAATTTTCGAATAGCCTACCGTGCCCTTCGGAGAGTCAGAGTGCATGGCAGGACTATGCGTGATGAGGTGGAAACGAATAAAAATCTATGATCGAAACAGAATTAATGAAAAAATATCTTCTGGCTGATTTTAAGGACAGGGTTCGGCTCACTAAAACAACGGCGCACGGTTCACTTGCGCATGGTTCACTCGCGCGGACCACGAGAACGGATCACTCAGGGAGCGGGAAGGTGTCTTTGTGCTTGCATTGTGCATTGTGCGGTGTGGTGCGAATGTGTAATGGAGAATTACAATAGTTAAATGTATAAAATGCGTTGCATGCATAATGTTAAATGCATAAAATGCGTTGGTAATTATGCGTTGGACAGACTCAAGGATGTGTTATGTTAACGCGAGGGCCGAAGGCCCGAGCCTCGTCCTCAACTTGGACACGGGTAGCGAAGCGTCACGATTCCACACGAAAGTGCGTTGGCCACGTGGCCGTGGCCGGGCACACTGTGGCGGCGCCGCGAGTGACTCGTTCGGAACCGAATCGTGCGCGTCAATAGGAGCCGAACCCTGTCCTTGAAATTTACCTATCTTCTTTAGCCTATTGAATCATCACTGCTGGAAATTCGACACACATTCATTTTTTTAAAAAAACTATGGAGAATTTTGCTAGTCTCGAAAGAAGAATGGAGTTTAGTTTCCATTGATTACAGCAATATTTTCAGGAAGCAGATTTCATATTCTTGTTCTGTAAGTTACTATTTACTTTTTCTTTTATGAAAATGTATATTGTGTGAGAGTGATAAATTTCATATTTCATTGTTTATTTCCTAAAAAAATTGTGTTTCACGGTTATAGGAAAGAATCTTCTGTTGTACGATTACTTTGTATGCGGTATAGGAGGGGGAAGCTGGTTGGTCGCTAGCAGCTGGAGTATACGATGTAATCAGGGGCGTAACGTCCATGGATGTGGATGATACGTTACATACCCTGACAATATCAGCTATTTTTATTTTTAAATTATTGTAAATTGGGTAAAAATGCAGTATACGGTATGGTTCCTTTCCGCGCGCGCAGAATGGTTCACCCACAGCGGGCACAGTGTGCGCGGCCGACGCATTTTCGGGCAGAATCGTGACGCTTCGCTACCAGTGTCCAAGTTGAGGACGAGGCTCGGGCCTTCGGCCCTCGCGTTAACATAAAGCATCCTTGAGTCTGTCCAACACATAATTACCAACATAATTGTCACCTTTCCCGTCACCTGTTGGAAGCTATTACGCTCAGAGAATATGTTCCGCAGTCGTATAGAAACGAAATTGTGACCTTGTTACGAAGTAACAATGCGTTTTTAATAATTAAATTTGTTCAAAGAATTGGTCGGCCCGACCAATTCTTTGAAGAAATTTAATAGTTACCGACGCATTTTAGGTGATTCGTTCTGTCGGTTGAGTTTGTGGTTCCGCGAGCGAGACAGACCACTGGCGAGCCATACCGTAAACTGCATTTCCGCCGTAAATTGTCCATTTGTAATTTTTTCTTTTTCTACTACAAAATATTTCATTATATTTCAAACGTTGCGCCGTTGAGAATTCGATTCTTCACAAGGATGAACGCGGCATCATCCTGAAATGCCGCCTAGCCTGCGCTGTGAATCAGATGCACAGTGACTCAATACATCCAAGGTGCCTACCAAAAAGCTGTCGTTTTACGAAACGTTATTGTTCTCTACAGTGTTTGTAAGAGAATGAGATTAATTAATGAACATTGTCGTTTTATGTGAGTTTTATTACCTTATTTTAATGCATTTAGCAACTATATATTTGTAGCCAATTTAGGTTAGGGATTGTGATGATTGAATGCACAAGGGTATGTGACTGTGTAAAGGCGCGTCCACACGATGCGTCTTTTCTGTGCGTTACGAGAATAAAATGGCATGCGCAAAGTTGAAAGACGAACGTTCAACACAGCGCGCGTGCGCTACCCTGTCCACACGGTGTAACTCTGTGCGGTGCTTGTTCTATTCTGTACAATGGATCCAGCAGCTATTTGCACGACAATTCGATAGATTATTTTATAATCAGTCGAAAGAAGAGAAAAACTTCCATTTCCCTATAATCTTGAATGAACTGAGGAGTGAGTTCTGTTCGAACAAGTTATCTTATATTTATTTGTTCTTACTGAAGCACATCGCATGGTTTCGCAACCTCGCTTTAATACAACTTCTTTGTAGCCCAGCGCTGTCTGCGGCCCAGTTCTTAGGAAATCATGGCAACCCGGCATTCGCCGTATTCAGCCGCTGTCGCATGTGGCAACGTGCGCCGTTACAATTGATTTGTAACATAACAGCTCAGGTCCCTCCTGTTAATTTCATATTATACTGCGATTTTTGTAGGAAGAGCTCTCTCAAGATAACTCAAATCCCATCTTCGCGATGGAATATGTCACGGCATTTCGCGTCTTTTCTCGGTCTTGCCGGTAGAAGTCGCATGATCGCAAGCACTGCTTCATACGGTCGCGATCGTGCGAAATCTAGCGGAACGACTGTGAATGATACGAAATGCCGTGACATATTCCATCGCGAAGATGGGATTTGAGTTATCTTGAGAGCTCTTCCTACAAAAATCGCAGTATAATGGCGTAATTTCTATAATTTAAAATCATGCCTAATTTACACTTTGTTTATGAATTCCTTTCTTTCTTAATTTTAAGCAACAGAATCCCACGAATCTGTCTCGCTACCTCCCATTGGCTACCGCACAAAAATCGGCGCCAAACGGTCACAGCGAGCGCCGGCGCCGCGAGTCGATAGTCAGTCGTGCTAAAGATTTCGTGCAGTGCAGTCGTGCTGAAAATTTCTCTGTGTGCAGTCGTGCCGAGATTTGTTAGTGCACTCCGCATCGCTCAGTCGTGCGTTCTGTAAGCCATTATAGCAATTACTTGTTTCATTGTCGAACTACAAACCATGCTTATGTTCGCAATATTAATGAACATTACTTGAGCCATCACCGGCAACCACCACGTGACTGTGCTTCGTGTTCATTTATACTTGTGTTTTCTCTATAAGCCGAATTCACGCCCGTCATGGCACCTAACTTTACCGTTGCCAAAGGACGCTTGCTGTGTAAGGGCCAAACCGGCCATCATGGTTTATAATTAACTTGTTACTAAGCTGCACACTGTGTACGACTTCATAAATTGTGACATTCACTGACTGTGTTAGTGCAACATTTGTGCTCCGTGCCGTGCTACGCAATGTCGCCGGTACTGTTTGTACGCTGTTTGGCTCGGCAACATTCAACTCGTGACTTCCAGTTTTATTGTACTGTGCTGTTTTAACTGTGTTGTGCTGTTATTGCACGCTTGTTATGTACTGAGCGTGCCGTCTCTCAATGACCGCTGTCCTGTGGTGGGTCGCTGCAAGTTGCGACAAGCACAGACTCGCCGTCGCATCTCCTTGTGTGTGTGAGTGACGTCTTCCTACTGTGCCATCCAGCCTTCGTCCACCAGTGGGCGAGATTATTAGTCTTATGTACTTTCTTTCAGATAAACTGCCCTCAACATTTAAGTATGCTTCAAATAGCATACTATTGTATTCCACTAATTTATGTAATCACTAATTTATGTATTATATATTCCTCGTTTAAATTGTGTGTGTGTTAATTAAGCAATGGTGACATGTCACAACTCCGGTACCTTCTCCTACCGTATTGTTCTTTACTAAATCGAGAAGTGGTCCTTCTGAGTTATCCCAGGTTTGTGAGACGGGGCAAAATTTCATACAGTCCACTCGCTCACGCCTCCCACTCACAAGTTCTTTGTTTTCAAGCGACATTCTGAAAATACATAACCATAGACAACTGTGGGGTTCTCTGTGTGCATAACCTTAAATGAAAGCTATTGCATTTAATTGTTTCAGATATATAATTTATTACATAAATTTAGAAAATTGGCATTACTGTAAAATTAAAATAGAATTAGGGAGAACTAATATTCTTCTCATTGTCACTACAACATACCGAAAAAAATTGAAATCATCACATGTTTATTTCAACTCGTTTCTACAATTATCTTAATAAATGTATGTATTGAAAATTGATATTACCGTAAATATATAACAAATGATAATCTGCAACAAATTCGCTATAAAACACAGACGGACAACAAAATAATTCAGAAGACTACCAAAGAACTCTTACGGCTCGATTTTCTGGTCCATCGTTTTGACGAAAGGACGCATGCCCCAACGCATGCGCTACGTGCGCTAGACGCTTGCGTTGGACGCATGCGCAAAATTGAACGAAATGACGCATCGTGTGGACGCGGCCTTAATGCACATCTGCGCCCTGGAATGGCGAGCACAACGTGATCCAAAGTGCCTTCATAAGTGGACACATTATAGCACGTGCGAAACGGTTAAATATTTGAAAAAAAAATATGAGAGGATAGAATTTTACTTAAACAGCCCATACAGGGTATGTTGAGCAATACAACAGTGATATAAGGGAAAATAGGGAAATTCTATCACACTTCATTCAAGTTGTATGCTGTTTTTGGAGACAAGAGCTTGTATTTTCTAGCCATAATGAAAATAGGAGATCATCAATAGAGAAAAATTTCGTGGAATATGTGTGTAATAATGAAATATGAGAAAACTAACAAGGATGATATGGAAAATTCCAGTGTTTCGTGCAATCTCGTCAGAAATTCAGATTGATTGGATTTCAAGTGTGAGCATGGTAATGTCCCATGAAATTAAAATGACAATTTCTAAAGCGTCTTTGTCTCCTCGATTATTATTATTATTATTATTATTATTATATTATTATTATTATTATTATTCCTCTAATCACGACTAAAGATGTTATCTGTCGGCTGAATATACAAATCTACTCCAGGTTGCAACCAGCTACCTAAGGAGTAGATTTAGGGACTGTCGGTGGCCTCTACAATACTTTGCGCAAAATGTGGGCTGTTCCAAATAAAGCGATTTCTTGCACTTCCCAGTCTTTTTGAATTACCAGGGAGTTTAGACAAGTTCTTACTCAAATTTTGCGGAACCAAATCCCAGAGCTCCGATAACTATCGGACGACCTGTGCTTTTACACCCCACATTCGGCTGATTCTCGATTTCCAAATCTTGTATTAAAGACGTTTCTCTACCTCCTTGGTAACGACGTTTTGATCGCAAAGGTACAGCAACATCTACAAGTAGATGGCAATTTTTCTCCAAATCTCGGATAACACTATCCGGTTTCTTGTTGCTATCGTATGATCCGTTTGAATTTGTTGGTCGTACAATATCGTGCACAATCCAGCAGACGTCACCGGTTCGGTTAATGTTCGTACTACTTGGGGCTTGTGTTCGGAACTTCGAAGGCGGTACAGATCTACCAGTGAGGTAGCTACACACTCTTCGTGTCTTTTCAAGTATTCGGTCTTTGCTAGATTGGACAAGCTGTGACAATATGATCAATGCTTTCTACGTGTTCTTGACAAATGCGGACATTTATCGTCTTGGGAAATTTGAGAACCGCTTTATCATAATGTCGGTGTTCTCAGGCTGATCTTGGGCAGCTATTACAAGTGCCTCCAATTCTGGCTTCATTCTTCCCCTTTTAAGCCACATAAATGATTGATCTTGATTGATCTGCACCTTGTCCATTCGTTTCAAATGTTGTCCATGAGTGTTTGTCCCTCCACGATTTCTTTAACATTTTTGTGTCTCAAATTTCATGTTAAGTAGCATCAGAAGTTCAAGTGTCTCTGTCATTCTGGGTGTCTTGCATAGTCTTGTTCGCAATGCTTCTTGCTACACTTACAATGCCTCTGTTTCCATTCTCCGGTCAGATTTCATGATCTGCCTCATTAGAGGGTCATCTTGATGGCTGACTACATACTTTCCCATCCCGGTTATTGCATTGTGCCAGGAGGCTTCAATTTGTCTGAGGCCTCTTCCTCCTTCCTTACGTGACACATAAAGTCTATGTACATCAGCTCGGGGTGGGCAACATGATGCATTGTAAGCAGTTTTCTGGTTTTTCGATCCATGATGCGAATTTCCTGCTCAGTCCAGTCTACTAGTCCGAAACTGTATTCGGCTACAGGCACCGCCAAACTACCTATTGCTGATATTTTATTCCTTGAGTTCAGAGCGGACTGCAGGACAAGTCTCACTCTTCTATAATACTCCCTGCGAATTCTCTCTTTCATTGTGTCGTTCGAGATGGTCTCACATTCTTCAATGCCCAGATATTTGTAAGTTTTACCTGGCTCAAGATCTTGAATCACAGTGTGTCTATCAACTTCAATGTTCTCTGACGTGGTCATTTTGCCTCTTTTTAAGTTGGCTTTTGCACACTTGTCAAGACCAAACTTCATGCAGATGTCATTGCTAAAGTCATTGATGACAGACAGCATTTGGGAGAGAATCGCTTCATTCTTAGCAAACACTTTAAGATCATCCATGTAAAATAAATGTGATACAGGCCTTTCATCACCATGGAGCTTGTAACCAAAGTCAGTGTGCGACAGCTGTCTCGATAGAGGAATCAAACTAATGCAAAACAGCAGAGGGGATAGTGAATCTCCTTGAAAAATTCCCCTGTTAATCTGAATACTTCTGGTTTCTACTACTCCCTTTCCGCTGTGGATTAGTAACCTGGTGCTCCACGACTTCATACTAGCCTTGCAAAACTCAACAAGTCTAGGATGAAATCGATAGATCTCCAGGGTCTTCAAAATCCAATCGTGTGGTACACTGTCAAAGGCCTTCTGGTAGTCAATCCAAGCCATGCTTAAATTACGTTTTCGTTTCTTTACATCATTCAAAATTATTTTATTCAGAAGCAAGATTTCCTTACAGCCATAGGAACCTTTACGACATCCTTTCTGTTCAACTGGCAACAGATGGTTCTTCTCTAGGTGCCTATACATTTTGTCAGCTATGGCTGCAGTTATAAGTTTGTACATTACTGGCAGGCAAGTAATTGGCCTGTAGTTCTTCGCCAAAGAGCTGTCTCCTCCTTTGGGTAGCAAATACGTGATGCCGCGAGTGAGCCATTCGGGGAGTTCCTTAGGGTTTTCTAAAATTTTATTAACAGCCTTTGCTAGATGAGAATGTAGTGCTGTTAATTTCTTAATCCAATAAATCTGGATCTTATCAACCCAGGGGATTTCCAGTTTCCCATATTCTTAATTGTTTGGCATAGGTCCTCTTTCGAGAATCCTTGAACATGTTCCACTGTTTCCACGAGTCCATTGGCAGCATCAACTTCAGATTGGAGCCACGATGCGTCTTTGTTGTAGGATCTGGTTTCCTCCCAGATTCCTGACCAAAATGTTTCGACGTCATCTTTTGAAGGAGGGGCAGCATTGCCATTCGGTTTTTGAGTCAGACTGCGATAGAATCTCTTCGCGTCTGTTTCAAACAACCGGTTCTGTACACGGAAATCTATTCTACGTTTGTACCGTCTTATTCGTTGAGCCCATGCTTGGATTTTCTCTTTTAGCTTTTCAGCTACCATTAGCCTTGTTGTGTCATTGTCAATTAGGTATTTTTGTTCAACATGGAGTATTTTTTGTTGAACTTTATACGTGTGGTTTGACTTAGAAGATGCCTCGGCTAGGAGTGATATTTCACGCCGTGTGTCGGCTATCCGTTTCATAATTCTTTTCATCCATGGAGGTACGGAGCTTTTTACTCTGTCTGGCTGTCGGCCATCGGTGTTCTTGGCTGGCCCCAAGATTATCTGAGATACTAGATATCCAGTTGCATACACGATGTGATTGATTTCAGTAATATCTAGATCTCTACTTGAGGTCTGTACAACCTCATTTAAGACAGAATTCGCTGTTTCTATCACTCTCTTAGCTTTAGCATTTTCGTAAATTCTCCTCAACGGTGCACGAGATTCGAATGGAAGTAGACGAACTCGTTCTATCTCGCGTCGGAGGAGGTTCCGCATCATGTCCTTATCGTGTGACTCATGGCCAGATGAATTTTCACCACTGACGGATGTTTCATTTGGAAGAGATGAACCTTGAAGGGATCATCGTTTTCAGGGATATTAGATGGTTCTAAATGTTCGTCATGTGGATGGTTTGATCGATGAACATACTCCGCGTTTCTCTGGATGTCTGCAAGTTGTTCTGCTGTGAATTTTCCACTGCTGAGTATGTATCGTCGTTGACTGGCAAGCTTCTTTGAGTCTAGGGTAGGTCTCATATCTGGGTTCCGCTCTCTCCATATCTTAAAAACTTCTATTTCTGAGCCCCCATTTTTCGCTTTTGCATAGTAAAAGCACCACATCACCTCCTTTAATTCATCCCGGGTCCATCTCTGACGATGGCTTCGAGCTACTGCCGGCTCTGGGTCCCTGGGACTAACATCCGTGGGATGGCCAGACGTCGACAAGGTGACATTAGCTCGGTTTCTGAGCAGGTATGGGACATTGGTAGAACAAGGCACGTTAAGATTCATTACATTGCTTGTTCTATCCATTTTTCATTATTATTAAGATTATTATTATTATATTAAAATATGAGGACACACATTTATATTTTGCTAGGTCATGAACTTAAGTCACCTTTCTCTTACTTTCAACTACTAAACTACATGAAGTACGTGAGCCATTATCCTTTTACTAGATCAGTTTTTATTTCAAATTATAAAATTATTTTTTTGCTCTAATTGACCAAAGTGACAGAAATGGAATTGGTGAATGAGGAATATGTAGGAGTTTTAATTATGTTCTCATTTTTCGAGTTACATACCCTAAGCCAAAACTCAGGCTACGCACTGGATGTAATCACTGCACGCCCCTGATATATATATATATATATATATATATTATATATATAATATATATATATATAGAATAATGAAACGAAGCTCACAATGAGCCCGTCCAGCGAACCCTACCAACTACGTGGCTCACTTTACCTAAAGAACCCGCACGAGTTCCGTGAGTTCTGAGTTCCATGCGATTCGAGTTCTATGCTTTCCGAATTTCATGAGTTCCATGTTCCATACGTTCAGAGTTCCATTGACGAAGAATTAATTAAAATGTTAACTAAAAAAGAAGAACGGTAGAAACAGAACATTTGACTGTGCCCTATTATGAATTACGAGATTTGCCGCTCGCTCGCTCACGCCGCGCCGGTTGCCGGCACCGTCGCTGGGGACATTTTGCTTATCAAGTAGCGAGGAGGGGTACATCTCCTAACACGTGGCGCAGCCAGAACCCCTGTTTTGTGAGTCCTGATACCGAAAAATCAACTGTGTTTTCAATAATTCCCCAATCAATAATATTTGCTGCTTCATACCTCAAACTCATTCATGATTCACTGTTGTGAATTTACAAAAATTCACCTGATGGTTGATACTCATAGTCTTTATAATTAGGGAAAGGTTTTTATGCCCTAAAAATCTGAAATATGCCTTTCAAAATGTGCAATTATGACTTAAAATTATAAAATATGCAATTAAAATGAAGTATATTTAATTTCCTTTATGAACCTTTCTTGCTAAAATTCATCATAAACATGCCATGCTTGGAATGAAAAGATATACTTGTGTGCAAACATAATGTAACCTAGCTTATACTTCGATTTTTCTAACTTTGCCCCTCAAGACCGATCTCGCGATGGAATGTCACTGTATTGTGCATGTTTCTCAGGCATACCACTAGATTTCGCATGATCGCGGTCGTGTCAAGCAGTGCTTGCGATCATGCGACTTCTACCGGCAAGACCCAGAAAGACGCGGAATACCGTATGATATTCCATAGGGGCCTGATGGGCAGAGTTAGAACTAGTGGTGCTACAGAATGGCATAGACTTTCCCGTATTAGTTTTCTATTTCCTTGGGTCTGGGCTGGCTATTCGGAATTACCACATACTCGTGCCAGCTGCCATCTATTTCCTTCCAAAGTATATTTTTTGACATTTTCTTGACTTTTCAATTTCCTAATGGTAGAACGGAAATATTAATTTTAGAATATTAAAGAACACTAAACTTCT
>JAHLJT010009436.1:190834543-190935761 GCA_031308135.1 Acheta domesticus | reverse complement strand
TCACTGCTGGAAATTCGACACACATTCATTTTTTTAAAAAACTATGGAGAATTTTGCTAGTCTCGAAAGAAGAATTGGAGTTAGTTTCCATTGATTACAGCAATATTTTCAGGAAGCAGATTTCATATTCTTGTTCTGTAAGTTTACTATTTACTTTTCTTTTATGAAAATGTATATTGTGTGAGAGTGATAAATTTCATATTTCATTGTTTTTTCCTAAAATAAATTGTGTTTCACGGTTATAGGAAAGAATCTTCTGTTGTACGATTACTTTGTATGCGGTATAGGAGGGGGAAGCTGGTTGGTCGCTAGCAGTTGGGAGTATACGATGTAATCAGGGGCGTAACGTCCATGGATGTGGATGATACGTTACATACCCTGACAATATCAGCTATTTATTTTTAAATTATTGTAAATGGGTAAAAATGCAGTATACGGTATGGTTCCTTTCCGCGCGCGCAGAATGGTTCACCCACAGCGGGCACAGTGTGCGCGGCCGACGCATTTTCGGGCAGAATCGTGACGCTTCGCTACCAGTGTCCAAGTTGAGGACGAGGCTCGGGCCTTCGGCCCTCGCGTAACATAAAGCATCCTTGAGTCTGTCCAACACATAATTACCAACATAATTGTCACCTTTCCCGTCACTGTTGGAAGCTATACGCTCAGAGAATATGTTCCGCAGTCGTATAGAAACGAAATTGTGACCTTGTTACGAAGTAACAATGCGTTTTAATAATTAAATTTGTTCAAAGTTCAAAGAATTGGTCGGGCCGACCAATTCTTTGAAGAAATTTAATAGTTACCGACGCATTTTAGGTGATTCGTTCTGTCGGTTGAGTTTGTGGTTCCGCGAGCGAGACAGACCACTAGCGAGCCATACCGTAAACTGCATTCCGCGTAAATTGTCCATTTGTAATTTTTTCTTTTTCTACTACAAAATATTTCATTATATTTCAAACGTTGCGCCGTTGAGAATTCGATTCTTCACAAGGATGAACGCGGCATCATCCTGAAATGCCGCCTAGCCTGCGCTGTGAATCAGATGCACAGTGACTCAATACATCAAGGTGCCTACCAAAAAGCTGTCGTTTACGAAACGTATTGTTCTTACAGTGTTTGTAAGAGAATGAGATTAATTAATGAACATTGTCGTTTTATGTGAGTTTTATTACCTTATTTTAATGCATTAGCAACTATATATTTGTAGCCAATTTAGGTTAGGGATTGTGATGATTGAATGCACAGGGTATGTAACTGTGTAAAGGCGCGTCCACACGATGCGTCTTTCTGTGCGTTACGAGAATAAAATGGCATGCGCAAAGTTGAAAGACGAACGTTCAACACAGCGCGCGTGCGCTACCCTGTCCACACGGTGTAACTCTGTGCGGTGCTTGTTCTATTCTGTACAATGGATCCAGCAGCTATTTGCACGACAATTCGATAGATTATTTTATAATCAGTCGAAAGAAGAGAAAAACTTCCATTTCCCTATAATCTTGAATGAACTGAGGAGTGAGTTCTGTTCGAACAAGTTATCTTATATTTATTTGTTTCTTACTGAAGCACATCGCATGGTTCGCAACCTCGCTTTAATACAACTTCTTTGTAGCCCAGCGCTGTCTGCGGCCCAGTTCTTAGGAAATCATGGCAACCCGGCATTCGCCGTATTCAGCCGCTGTCGCATGTGGCAACGTGCGCCGTTACAATTGATTTGTAACATAACAGCTCAGGTCCCTCCTGTTAATTTCATATTATACTGCGATTTTTGTAGGAAGAGCTCTCTCAAGATAACTCAAATCCCATCTTCGCGATGGAATATGTCACGGCATTTCGCGTCTTTTCTCGGTCTTGCCGGTAGAAGTCGCATGATCGCAAGCACTGCTTCATACGGTCGCGATCGTGCGAAATCTAGCGGAACGACTGTGAATGATACGAAATGCCGTGACATATTCCATCGCGAAGATGGGATTTGAGTTATCTTGAGAGCTCTTCCTACAAAAATCGCAGTATAATGGCGTAATTTCTATTAATTTAAAATCATGCCTAATTTACACTTTGTTTATGAATTCCTTTCTTTCTTAATTTTAAGCAACAGAATCCCACGAATCTGTCTCGCTACCTCCCATTGGCTACCGCACAAAAATCGGCGCCAAACGGTCACAGCGAGCGCCGGCGCCGCGAGTCGATAGTCAGTCGTGCTAAAGATTTCGTTGCAGTGCAGTCGTGCTGAAAATTTCTCTGTGTGCAGTCGTGCCGAGATTTGTTAGTGCACTCCGCATCGCTCAGTCGTGCGTTCTGTAAGCCATTATAGCAATTACTTGTTTCATTGTCGAACTACAAACCATGCTTATGTTCGCAATATTAATGAACATTACTTGAGCCATCACCGGCAACCACCACGTGACTGTGCTTCGTGTTCATTTATACTTGTGTTTTCTCTATAAGCCGAATTCACGCCCGTCATGGCACCTAACTTTACCGTTGCCAAAGGACGCTTGCTGTGTAAGGGCCAAACCGGCCATCATGGTTTATAATTAACTTTGTTACTAAGCTGCACACTGTGTACGACTTCATAAATTGTGACATTCACTGACTGTGTTAGTGCAACATTTGTGCTCCGTGCCGTGCTACGCAATGTCGCCGGTACTGTTTGTACGCTGTTTGGCTCGGCAACATTCAACTCGTGACTTCCAGTTTTATTGTACTGTGCTGTTTTAACTGTGTTGTGCTGTTATTGCACGCTTGTTATGTACTGAGCGTGCCGTCTCTCAATGACCGCTGTCTGTGGTGGGTCGCTGCAAGTTGCGACAAGCACAGACTCGCCGTCGCATCTCCTTGTGTGTGTGAGTGACGTCTTCCTACTGTGCCATCCAGCCTTCGTCCACCAGTGGGCGAGATTATTAGTCTTATGTACTTTCTTTCAGATAAACTGCCCTCAACATTTAAGTATGCTTTCAAATAGCATACTATTGTATTCCACTAATTTATGTAATCACTAATTTATGTAATTATATATTCCTCGTTAAATTGTGTTGTGTTTAATTAAGCAATGGTGACATGTCACAACTCCGGTACCTTCTCCTACCGTATTGTTCTTTACTAAATCGGAGAAGTGGTCCTTCTGAGTTATCCCAGGTTTGTGAGACGGGGCAAAATTCATAACAGTCCACTCGCTCACGCCTCCCACTCACAAGTTCTTTGTTTTCAAGCGACATTCTGAAAATACATAACCATAGACAAACTGTGGGGTTCTCTGTGTGCATAACCTTAAATGAAAGCTATTGCATTTAATTGTTTCAGATATATAATTTATTACATAAATTTAGAAAATTGGCATTACTGTAAAATTAAAATAAGAATTAGGGAGAACTAAATATTCTTCTCTTGTCACTACAACATACCGAAAAAATTGAAATCATCACATGTTTATTTTCACTCGTTTCTACAATTTATCTTAATAAATGTATGTATTGAAAATTGATATTACCGTAAATATATAACAAATGAATAATCTGCAACAAATTCGCTATAAAACACAGACGGACAACAAAATAATTCAGAAGACTACCAAAGAACTCTTACGGCTCGATTTTCTGGTCCATCGTTTTGACGAAAGGACGCATGCCCCAAACGCATGCGCTACGTGCGCTAGACGCTTGCGTTGGACGCATGCGCAAAATTGAACGAAATGACGCATCGTGTGGACGCGCCTTAATGCACATCTGCGCCCTGGAATGGCGAGCACAACGTGATCCAAAGTGCCTTCATAAGTGGACACATTATAGCACGTGCGAAACGGTTAAAATATTTGAAAAAAAAATATGAGAGGATAGAATTTTACTTAAACAGCCCATACAGGGTATGTTGAGCAATACAACAGTGATATAAGGGAAAATAGGGAAATTCTATCACACTTCATTCAAGTTGTATGCTGTTTTTGGAGACAAGAGCTTGTATTTTCTAGCCATAATGAAAATAGGAGATCATCAAATAGAGAAAATTTCGTGGAATATGTGTGTAATAATGAAATATGAGAAAAACTAACAAGGATGATATGGAAAATTCCAGTGTTTCGTGCAATCTCGTCAGAAATTCAGATTGATTGGATTTCAAGTGTGAGCATGGTAATGTCCCATGAAATTAAAAATGAAATTTCTAAAGCGTCTTTTGTCTCCTCGATTATTATTATTATTATTATTATTATTATTATTATTATTATTATTATTATTCCTCTAAATCACGACTAAAGATGTTATCTGTCGGCTGAATATAAAATCTACTCCAGGTTGCAACCAGCTACCTAAGGAGTAGATTTAGGGACTGTCGGTGCCTCTACAATACTTTGCGCAAAATGTGGGCTGTTCCAAATAAAGCGATTTCTTGCACTTCCCAGTCTTTTGAATTACCAGGGAGTTTAGACAAGTTCTTACTCAAATTTTGCGGAACAAATCCCAGAGCTCCGATAACTATCGGGACGACCTGTGCTTTTACACCCCACATTCGGCTGATCTCGATTTCCAAACTCTTGTATTAAAGACGTTTCTCTACCTCCTTGGTAACGACGTTTTGATCGCAAGGTACAGCAACATCTACAAGTAGATGCAATTTTTTCTCCAAATCTCGGATAACACTATCCGGTTTCTTTGTTGCTATCGTATGATCCGTTTGAATTTGTTGGTCGTACAATATCGTGCACAATCCAGCAGACGTCACCGGTTTCGGTTAATGTTCGTACTACTTGGGGCTTGTGTTCGGAACTTCGAAGGCGGTACAGATCTACCAGTGGAGGTAGCTACACACTCTGTCGTGTCTTTTCAAGTATTCGG
This sequence comes from Acheta domesticus, assembly GCA_031308135.1. Taxonomy (NCBI): domain Eukaryota; kingdom Metazoa; phylum Arthropoda; class Insecta; order Orthoptera; family Gryllidae; genus Acheta; species Acheta domesticus. The sequence goes on along the minus strand of JAHLJT010009436.1, from coordinate 190,930,935 downwards.
TCTTTGCTAGGATTGGACAAGCTGTGACAATATGATCAATGCTTTCTACGTGTTCTTGACAAATGCGACATTTATCGTCTTGGGAAATTTTGAGAACCGCTTTATCATAATGTCGTGTTCTCAAGGCCTGATCTTGGGCAGCTATTACAAGTGCCTCCAATTCTGGCTTCATTCTTCCCCTTTTAAGCCACATAAATGATTGATCTTGATTGATCTGCACCTTGTCCATTCGTTTCAAATGTTGTCCATGGAGTGGTTTGTCCCTCCACGATTTCTTTAACATTTTTTGTGTCTCAAATTTCATGTTAAGTAGCATCAGAAGTTCAGTGTCTCTGTCATTCTGGGTGTCTTGCATAGTCTTGTTCGCAATGCTTCTTGCTACACTTACAATGCCTCTGTTTCCCATTCTCCGGTCAGATTTCATGATCTGCCTCATTAGTGGGTCATCTTGATGGCTGACTACATACTTTCCCATCCCGGTTATTGCATTGTGCCAGGAGGCTTCAATTTGTCTCAGGCCTCTTCCTCCTTCCTTACGTGACACATAAAGTCTATGTACATCAGCTCGGGGGTGGGCAACGTGATGCATTGTAAGCAGTTTTCTGGTTTTTTCGATCCATGATGCGAATTTCCTGCTCAGTCCAGTCGACTAGTCCGAAACTGTATTCGGCTACAGGCACCGCCAAACTGCCTATTGCTGATATTTTATTCCTTGAGTTTAGAGCAGACTGCAGGACAAGTCTCACTCTTCTATAATACTCCCTGCGAATTCTCTCTTTCATTGTGTCGTTCGAGATGGTCTCACATTCTTCAATGCCCAGATATTTGTAAGTTTTACCTGGCTCAAGATCTTGAATCACAGTGTGTCTATCAACTTCAATGTTCTCTGACGTGATCATTTTGCCTCTTTTAAGTTGGCTTTTGCACACTTGTCAAGACCAAACTTCATGCAGATGTCATTGCTAAAATCATGGATGACAGGCAGCATTTGGGAGAGAATCGCTTCATTCTTAGCAAAAACTTTAAGATCATCCATGTAAAATAAATGTGATATAGGCCTTTCGTCACCATGGAGCTTGTAACCAATGTCAGTGTGCGACAGCTGTCTCGATAGAGGAATCAAACTAATGCAAAACAGCAGAGGGGATAGTGAATCTCCTTGAAAAATACCCCTGTTAATCTGAATACTTCTTGTTTCTACTACTCCCTTTCCGCTGTGGATTAGTAATCTGGTGCTCCACGACTTCATACTAGCCTTGCAAAACTCAACAAGTCTAGGGTGAAATCGATAGATCTCCAGGGTCTTCAAAATCCAATCGTGTGGTACACTGTCAAAGGCCTTCTGGTAGTCAATCCAAGCCATGCTTAAATTACGTTTTCGTTTCTTTACATCATTCAAAATTCATCATTATTTTATTCAGAAGCAAGATTTCCTTACAGCCATAGGAACCTTTACGACATCCTTTCTGTTCAACTGGCAACAGATGGTTCTTCTCTAGGTGCCTATACATTTTGTCAGCTATGGCTGTAGTTATAAGTTTGTACATTACTGGCAGGCAAGTAATTGGCCTGTAGTTCTTCGCCAAAGAGCTGTCTCCTCCTTTGGGTAGCAAATACGTGATACCGCGAGTGAGCCATTCGGGAGTTCCTTAGGGTTTTCTAAAATTTTATTAATAGCCTTTGCTAGATAAGAATGTAGTGCTGTTAATTTCTTAATCCAATAAATCTGGATCTTATCAACCCCAGGGGATTTCCAGTTTCCCATATTCTTAATTGTTTGGCATAGGTCCTCTTTCGAGAATCCTTGAACATGTTCCACTGTTTCCACGAGTCCATTGACAGCATCAACTTCAGATTGGAGCCACGATGCGTCTTTGTTGTAGGATCTGGTTTCCTCCCAGATTCCTGCCCAAAATGTTTCGACGTCATCTTTTGAAGGAGGGGCAGCATTGCCATTCGGTTTTTCAGTCAGACTGCGATAGAATCTCTTCGCGTCTGTTTCAAACAACCGGTTCTGTACACGGAAATCTTCTCTACGTTTGTACCGTCTTATTCGTTGGGCCCATGCTTGGATTTTCTCTTTTAGCTTTCCAGCTACCATTAGCCTTGTTGCGTCATTGTCAATTAGATATTTTTGTTCAACATGGAGTATTTTTTGTTGAACTTTATGCGTGTGGTTTGACTTAGAAGATGCCTCGGCTAGGAGTGATATTTCACGCCGTGTGTCGGCTATCCGTTTCATAATTCTTTGCATCCATGGAGGTACGGAGCTTTTTACTCTGTCTGGCTGTCGGCCATCGGTGTTCTTGGCTGACCCCAAGATTATCTGAGATACTAGATATCCAGTTGCATACACGATGTGATTGATTTCAGTAATATCTAGATCTCTACTTGAGGTCTGTACAACCTCATTTAAGACAGAATTCGCTGTTTCTATCACTCTCTTAGCTTTAGCATTTTCGTAAATTCTCCTCAACGGTGCACGAGATTCGAATGGAAGTAGACGAACTCGTTCTATCTCGCGTCGAAGGAGGTTCCGCATCATGTCCTTATCGTGTGACTCATGGCCAGATGAATTTTCACCACTGACGGATGTTTCATTTGGAAGAGATGAACCTTGAAGGGGATCATCGTTTTCAGGGATATTAGATGGTTCTAAATGTTCGTCATGTGGATAGTTTGATCGATGAACATACTCCGCGTTTCTCTGGATGTCTGCAAGTTGTTCGGCTGTGAATTTTCCACTGCTGAGTATGTATCGTCGTTGACTGGCAAGCTTCTTTGAGTCCAGGGTAGGTCTCATATCTGGGTTCCGCTCTCTCCACATCTTAAAAACTTCTATTTTCTGAGCCCTCATTTTTCGCTTTTGCATAGTAAAAGCACCACATCACCTCCTTTAATTCATCCCGGGTCCATCTCTGACGATGGCTTCGAGCTACTGCCGGCTCTGGGTCCCTGGGACTAACATCCGTGGGATGGCCAGACGTCGACATGGTGACATTAGCTCGGTTTCTGAGCAGGTATGGGACATTGGTAGAACAAGGCACGTCAAGATTCATTACATTGCTTGTTCTATTTATTATTATTATTATTATTATTATTATTATTATTATTATTAAAATATGAGGACACACATTTATATTTTGCTAGGTCATGAACTTAAGTCACCTTTCTCTTACTTTCAACTACTAAACTACATGAAGTACGTGAGCCATTATTCCTTTTACTAGATCAGTTTTTATTTCAAATATACAAATTATTTTTTTGCTCTAATTGACCAAAGTGACAGAAATGGAATTGGTGAATGAGGAATATGTAGGAGTTTTAAATTATGTTCTCATTTTTCGAGTTACATACCCTAAGCCAAAACTCAGGCTACGCCACTGGATGTAATCACTGCACGCCCCTGATATATATATATATATATATATATATATATATATATATATATATATATATATATATATATAATGAAACGAAGCTCACAATGAGCCCGTCCAGCGAACCCTACAACTACGTGGCTCACTTTACCTAAAGAACCCGCACGAGTTCCGTGAGTTCTGAGTTCCATGCGATTCGAGTTCTATGCTTTCCGAATTTCATGAGTTCCATGTTCCATACGTTCAGAGTTCCATTGACGAAGAATTAATTAAAATGTTAACTAAAAAAGAAGAAACGGTAGAAACAAGAACATTTGACCTGTGCCCTATTATGAATTACGAGATTTGCCGCTCGCTCGCTCACGCCGCGCCGGTTGCCGGCACCGTCGCTGGGGACATTTTGCTTATCAGTAGCGAGGAGGGGTACATCTCCTAACACGTGGCGCAGCCAGAACCCCTGTTTTGTGAGTCCTTGATACCGAAAAATCAACTGTGTTTTCAATAATTCCCCAATCAATAATATTTGCTGCTTCATACCTCAAACTCATTCATGATTCACTGTTGTGAATTTACAAAATTCACCTGATGTTGATACTCATAGTCTTTATAATTAGGGAAAGGATTTTTATGCCCTAAAAATCTGGAAATATGCCTTTCAAAATGTGCAATTATGACTTAAAAATTATAAAATATGCAATTAAAATGAAGTATATTTAATTTCCTTTATGAACCTTTCTTGCTAAAATTCATCATAAACATGCCATGCTTGGAATGAAAAGATATACTTGTGTGCAAACATAATGTAACCTAGCTTATACTTCGATTTTTCTAACTTTGCCCCTCAAGACCGATCTTCGCGATGGAATGTCACTGTATTGTGCATGTTTCTCAGGCATACCACTAGATTTCGCATGATCGCGGTCGTGTCAAGCAGTGCTTGCGATCATGCGACTTCTACCGGCAAGACCCAGAAAGACGCGGAATACCGTATGATATTCCATAGGGGCCTGATGGGCAGAGTTAGAACTAGTGGTGCTACAGAATGGCATAGACTTTCCCGTATTAGTTTTCTATTTCCTTGGGTCTGGGCTGGCTATTCGGAATTACCACATACTCGTGCCAGCTGCCATCTATTTCCTTCCAAAGTATATTTTTTGACATTTTCTTGACTTTTCAATTTCCTAATGGTAGAACGGAAATATTAATTTTTAGAATATTAAAGAACACTAAACTTCTTCCTAAATGGCAATTTTCTTGGAAAAACTTTTAGCAGTTTTTAAGAAAATGGCGTGTAAGCACTACTAAAAATGCGAAACATGAAGCTCTTTTTCACAGAACATTTTTGAGTTTTCGGAACACTTCATTTGAAGTCATTTGAAGAACATGAATTTACAAATACAATAGTGCTTACAATTAGCTGGAAATGTGCATATTAACGATGTGAGAGAAGTTTCAAAAAAATTACATATTTATGTAATTTTTGCAAAAGCAAAATAATACCCCAAATTTAACTTTACGTCATATTAAAGAGTGCATTGAACACTCTCCGTTCGAAAAGTTTGAACATAAAATTTGGAACAATTTTTTAGAAAATTGTGTTTGAGTGTTTCTGAAAATGCGAAATTTTGAGCTAGTTTTTACAGAAAAGTGAGTTCTCGAGAAAATTTACTAGATATTATTTAAAGCAAATGTACTCGTAAATACAATAATGTAAACAAATCGCCACTAATTTAAATATTACCACAAATAATCATTACTTCAAATACTTTGAAACAGGGAAAGCAATACCATGCATGACTAAACAAAATATTTTAACTACAAACGATTAAAAAATTATAAAGGCAAATTATAGTTTTATCATTCATTGTCAAATTTTACGTAAAATTGTCAAATACTTACGAATGTTCTTCACTTTGGGAACAAACAGCAAGCGAAGGATTTCAGTAATAAAATTATTCGAAAAATACACATGAAATAAACTCATGACATAAGTAATACACTACGATGACCCTAAATCCACAACACAAATATGTATTTTGACTGATACACCCACATATACTTATTTTTAATTCTAAATTTCAGAGATAAATCTACCGTGTTCATTTTCTGAATCTAGAAATAAACACACATTGTTTAATAACAACTTTCTTGTCATGGTAACCAATTCAAATTTAAAATCACTGTCCCTCTTCAAATACTATAAAGTATTTGCCCTCTCTATACTTTATAGTATTTGCCCTCTTTGATCGAATACAACAGTTGGAAAAAATCACATTTGTGGGAATCTTTACAATAATTCGAGAAAATGTTATAAAACAAAATATTTAGAAAACTTTTCCATTGACGCAATGGTTTACTTTTCGTTTCAGTGCAATGCATACTTTTCATTTTGAGTGTGATTAAACAACACCTACATTTTTCAGCATTATTTTGATTTTGGGGCCCCAAGTATCGCGGCTGAAATCAAGCTTCTGGAATATGGGAGAGAATTTCGGCGAAAAATTTTCAATAGTGTTTGAGAAAATTTCGTTCGAACATTTCAGAAAATTTGCCAATTTTGTTGCTTTATTATGGACCACTTATGGGCATTTCAAAAACCGTCATTGGAGATACTTTGAAGCTTATTTGTAAAGAAACGCATTAAACAATTAAACACATCTATAATGTAAATTTTGACGGCGTGATAGACAAATCAAAAAATTTATATTTTTGTAATTTTTGAAAAAAACAACGTGTAGACCAGTATGACGTTCATGTTATCTGATAGAGTATATTTAGCACCATCTTCGCCAAAAGTTTAAAGAAAAAATTTGGAACCGTTTTTGAGCAAATCAATTTTTAAAAATTGCACATATTGCACGCAATATTGCGCGAAAACTACTACAATTTTCAAAAAATGTACATGACCTTAAAGAAAGAAGTCACTATCAAGAAAAAAAATTGAAGGAAAAATCTCTATCTTCAATTTTGTAGTTGGAGAAAGACGAAAAAAAAATTCCAAACTTTCACAATTTTCGAAAATTCAGAGTTATCCGTGAAAATCGGACCTATGCCATATTAAAAAGTGTATTTTACTCTATTCATACAAGAAATTTAAAGAAAAATTGGAGCCGTTTTTGAGAAAATTTTGAAAATGTCCGGGGGGCAACATGTAAAATACCCCCAAATTTTTAAGAATCTTTTTCAAAATCTCAAAGCTTCGACTAGAAGCAGATAATATCCATTTTGGAAGAAATCGTACGTATGGTTTAGGCGCTAGCCATGTTCACACACGGACAGATGGACGGACGGACGTTTTCCTTTCAATTGCTTTTTCGATATCAAGGACTCATAAAAGAGGGTTTCTGGCTACACCACGTGTTAGGGGATTTTTTTCTTAATTTAGCAACTGGTTTTATCCACCTTTTCGTTTTCACGGCCCGGCAATTAATTTTTTTCTGCCGAAAATTGGCCATTTTTTCGCGCATCATTACATAACTTTCCTTATACTACGTATATCACTCCGTGTATACGTACGTATATCACTCCGTGTATACGTACGTATATCACTCCGTGTATACGTACGTATATCACTCCGTGTATACGTACGTATACGGGAAAGTAAAAATCGCACTATACTTCACGGGAGAATTGAAGAAAATATGCACCTCGGTGGAGTACACCTCGGTGGAGTCTTCTTTCAGGTGTTCTGTCTCGGTTAAAAATTATGATATCAAGAAATATCCTACACTATTTTATCCGACATAGAAATATTTCATCATCTGTAGAAAGGTAAAGAAAACTCAGTCACAAGCTCTTTCTAATCAATGAACGCTCACAAATAAAAGGGTTCCATGAAAACCTGAAACATTTTATAGATTGGTCTCTATTTTAAAGAAAAATGCAAAATATGCTCCTACAATTACACAAATATGCACCATCATGAATTGGCCAAAGCAGCATTAATATATTAATCTCCATAGCACCCAATTGTAACCAAATATTAAGAAATGCACTTGCTATGCCCTGAAACAATGAACAAAAATATTCAAAATCATAGAACTCTGGTCCTTTTTTATAATAAAGCCAATTTATTATATTGTGTTTAATGCTGTATTATATTGTGTATAATTGTTGTGTTTAATGCTGATGCATAATTACTTGTTTTGCTTTACAAACATAATTGTTTGGGGCATATACACATTGGGTAAGAAAAGTCAGTCCTCTAAGGTCCGATTAAATTAAGAAGGTGATTGACAGTTCTGTGTGACGTCAGGTAGCCCCTCCCGTTTCCATGGCAGCTGCCAACCAGAGAGAAAAAAACGTGACGTGTCAGGTCGCTCAGTTGTCACTGCCGAACACGGGGAACATTTGAGCATCGCAGAGCGACTTCCCCTGCCGCCCATAGAAATATTTTATAGTAGTACTTTATGTCTATGCTGCCGCCGCGCCGCCCGCGTTTCTGCCTGTGCTGCGCGCGCAATGTGTACTGTGTTGTGATGAGTTGCGTTGAGGTTACGCTTTTGTCATTTTTTTTACACTTTTACACGTATTTGTGAAGTGTTTGTTTTCGTGTCCCGGTAACACGTGCTCAGTGGTTTGCGACCTGGCAACGTCGCTCCCCTCCACTCACAAACGTCAATCACCTTCTTAATTTATCGGACCTTAGTGAAGATATTGTTTTCTTTGGGTTTCAGAATATTTTTCCATATAACATATTTCACCAGATGGCATTCTCTGAGAAATAAATAAGCTATAAAATAAGTCTTCAACAGGAAAAGATAACGTCCAGGTTTTTATGCTTCAAAAAATTGCACCCCATTTAATGTAACTACGTATTTATATAAGCAACTGTTCATTGTGACAAGGAATCTTCCCTGATGTTTCAAACAATTGTAAAACCATAAAAAAAAGTGATTATCTTGAAACTGGCGCGCAATCTTCGGTGTCACGTGACCAAAGTTCGTGTAACCCAACGAGATTCAAGCTCGTTGGTGGAACTTTATGTCCATGAATGCTCACTGTCGACTTAGGCCCGTTTCTATAAGTGACATATGCCACGGCATATTCCACAACACTTGAAAGTATAAGTCCAACCAGAGAGTATAAGTCGTGACTTTCCGTGAAAGTCGACAGTGCGTGTTTACACTTTGACATGAGGTTCCACGACTTTTGGACACGACTTCTGGTGAATTTTGTAAATTCACAAAAGTGAATCATGAATTAGAGGTATGAAGGAACGAATATTATTGATTGGGAAATTATTGAAAACTATAATGCTTACATACAGAATACTATCTGGCAAGGTTTAATAAAAATTTAACAATTACATGTATAATATGACCTATGCAGAGCTGTTGTTTTTATTTAACTATTTTTCACCATCTTTAAATTTTAATTCGATTTTAAAATATTTCGCCAGTTATATGGTCTTCAAAAACATTTTCTTCTATACAAAAATTACGCCTATTGAGGTTACGCAAGTAAAAATTCTACTAATTTCGTCTGAAAATTTGCAAAAATATTTTAATTTTGAAGATAAATGACATTGCGCACTGAAGATGAAAATTCAACGAAGATTTTGACACAATCGAAGATGCTAGGAACAAACCACAATTAATGCGCAAGCCAATGTTTCACGCCAACCTAATCCAGAAACAAAAAAAAATATCTCTTCACATCCGTATGCTAATTGGATGGTGTGTGAGGACTACGACATTATTAAAATTGTGGAGTACGTTTCCTCAGAGGCAAGAGGTTGTTAACACTTCTCACAACTTCTATTCAAGCAAAGGCATAGTCACAGGTTAGGCCAGACATGAAATATACAGCACGCCTTATTCCGCCCAACCCGCCCTGTTCCGCCCAAGCGCCCAACGCCGGCCCCTGGCCGGCCCCGAGACCGCACCTGCCGGATATATACTATACTGTGATTTTCCTAACTGCGACCCTCAAGGCCATTCAAATCCCATCTTCGCGATGGAATATGTCACGGCATTTCGCGTCTTTCGTTCCGCTAGATTTCGCACGATCGCGACCGTATGAAGCAGTGCTTGCGATCATGCGACTTCTACCGGCAAGACTCAGAAATGTTTGATATTTTACAGTCATGGCTGGCCTAAAGAAAGGAGTGTATGTAGTACACAACGAGAACAAAGATTTATGAAGCCTGGCAGAAAGCCCGTGAGCAGATCTGTAATGTAGGTATCATAAGTAAAATAAGACCAATACTGCTAACTTCTGTTCAAAATGGGAATATTAAATGCAGTATATTAAAATTCTTGCATTTTAATTTTCATCTCTTCATATTCACCTTTATATATTCTATTAAAATGATTTAAGCAGTTATCATATAAATTAATTTGTTTCAAGTGTTAAAAGTAATTACCCACCAGTGTGTAGTTGATAAATTGCTGAGAACTGAAGGGCATACTGTTTCAAGGCTTACTCCCTATTACAGCATGTTCAATTCAACTGAAAATGTGTGATCTCAGTCAAAGGAATTCTTCAATAAGAATGTCCTTAGAAGATCTTGCTATAGAATGGAAAAGGCCAGAAATCTTTGGAAACAGGCTTTAAAACAGATATCTTAATTTTCTAAATTGACACATTTAACACAAGGAAAATGTGGTTCATTATTTAAAATTTAATAAAGTGTTATGAATACATTATTTAATTTTTTAAGGTGTCAACTACAAACTGGAAAAATGCAGTGGAGTATTCTGAGAAAATTCTGGTTGTATATAGAGATGGGGTAGATTGTGAAAACAAATTTATTGTTCATCTGATCAGGGACAGTTTAGATGAAGATTTCACAAAAAACTGAACTGTAAAAACACTTGTTTTTATGGTGAAATAAATTTACTTGCTAAAAATTATAAATAGTAGTTTTAACTCTTCTTCCTTACTTTTTACTGTGAATGTTGAGATGAAATGTATTAATGTAATTATGAAATACTCTGATATCAAATTTTCCTTCCATTCATTCTATATTCTTATCTCTAAAAGTATGTAATTAATTAATTAATTTATTCCTCTAAAGCTTTCTAATTATATTTGCGTTTTGCAATGAAGTAAAACATTAAACTTCTCATATGTCAGCATTATGAGTTTCAAGAGAAATTTATCAAAATAATTGATCCAAATGATAATTATTTCAATGTTTCAAAACATTCAGTTGATTAAAATTAACATTAAGAGAGAAGTTCCTGACGTCAGATTTCTCGAATTGCGTATGTTTGAATGTAGCGCCAGAGTCTAGCTTCATGTACATTTTCGAAGTTGGCAGGGCCGAATGGCCGCCATATTGAAAATTCTAGGGACCAAAGCAAGCTGAAATCCCGTATATACTTGGGCATTTCATTCTTGGCGCGTGAGGGCGTAGCGTCACGAAGGATGGAAAATCTCACGGCATTTCGCATCGTTCTCGATCATGCGGCTGCTTGTCGAATGATCGCCAGCACTGCTGGACAAGGTCGTGACATCTAACAGCACTACCTAGAAAGACGCGAAATACCGTATCGTGAAGACAGGCTTGGATGCACCACGTTATAAAACCGGAAGTAAATTCTCTTTGCTCTTTATCAGACCCTGTGCCACGGCGGTTACTGGGAAAAATCTGTCATTGTAGTAAGCTGTTACAATCTTGAAACTTTGCGGGTATTGTAGTAATAATGTGTCCTGATCAAACATCTAATCCAAAATGTGTCCTATTATTCAGTGGCAAACGGAAATCTGGTAAAGATTTCTTCACCGATTTGCTTTTTGAGAGGTTGGTGCCGAAAATAAACCCGTTATGTTATGAATTACTCATTTTTCAAATGGATAAATATAATTTATTTAAGGATTGGTCATGATAACGGTGTTATCGTAAAATTATCAGCGCCTATAAAAAATCACTGGGCCCAATTACGTGGTTTGGAATTATGCAAATTACTGGACTCGTCGTCTTATAAAGAAAAATATCGCCAGGATATGATTATCTGGGGAGAATCAATGAGAGAAAAAGATTATGGATACTTCTGTCGCCATGCAATTGAAATGTGCCGAGGTACTTTTTAATATTTCGTTTTTTCTACTCTAATTGAAAACTGTGGTTAATTCAATTTCCTATTAGCTACAGATAAATCTGTGTGGATAGTAAGTGACGCTAGAAGAAAAACCGATATTAAATGGTTTCATGAACATTATAAAAATGTTAAGAACATTAGGATCTTTGCAAGTGATGATGTCAGGAAACAACGTGGTTGGACTTTCACCGAAGGTATTTGAAGAGGGTTTAATGTTTATCCTTCCTTTATTATGTTATGTTTATGATTAATTCAATTTTATTTTAGGAATTGATGATGCACCATCCGAATGTGACTTGGATGATTTTACATCATGGGATTTTGAAATAGAAAATAACGATAATACTGGAAATGTGGAGGACAATTTGAATCTCATCTTACAACTTATAAAGCAGGAAGTACCAATAATTCAAGGAACAAATTGAACATGCTGAAATCCAAATAATATTTGTTGTATTTGCCCTCAAGGAGGGTTGGGTTTGAGAGCAGCAATCAAAGGAGTAAATAATCACAAAAATAAAAAAATATACAAATTTATTTACACAGATACAGCATAATTGCATCTCCTGCCATACAACACCAGAAGTTTTCCATTAAGTTCTGTACAGGAAACACTCAACTTTGTTTGTTTACGTTTTACATTGTTTACAATGTACAGAGATAGATTCTTTTCTCAAAATAATTTTAATATTTCCTAAAATACATTTTATCTAGATATCATGGTTTAGCAAAGACAATATTATAAACATCCTGAAACTGATTCACAAAATGAACTTCTAAGCCATCAGTTATATATTTCGGCAAATCATTGAAGTCCTTTTTGTTTTCTTCTGGAAGAATTATACATTTAACACCTACTCGTTTAGCCTAAAAATGATAAATTATGGTTTTATGGAAATATATATTCACTGGAATGGGGGAATAAAAGTAATCAAATTATAACTTACTGCTATTGTTTTCTCTTTGATGCCTCCAACTGGCAAAATCTTTCCCATCAAAGACACTTCTCCTGTCATGGCTACATCTTGCCGAATAGGACTGTTCTTGGCCAATGAGAGTAATGCAGTTACAATAGTGCATCCAGCACTAGGCCCATCTTTGGGAGTGGCACCCTTTAACAATAGGCTACTGTTACCGACTAATAGTCAAATTAAGGTGGGTATACAAGAAATTGCTTACCTCGGGGACGTGGAGATGCAAATGACTGGAATACAGGAAATTATTTTTAGGATCCTCATTTCTCAAGAAATTCCTTGCAACAGTCAGAGCTATTTTAGCAGATTCTTTCATCACGTCTCCCAAGTGGCCCGTCAGTTCAAGGGAACCTTCGCTACTGTCATCATGAGGGCGTCTTGTTGTTGTTTCAATGAACAGGGTAGATCCACCTGAATTCAACAAGTGAATTGCTAATTAAATTCAATATTTCTTAAAATAATGCTCTCATTGATTTACAATCAGAGCAACTGATATCTAGAAACAAGGAAAACCAAAGCAGAGAAAATATACAGGAGAAACAAAGGGAATTGGCTTGGAAAAGGGGAGGGAAAAAAAAATAATAATAATATAATAATAAAAATGCATTCAACATTAAAACACTGTGGAAGGAAAGAATGAAGAGATTTGATTTGATATGGATTATTCATGTCAACATGTTCGGTAATATCATGTTTAAGGCACGAGTGATCAATTCATGTAATATATTCAACCAAGATGCCTAGTAATGGGGATTTCTCACAAAGACTACATGGTGTTAGAATGCTAATGTGCCAATGTCAACTGATATTAAGTGAGCGATTTCCCCACCCCATTACATGGTATCACATATACAGACGACAAACCACACACAACTCTGATACTATTATTACTAGGTGAATGTGGCGTCGCCGACGCTGTAAACTGTTTTAAAAGTATATTCATGTGTTGAAAATTTCTTTCGTACTTCATTTCTTTCATGTGTAGCTTTGTTCTAAGATGTTCTTAGAGTATCTGGCATTGGACTTACCAATGAATCGTAGTATCTGTTAATGTTATTCTCCAGTTCAGAAATTCCCAACACTCAATGGCCTTGTATATTAACTCCCGATGGGAAATAAACTGGTCATATTGCAATTTCAAAATTATAATTGCTGTAAAAATTATACTTGCAGGTATATGAATGATGCGACAGCACAGCTATATTTTTTACATTTTGTGTTCTAACACGAACATAAATGATGACACCTGTAAGCTGTTGTTCTGTACTGTTCTCTAACTGCTAATATAATATATTAGCAACATTAGGTCGCTAAATTCTGACACAAAATCTTCTATAACTACTATTTGATTCCCTCCGAGTTTATTGATTTCGTCAAAACAACAGTAAAGACTGTGTATGACGTATGGGGGAAGAGATTACCTGCGCACATTTTCTTGAGGCCCAGAATGGAAAGAAAGGGAAGAAGAATAAGAAAAAATCTTATTTTTGTCCCCTATTTTAAGATTTTAAAACTCCACAAACTGTCTAATTTTTGTTCTGAAGGCAAATATATGTAAGCATTAAAAGGCTACTATTTTGTATGTTTATGTGTATAAGTTGTAAGTCACATTAAATTGAAAACTAGATTTTTGCAGGCTTAAGAAATGAATTGTTTAGTATTTATAGTTTTTGTTTTCTTCATATTTACTTAACGTTCTTCAAATTTAATGTTCCAAAGTAAGTTGCAAATTCTTCTTCACACTTCACTACAAATAAAATACTTCAGAATTTACAACACATTCTGCCAGGCAGATGTTCATTTAGTTTTTTCTCATTTGTCAAAAATCAGTGTTGCCATCCTCATGGGAGAAAATTATGGTGTCGCGGACTGAAAATAACCATGGAATAATGAGGTTTAAAAATCAGCGCCACCTACATAGATCTATTGAGGTGGCGTTGGCTTAATTTCCGTCATACTCACAAAGATTGTAGATCCAAAACACGAAAAAACACATTTTTGACAATTTCTTGTAATTTTATGGCCGAATCGAAAAACAAATTATCAGTTCCCCAACAGGGGAACCAAGACGTGTTCAATGACACCTCATATGTCTCGATTGGTGCACGGGAAGTGGTCTCGCCGTGAGGAATGGAAATCTCCACACATGCACGTTATATGAGTTTACTTAAATACTATACATGAATTTTTGTTTTTTATGAAATACGTACCCATAGCAGTCCATGCCAAACCCATGACAACACCAGGAGGAGTAGATTCATACATGCGATCATGAGTAAACATAGGTTTACCAACAAAATCATGCAGATTTTCTGAAGACACATCAATTTTTGCTGCTTCTTGCTTTACAACTTTAAAGGCTACTTTTCTAACAACCTGAAGAAGATAAAAACTTTTCAACAATTATTCCAGAATGATACTGAAATAAGCATTTATACATGAAAGCATGGTCATATATATTTATATTTATTTTTTTAACAGTACAGTGGATAGCAAATAAATCATCAATCTGATTGTTTGCAAACAAAAACAAAGATAATAGAACAACAAAATAGGAATGCTGGTTCATCTGGATTATTAGTACAATCTTTCTATGCCAGAATCAATTGGGAGAATAACAATAACAACAACAACAGTTTAGGGAGGTTTCCTTTTTATTCGGGGTTGTCCATCATTTTATGAAATTGTGATTTTGATATTTCCGTCCTGAAATGAGTAAAGTACATAACTTCGTTACAATTACTGAAATACATCGACATCTGATCTAAGGTTTGAATTTTATGTTTTTTCCCAACCACTGTTAAACTGGTGAAACTCATAAAAATACTCCCCACCTTACTGTCTTGTGGCTGCAGTGGAACTACTCACTGACTTTAAAATGCACAATGCATCACAGCCGTAGAGTACTATTCTGATACCCTCACATAGCCTTGAGCAATGAATTTCTATCTGAGAGGTTGCGATTCTCAATGCAGAGATGCATGAATAGAAGGTCCGTACACTTTCCCATGCCCAGAGCGCTAGGGGACCCCTATGGCCTACACCTTGAGACACAAATGACACCCAAGGTCAATTTCTATGCTGACAGCTGAAGACCCTCTATTTCACTAAGCGGTTGCCATGGCTAATGCACATATCACAGAAACAGAGAATTTAAAAGAGACTTGCAGATGCATTCATCCCATTAAGAATATCCTGCAATTTAGCCAATTGCATTAAATTCCAAAGCATTCTTTTTTATAAATTTTTCCCCTGAAGGGGCATAAACTGTCAGGATTTTGAGAAAAAATTGTGTCTACTTGTAGATGTTGCTGTGCCTTGTGATCAAAATATCATAACCAAGGAGGCAGAGAAACGTCTTAAATACAAGAGTTTGGAAATCGAGATCAACCGCATGTGGGGCGTAAAAGCACAGGTCGTCCCGATAGTTATTGGAGCTCTGGGATTTGTTCTGCAAATTTTGTGCAAGAATTTGGCTAAACTTCCAGGTCATTCAAAGGACTGAGAAGTGCAAGAAATCGCCAATCTAAGGTAATCTTTCTACCCCAAACCATAAATTCCCACACAAAATTTTAAAACTCAAGTTGAAATCCAACCTACTAAACCTGTATTAAAAATATATTTCTCCTTCATGTGTTCTTCAAAAAATATCTGCCAAATGAGGTAACTATTAGAAGAATCTGATCAGCTTCCAAACCTTACTTTGTTTTCAGATTAGTATGTAAGTGGTAGGTATTAAGCAACAAAATGCATTTATAGAGTCAACCTCTTCCTTATTTTTGCAAACTGTGTGAAGTATTTCAGGGTATTTAAAATATTAAATAAAGCCTGAATTTGGTCGATATTGCAACACTTATTTACTGAGCACTTTTTGCCTTTGCGTTCCACATTTTCTTGCACTAACATTGTAAGAGAAGCAGATGTTCTTTGATTCCTTTCAGTTCCTTTCTTTATCTACTTTTCAGTTCTCAGATTGCACCATAAAAAGATAAAAATAACAATATTTGCTTAACAAAAAAATTAGCCGCTTGCGTTCTCTCATGTAGCGTTCGATTATATAGCAAGTTCTGTGATGTAGTTCGGCAAGTAGCCCCAGCAATTTTTTTTACAGGACTGTGTGGAATTATAGCAGAGTACAAAAATTCAGGACATTTGGCAGGGAAAAGAACAACAACTCGCAGGACACATGTAGATATTCAGGGCCCACCCTGCTTTTTCAAGACATGGCAACCCAACTCACACCATCACGAAAAAAATTACATCTAACCTAAAACCTTGAAGTCTGTAAGTCAGTAAAACACTGCAAAATAAAAATTTATTTTAGCACAATAAGTAGGATCCTTAAACAAGTTTTCCCTACCTGTGGAAAAACAGTCTTTTCTGTACTGTAGGGTGATGTTTTATATTTAATGTACTTTTTACTTTCTTGCCCTTACTTCGAGAATGTTGTAATCGTGAGCAGGAAAACCGTGAATTTTCAAGACAAAAACTCATATTGCCAGGTCCTTATAATGAAGACGTGGATAAATATTATCCCTATAGTATTTAGGGAAGTACTTCCTCTAACATGTTGCACACTCAGAATCCAAGTTTTGGTGAGCCCGTAAAATTGATTGACAGCAAAACATCTATTTGAGGTTCAATTGACAGCAAAATGCTAGTGCCTAAACCATTCAGCTGATTTTCTCCAAAACTGATATTGCTCAATTAATTCAAAAGAACTGAAGGATCTCTGAGTTTGAAAGGGACGTTTTGAATTTTGGAGGTATTATACATGAAGACTCAATGTTTCCAAATAAATTTCTTAAAAATGTCTCCAAAGTTTTTCATTAAACTTTGTCCACTGATAGCATAAAGGACGTTTAAGAGAATGAGGCTAGTCTCATTTTCATTGAAATCCCTGAATTTTCGAAAATTGCACAAGTTAAATTTTTTTTGGCATGTTTGCAGCACTATACTGAATAAAGAGATTTTTTTCCCTGAATGAAATCTGTTCTTTAAAGACAGATCTTGAAATAAGGTCATCAACAATTTTTCGAAAATGTGAGAAGTTTTTGCACAATTTTGGGAGACATACACAATTTTTAATTTTTTAAACTCTATTTTTGAAAATTGCATACTTTGAAATAATGTGTTGTTTTCTCCAATAGTTTTAAAATGATTCTCACTTCTTTGTAAAGCAACCCCAATTTAGTGAAAACATCTGCCCGCTAAAGCCAGTAGAATCTCCAATAAAAAGTTCTTCTGAACTGTGTCAAGAATATCATCACATCCACTCCGTGAGTAAAAAAATACTCATCCACAGACAAAGATAATCAGGCCTTGGAAGCCTGGAGAATATTATACTTCACATTATACGCACATTATGCATTTGGAATTTGGAAAAGATCGCAGTCCCAAACCTCTGATATTCCTCAGTGCACTAGAGAACTCCTTAGCTAAGGACATAAGTGCTTTTCCACTCTGTCATTTCAATCTCTTACTGCAAGAAACACATTAAGGGTTTAAGTAGTGCCTAGTCACACAGGGCAATGCAGTTTAACAGCAGCAATGATAAAATTTTGACAATTGTTATTGTTTATTACCACATCTCTGCCAAACAAAAAATAGCATAATATACCTAATGGAGGTTTGTGATTTTAGGTCATTTTTCCATGTTTGAGGAATTTTTAAGTTACAAAAATCCTAATCCCAGTCATCAAAGATGAAGATAAGAACAGTCCAATACAATACTTGTGCCAATGGATTTTTTAGTATGAAGATATGAAAGAACTTTAAGATGTCTTACCTTCTCTATATGTTTCTGTAAATTTCGCACACCACTTTCTCGACAGTATGACTTTATAAGAAGCTGCAGAGCATCATCTTTAATGTAAACCTGAAAAAGAGAAAGATGAAACCTACTTATAGTTTACCAGTGTTTCTCCCAAAGTTACAAAATACCTACAAAAAATAATTAGAAGTCCAAGATAAAACACCTTAGTTTTCCCTTAGTAACATTTGATGAAACTCTCTAAAACAATAATAATGATTTAAAAAATAAAGCAGTTTTACCTGGTCATTATGTAAACCAGAATCATTCATAGCTTGAGGAACAAGATATTGCTTTGCAATTGCCATCTTTTCTTCTGCCACATAACCAGACATATCTATCATTTCCATGCGGTCTCTCAGAGGTTCTGGAATTGTTTCAAGAACATTGGCAGTGCAAATGAATAAGACCTGAAATGCAAGAAACCTTTACATTTACATCATATCTTTTTTCTTTCTTCAAGTAATTCCATATCATCACATATCCATAATACATACTTTCGATAAGTCCACAGGTACATCCAAATAATGATCCAAAAAATTAGCATTTTGTTCTGGGTCTAACATTTCTAGAAGAGCTGAAGAAGGATCTCCTTGATAACCCCTTCAAAAGAGCAAGTGTTAATGAGTTTCAATAAAAACCTTCCTAAATTAAATTACAAAGAAATAATTTTCTTTTCTTACTTTCCAATTTTGTCTACTTCATCAATTAATATTAAAGGATTTTCAGTTTTCGTTTTTTTTAAACACTGGATAACTTTTCCAGGCATTGCACCAACATATGTTCTGCGATGACCTTTTATTTCAGCAACATCAGTCATGCCACCCACACTAAAGCGAAAATACTATAAAATGGAAACAGGGAATTAGGTAAAATCTTTGCTGAAACTTTGCAGCAAGAATATAATCTTAAATGAATACAATACCTCTCTATTTAAAGCACGAGCAATTGATCGAGCAATACTGGTCTTGCCTACACCAGGAGGCCCATAGAAACACAATATTTTGCCTTGGGTGGTCCCCTTCAGTTGACTAACAGCAATGAATTCTACAAAATTTTACACAGGAAAGTTTGTAAAAGCATATTTTGAATTAAAGAAAAATAATTATTTAAGCATGTTACCCAATATTCTCTTCTTCACATCTTCCATTCCATAGTGATCTTCATCTAAAATGTCAATTGCTTGTTTAAGACCCAAATTTTCTTTACTCGTAATTCCCCACGGTAATGAAGTCAACCAGTCCAAGTAATTTCGAGTAACACTGAAACAAAGCAGGAAGATGTAAAGAGAAAGTATGATGTTATTAATCTGCATTAGAATGTGCAATTAAGCCAATTTACATACTTAAATTCAGATGAATGACTCTCAAGAAATGAAAGTTTATGTAGCTCCTCATCTAGAACTTCCATAACTGCTTTAGGAACAGTTTTTTCCTAAGGAATAAAAACGAAAACATTTTGACTGACGTAAGATATTCATTCTATATTTCCAATCATTATGCTTCAAAAATAAAAATTGCCGAAACGTATTTTCTGCTCATTTTCAAAACGTTAAATTTGATCAGTTACAGTTTCATAAATCATAATGTAACATTCATCAATTAGAAGTTAAAATGCATTCACAAACTGCTGATTATTCTTAGGACCTTTGAAACAGTGCAGAAATGGTTCAGAGCAGCTATAACACAAATGAAATTATTAGAAATAAGAGAAAAAAGTTTTACCTGCTGCTTGTATTGTATATTAAATGAAGATAAAATTCAATAGACATTAATTTTTCTTTACAATTAAGTTTTCATCATAACATCTCCAGCAAATTTACCTTTATTCTTTCACGAAATTTCTCTTCTATCGCATCTTTGTCATCTTTCTCAAGGCCCAATTCTTTTTTAATAACTTTGAGTTGTTCATGAAGAATATATTTACGGTGCTGTTGTTTCACTTTTTCTTCAACTTCTCGGCCAATCTTTTGTTGTAATTTACTCAATTCATATTCCTTCTTCAATAATGATAATGACAGCATTAGGCGTTTTGGAATCTGCAATATAGCAAAAATATTTTAATTTTCAAGTTTTCAACACACAAGAAAAAGAAAGAAAGAAAGAAATGCATAGAAAGTGGCTTACATCCATTTCTTCAAGGACTTGCTGCAACTCAGAGGCCTCTGCTCCAGTAAGAGCTGCCCCCAAGTCAGATAAGTACACAGGATTATCCACAACTCTTTGACCTTGATGTAACATCTGTTGCAGAGATTCTCGATACAAAGGATTCAAACTGATAATATCTCTAATAGTTTTGATAACTTCTTGTGTCAAAGCCTTCAATAGAACAAAAAAACCCATTCAGAATAACACAAAATAAAATTATAGGTCAATGTACATGTAAGAATTATACTAATGTAAGGACTCTTGTCTCTTGATTCACTCCTATAAGATGGTTTAGTAAGAATATAATTTATAAATATATTTGAAGGAAAACTTTTCTTGTATAATTTTTCAGTTATTAACATGAGTATATTGCAGTCCGAAGAGGAAGATACGTACTGAAAATCTTGGCAGAAAGTGAATGAAGAGGGAAAGAACACATGTATTAGAATAATTCTCACTAATTGCTAGTTTTTATATCACTCACACTGTTATGAAAAGAGGTGTACGTTTTTATACCTTTCTTGTTATGTCATAGCTTAATAAGGAGCATTTACAAATCTCTCCATAATGGCCTGTCAACTCTTAAACTAAGAGTGAAAAGTTTTTACTATTGATACCAGACTTTTTGTCAGACTGCAGGTAAAGCTCACACACTTACATTCAAAGGTGAGAGGAGAACTGTGACCAAACCACAGAGAATCACTGAAGCATATTGTCATGCTAATAAGCAAACCTTGTAACTCCATGTCCTCTCCTCTATTTACTGTTTACTTCATGATAAAATATAATTATGGAAGAAGAGAAATAAATGAAAGTAAACAAATTGAGCATCTTAAATAATTGAGTTTCCCAGTATTTATAAATTCAACGAGAAAGGAAACTAAATTCTGCTTCCTTGCTATGTTTATTCTTTCCAATGCAAAACTCTCTAATCAGGAGTTCCGAGGTATGCTAATTAGCATGACAATATGTAGACTACTTTCAAAAGGTATGCAACAGAACCAGATGGAGTGCTCCTGACAGCGAGGCTAGGCATTTAGAACTGATTGAAGATCTGGAAATCTCGGGTATTACTGTTGTTAAAACTCTGTGTAGTGAAAGCTATGCAGCAGGGCCTGATGATATTCCAACAGTAAACCTGACTAGTGGTGCTACAGAAGAGTACAAAATTTCCCATATTAGTTTTCTATTTCTTTGGGCTCGGCTAGCAGACTTGAAGCATACTCTTGCCAGCTACCATCTATCGCTGCCCAAAAGTATATTGTTTGACATTATCTTAATTTTTCGGTTTCCTTATAGTAGAATGGAAAAATTGGAAATATTATTTTAAGAACATTAAAGAACAGTAAAACCTTGTCAAAAATGGCAATTTTCTTTGAAAAAATTTGGAGCTGTATTTAAGAAAACGGCGTCTAAGTGCTACTTTAAATTCGAAAATTGATGCTCTTTTTCACAGAAACTTTCTGAGTTTTTGAAAAACTTCATTAGAAGTCATTTGAAGCACATTAACTCACAAATCCAATAGTGTTTACAAATTGCCGGAAATTTTGGTTAATTTTGAAGAAAGAAAGGGAGGAAAAAAAAAAAAAAAAAGAGAGAGAGAGAGAGAGAGAATTCAGCAAAATTAATTCTACATTATCTTAAACAGTGCAATAAGCAGTATCTGTACCAAAAGTTTGAAGAAAAAATTTGGATCCATTTATAAGAAAATTATGTTTGAAAGTTTTTGAAAATGCAGAATTTTGGGCTAGTTTTCACAGAAAACTGTTGAGTTTTCGAGAAACTTTATTTGACATTATTTAAAGCACATATTCTCATAAATATAATAATATGAGCAAATAACTGCTAATGTAAATATTAACGACAAGACAAAAATTACATTTTTGTAATTGTTTGGAAAACAAAAGAATAGAGCAAACTGATATTTGTCATCTCATAGAGTACATTTAGAACTATCCCTTCCAAGAGTTTAAAGAAAAAATTTGGAGCCCTTTTTCATAAAATCTTGTTTTTGTCATTTTTTTTTTTTTAAATTACACATATTGCATGCAATATTGTGTGAAAACTACTAAAATGATTTTATATGAACTACTAAAATGATATCTGTATTCATTTCTTCATTCTTCATTTATGACTTTTGTTTTACGAGGTATTTGAGGTAACTGTTTCTTTCAAATAGAACTATACATATTTTTTCAGACTACCATAACGACCGTAAAAAAACGAATCCATCGATATACATATTGTCATATGTTAGATAAACATTTTTTGAGTAATTTTAATTTTTTTGCAACTAGTATTTAGAGGAAATTTTGAATGTTACAGTACGCCTCGAGGTCACACAGCGCTCCACCTGCAGACGCGTGCTTGGGAAGGGATCTTAGTATTTGAAGGTACGAAACATTCCAATAAATATTCACAAAAATGTTGCAGATTTTCCCCCTAAACTCTGCTTCCCGCATTTTCAGATTTTTTGTATTACTTAACGATTGAAAATACGGATTTGTCATAAGTAGTATGTATTGAACTATGATAGTTTGTTACTTCAACTTCATTTAAAGGGGAGTCATACCATAGGATATTAATGATTTCTGTTGGGGGCAAACTTAGGAAAATCGCAGTATAGTCACGGGTCGCCATGTACGGCGAACACATGGGTGGGCCTTCAGCATGCAGAGCAGGCCAATGAGGAAGAAAAAGAGAGAAAAATAACGGTGATGAAGTAAAAAGCAAGATGATGAAAGATGCAGAAAGGAACACGAGAGCCTTATCTGGATCCCTCCGTTGGTACATGGAGCAACCCACCTTGTCAGGGATTTTTCCATATCAAGGACCCACAAAATATGGATTCAGACTCCAGAACGTGTTCGAGGAAGTAATTTACTATACATACGGACCAGACATCCACTTTTCTTTACCAACACTAAGCAATAAGAACTTTTCTGTTGAAAATTCGCCGTTTTCTTCCACAGCAATACAATACTTCCTCTACACTGCACAAGTAGTAGCGACAAAATATCTAGTGGTACTATAACAGCACATACTTTTCTGAATTATTGGAAGCAGCTACGTAGGATTGAAATATTGCACTTTCTGTGCTACTAACATCTAAGCTATTATTTGAAAAACGTCCAACTCAATTAAGAAGCGAAGAACTCACTATTTCCATCGCAGTGCTGACAAAACTATGTGAATTCTACAACGGCATAAAAATATAATACATTTTTTTTGTAAACTTGTATCGGAAAAAGCAGCCTGATACCACACAGCCATATCAAATCACAACAAAGACGTGTAATTCACAAAAAAACACGACAGCGGAACGGATTTCAATTGTTGCATTCCCTGAATTGTCGATACTCCCTTAATGAGTTAGCAATTTTTATTTCAAAATTTGGAAATAAATAATTTCTTTACAGATTAATGTGTAAATTTATAACAAAATGTGGAATGTAAAAACGAACAGAGAAATAATATACAAAATTACAAATTCTAATTTACCACCCATCCGACTGTCTGAAGCGCAGTAAATTTGGAGCGTGATATAATGTTTGACACGAAATTACAGAAAAACTACTCGTATTTTCCAAAAATTAAGCATGACATTACTTGAATATGTATTTTTGATAAATATATTTCATTGCGAAAACCCGCTACAATTTTTTTGACATTTTTTTTAGTTTTTTCTGTTTCCTAATGGTAGAACGGAAATATTAATTTTAGAATATTAAAGAACACAAAAATTTGAAGCTCTTTTCCACAGACATTTTTTGAGTCATAAAAAAAAAACAACTTCATTTGAAGTCATCTGAAGCATATTCACAAATATGTTCACAAACTGCTGGTAATGCGCATATTGAAGATGTGAGAAACCTTTCAAAAAAATTACATTTGTGCAAATTATGAAAAAAAGGACGTACGGACAGACGGACGTACGGACAGACGGACGTACGGACAGACGGACGTACGGACGCACGGACGTACGGACGCACGGACAGACGGACGCACGGACAGACGGACGCACGGACAGACGGACGCACGGACAGACGGACGCACGGACAGACGGACGCACGGACAGACGGACGCACGGACAGACGGACGCACGGACAGACGGACGCACGGACAGACGGACGCACGGACAGACGGACGCACGGACAGACGGACGCACGGACAGACGGACGCACGGACAGACGGACGCACGGACAGACGGACGCACGGACAGACGGACGCACGGACAGACGGACGCACGGACAGACGGACGCACGGACAGACGGACGTACGGACAGACGGACGTACGGACAGACGGACGTACGGACAGACGGACGTACGGACAGACGGACGTACGGACAGACGGACGTACGGACGTACGGACAGACGGACGTACGGACAGACGGACGTACGGACAGACGGACGTACGGACAGACGGACGTACGGACAGACGGACAGGCGGACGTACGGACAGACGGACGTACGGACAGACGGACGTACGGACAGACGGACGTACGGACAGACGGACGTACGGACAGACGGACGTACGGACAGACGGACGTACGGACAGACGGACGTACGGACAGACGGACGTACGGACAGACGGACGTACGGACAGACGGACGTACGGACAGACGGACGTACGGACAGACGGACTGTTGTAATGTATATCATATCTAAGCCATTCCACGTCAAATCGCACAAGAATTAATTTTGAGAGTTGACACATTTTTTTAAAATGTACGATATTTTTTCTTAAATCTGGGTATCAAAAAAAGAGACATGTATTTTTTATTTGCCTGAAAATTGATTATTTGTGTAGTTATGCCTACATTAAATTTTGGAATTTTTAGGTACTTCACAAAATAAGATCAATTGTTGCTCCGAATGTACTGACTATAAAATTTCTGGTTTGTTTCATTTAATACTTTGAAATGTGTATTTTATTCCTCTGAAAATACATTTTTCAAAAAATATTTTTTTCATTTTAAAAATGTATTTCTTTAAAAAATTAAAATTTCTATACAAACTTGATGAGATAATTTGAAAAAAATATAGGCGTGTTCCTTGTTCAATTTTCTATGAAATACAACAAGAAAAAACTGGGCACTCCACACACAGTTCTGAAAAAATCAATAGTAAGTATGAGGGCGCCTCTGCCTCTGCCCATGCACTAAGGAATTGTGTTCGGTCAGTCTTTGATGCAAATGCTGAAGAACTAAAAAAAAGAATGACCGTCTTTCTGATTAGGGTTTCAAGAGTTATTAGTGTTTTAGATGTTCACTCTGTCCCCAAAATGTATGACATTGTGTCATATATATTTTTGTGGGTAACATCGTGGGTGACTTGCGGGTCATCTATGTTTTTACGGGTGAGAGCGAAACGAATTGATATACGAGCCATTCCTCGTCAAATCGCACAAGAATTCACACGACTATTTTTTAAATGTATGCAATTTAAAAGAAAATAAATGACACGAATATTGCATCCATTCTGGACATCAAAAAAGGAGGCACATGATTTTTTTATTTACCTGATAATTGATTATTTTTGCAGTTATGCCTGTATTAAATTTTGGAATTTACGCGTACTTTGCAAAATATGATTGCATTGATGCTCCAAATGTACTTAACATCAAAATTCCTGGTTTGTTTCGTTCAATATTTTGATATGTGTATTTTATTCCTCTGTAAATTACTTTCTCAAAAAATAAATATTTCATTAAAAATTGTATTTAAAAAAAAAGGATATTTCTATATGAACTCTCTCAGATAAAACTTTGAAAAAAATATAGGCGTGTTTCTTGTTCAATTTTCTACAAAACACAACAAGGAAACAAGTGGGCACTCAACACGTACAGATAAACAAATCTATTGTAAGTATGCGGGTGCGTGGTTCCTGCCCCTGCACTGACGAATTGTGTTCGATCAGTCTTTGATACAAGTGCCGACGAAAAATAAAAAGAACGGCCGTCTGCCTGATTAGGATTTCAAGAAACAATCCTGACATACATGTTCACTCTTTCTACAGAAGGGATGGGTGACAGAAAAACGAATTCTACTACTGCTTTTCCTCGTGTCAGAGAAACGAATTTTACTGCATCCCTTTGCGTCCTAGGGATGGGGTACTCTCCTGACCTTGCTCGTGAAATACAATTAACCACTTGTCAAGGAACATGAGTAAAATTTTCTCAATATCAGTCACAATACGCACCTTATGAAGACAAGTGTGTTAGTGTTTGTTCTGTGAATCGCTGTGTACACTGTGCAATATGAGTAGCGATCACCGTATGAGATACACGTTTCAATCCATTTAATCTTTCCGATCACGGTTTTTAGAAAAGAAAATCTCCAAGACGCGTAAACAACAAATTGCTGGTGAATTTACAGGAGTCATTAGATTGGCAAATTTATGATTCATTTTGGAAGGGAATCGGCTTCCAAAACAGCCTTTTGTTAGTGAAAAGAGCGTCGGGATCAGTAGCTCTCGTGACATTAACAAAAGTAGCGGAATGTCCAGTGAATATAGTGAAAAGAGTGGAAATCAAGAAAATAACAATTTAAGCTCTTCAGATAGTTCGTCAAGTGTCTGCGAAATTAATAAAGAGAAGATAAACAAGAGTTTAATTTCAATAGGAGAAACCCCCGTCACGAAAAGAATATTGGAACAAAAACGGTATGCCCATGACAAATTTCAGAAAGTACGAAGTGCCAAACATAATTTTTATCACATTGAAGATCCTTCGACGTCCATCAAAAAATCAGACAAAGATACTATTTAGAAACTTATCGATTCCTTTCACTCAACAGATAGCATGACGTTCAATATTAAAATTTTTACAATTTTTGAAAGTTGGACATACAATAATAGTGTCTAAAAAGTTGGTTGAAGAAAATGGAAGTTTGTCCAGACCTGAAGTAAATTCGGTAAGGCTTTAAAACTGTGCTTTGTGACGAAAGTTCAGGAATTCTATGGTAAGCTTGTATTTAAAGTTAGTCGTGAGGGACCAGAAAATTTCAAAAATGTCAATCAAAACGAGTCAAGAATCCGTCATTTCATTATTTATAAATATATTAATATTATTTATATGCATTAATATACATAAATATTATTTATAAATTCAATCGTGAAGTTTAACTGTCTCAAGAGTATTAAATTACTGCTTCATCCAAAGAAACCGACGGCCAGTAACGCAAGAAACGCGTCTATTGCAGCAATCTATACGCTCTTTCGTAAAATATTAATATCTTTTAAAGTTACCAAGATCCCACTTTGATTTTTCCTGGAGATATCATCAATACTCTAGTGCGTTCATAAATATTTTTTAAAACTTTTTAGTTCATCAAGTTTACAAAAATATTTAATTTTCCAAATTTAAATTTAAAAAAAGAAAATTCTGGAAAATAAATATTTTGCAAAATCTTAAAAATTAAACATGTTTTTAAGTTTCGAATGGAATTTGAACGCAATTTCTATAATTAGTGTATTCAAGTACATGATATTTTTAAGTTAGTGATATGCGTCATTTTTAGCAAATTTCATTAACAATATTTCCGAAAATAATAGAGGCAGAAAAAAATAAAAATACACGTGTTAACTTATTCGATCCATATAACAAACAGAAAAAAAAGAAAATAATTAAAAATATAAAGGTCCAATTTTGGTCTTTTTAGTGCGATTTGACATGGAATGGCTCATCTAGATACCTGAGTGAGAGGTGGAAGTGGTATCTCCAAAGAAACAGGATTGAATAATACAAAATAAATTGCTTTGAAGATTGTCAAGATTAAAAATTTGGTTAAAGAAAAAGATGTGCTACAAGAAGATGACAACAGATAAGCTATCCTTCTGATAAAATAATTTTTAACAAGTCCCAAATTCTTAAGAGACAAATTCAGAAACAAAAAAGTGTTCTTGACACACTATTCAGAAAATTTGACAGAGGATACTTCTGACTATACTTGGGTTTTTATTTCTTGGCGCATTGGAGTGTGTCTTCACAATGAAATATCTCACGGTATTTCGCGTCGTTCTCAGTTATGCCGCTAGGAGTCGCATGGTCGCAACTGTATCAAGCAGTGTTTGCGATCATGCGACTCCTAGCGGCACAATCGAGAACGACGCAAAATACCCTAAGATTTTGGGTACATTTTGATGACACCCCCACGCGCCCAGAAAGAAAAACCGAAGTATACTCGTTTTTTCAAAAAAATGTACTGACCTTCTTTAAAGTGCTAATTTTGTACAACCGAGTTTGATTGAGGCAAAAATGTCTATTTTCAATTTTGCAGTTTTGAAATTGTTTTTTGCCATTTTCGAAAAATTGAGCATATCTACGAAAATGATTCCTGCATCACTCTCTTAAACGTTCTTCGCACTATTCAACAACAAAATTTAATAAAAAAATTTGGAGCTTTTTTTTTTTAAACTGAAAATGTCCAACGGATAGGTCAACATGTCAAGTAGTCTCCAAAGTTAAAATATCGGTTTCAAATTCCAGAAGCCTCGACATCAGCCAAATCGATTAGGGAATATCAATTCTGAAGAAAATCGGCTGTACGGTTTGGGCGGTAGCGTTGACCGCGGACGGAAGGACGGATATTTTGCCGTCAATCTATTGTTCAGTAACAAGAAGCAACAAAACATGGATTCTGTGGATGGATTGGATTCTACACCATGAGTTAGAGGATATTTTTTCTAAATTTAGCAACAGAATTTATCTACTTTTTCGTTCCCAAACCCCAGCTACAAGAGTTTTTCAGACGAAAATTCGCCGTTTTCCGGCGCACGATTACAAACTTCTTACAAAGTATCCGTAAGGCGAGAAAGTAAAAAATGACCTCGAGAAATTGCATTTATTTCATATACATTGGGCACTATTGTGATAACACGTACAT
The DNA here is from genome assembly GCA_031308135.1 of Acheta domesticus. Classification (NCBI taxonomy): domain Eukaryota; kingdom Metazoa; phylum Arthropoda; class Insecta; order Orthoptera; family Gryllidae; genus Acheta; species Acheta domesticus. The sequence continues at coordinate 190,901,689 of JAHLJT010009436.1, read as the reverse complement.
AGTATTTTCACCTAGAAAAGAATATATGTAAATTGATTCGGGCCTAGTTTCAAGGTTAGACCCTTGGCGTAATGAAGCGGAGAAAGAAAAAAAAAGGTATAGGGATTGGAGACTGTTTTTGCATTCAACAATGTCATCAATCAACTACCAAAATTGAAACCCTTCACCCATTTCAACATCAAAATTATACATTCTATAGAATTTTTTGTTCAAGTGAAGTTAATAGTTAAACAGTGATTTAACATTAATCTTAGCGAGCTAAATAACATGTGTTGTTGCCACAATTAAATTAAAAGGTTTTCATGTCAAAATAATTTGCAATTTATTTAAAATTTTGTTTCTTTTTTATTATTTTACATGCGATTCTGCAATTAATGGACATACCTTAACTTCCTCAGTTTGTCTAAATTTTTCGTGAATAACATTTTCAACTTGCACCATGAGTACAGGCTGAGGTTTTGGCGGAGGAGTTCCTGCTCCAGAAGCAGGGGTTACAGCCTCCACCTGCTTTTCAGAGTTCATACTGGCACTTTCCTCCTCCGCAGCCTTCCTTTTCCGACGGCGCCGTCTTCTCCTTTCCTCTGTTTCTTCTAGTGGGACAGTAATGGATGTTTTTAACAGAGGAAAGCTTAATGTCATCTCTGCATTAAACAGACATGAGACCTAGATATACTGATACTCCATATGTTACAACAAACAGATACTTAGGGTAATTACACGGAATGTCCACAAATGTCATGCTTGAAAACACAAGATCTTTATATATATTCTATCCGTGCCCCATTAAAATATTTCTGAAGTACATTTTTTTAATAAAAATGGAAAACAAAATACTAATCACTCAGTTTAATAAAACTTTCATATAGATAGTGTAAATTATAAAATTCAACAAGTATTAAGTACTAAAACTACAACAAATATGCTCTTTGAGTAGGATGTGAGTAAGTGAAGTTAAATTCACATCATTGCATATATTAGCTGATCAGACCAAATCCACAGTCAAGGCATATCCTAATTTTAAAAATTATTAGAAAATGAAAATTCTGTTCTTTTCCAAACAATTATAGAGCCAAACATTTTATTAATATTGATATTAATATTAACAAGAGAATAGACTACAAGAATTTTCTTTGAATTTAGTTCATTGTGTTGATTTGGCAATGCAAAATCTTTGTGTGTATTGTAATTTCCTGAGAAGATGAAGACATCAAACATTTTCAAAGGGACAAGTGCAAGAGGCAAGTAAATGCCGTAACAATTGCTAACATCAGGGCAAAGAAATGCAAAAGAATCAGAAAATTCAACAGAATCATACGAATCAACATATTTTGCCATCAGTTGTCTAATAAAACTGGCATTTGTACAGAGTAATTAAGTTACCTATTCAAAAGGTACTGTATTCTGGGTCAATAACAACCACCTCTATCATGTTTGCGAATGCTGAGATCGCCCCTTGATTTGCTTCTGGACATAAATTTAACTTCACTACCTGTGCACATCTTCTAGAGTTCAGTGGGAAATGTGGTTATTCACATGATCATTTTCTCTGCGTTGTCTCTGCAGGAAGTCTATTCCTTCACGAAAGGGCATGATGGGGAATAATATCCCGAATCTATAACCGACTTGCCTTTGCAAATAGTTTTTATTACACCGGAGCGAATATTTCCTCATCAATTCTTGCCAAAAACACCCATTCTGCATTCAGAATTCAATTTGCGTGTGGGTTAGGTTAGGGACCCATCAATTCAAGGAAATGTGCACAGGAACTTCTCCTCTTAATACGTAACACAGTTTTTAATGTTAGTACATTGTTTGATTTAATAATGTAAGGATATTAATACATTTCACTTCCTTCTCATATTTTTTTGAGCTTTAATATTTATTAAAAAGAAAACTTCTGTTCCTGCTATGCTATACAGAGCTATGCTGAATGCCATCCTCCTCTTTCCAATATATCAAGTAATTGAATGGTGCTGAAGGTTATTGTGTTCCAAATAGCTGTGAGAAATCAAAGGAATGGAAGAAAAATGTGAGTGACAGAAAGTAAAATTCAAAGCGAGCATTCTTAGGATTATAACTTCGGTTTTTCTCTCTTGGCGCGTGGGGGGGGGGGGGGGGTCATCAAAATGGAATATCTCACGGCATTTCGCGTCGTTCTCGGTAGTGCCGCTAGAGTCGCATTATTGCCAGCACTGTTCGATAAGTCGCGATCATGCGACTCCTTGCGGCACAACCGAGAACGACGCGAAATACCGTGAGATATTCCATTCTGAAGGACCCCCCCCCTGCGCCAAGAAAGAAAAACCGAAGTACAACATAGGTACTAGTAAAAGTAAACTTATGCGGGCAATGTAATGTAAGTCTTTATATTCATCAGTTGCATCATGGGAGGAAGTGGAAGTATATTTAAACTAGTGGTGCTACATCAGCACACACTTTCCCGTATTACTGGAAACAGTTACGTAGGATTGAAATATTGCACTTTCTGCCCTACTAACATCTCAGCTATTATTTGAAAACGTCCAATTCAACCAAAACGCGAACAACTCACCGTTTCCATCGCAGTGTTGTCAAAACTATGTGAATTCTACAACTGCACAAAAGTATAACACAAAATTTTAGTAAACTTTTATTGGAAAAAGAAACCATACAGCTATAACATGTCACAACAATAACACGTAATTCACAGAAATTCGCGACAGCGGAACGGAATTCAATTGTTGCATTCCCTGCATTGTCGATACTCCCTTAACACTAGGACGCCCAAACTTTCCCTAACCCCTCTAACGCCCAGAGCGGTCAATTTGACCCCTGACATATAAATTTAATATTATTCATTATTATTTTAAAAATTAAATTTATTTATTATATTTTAATGCTTTCACATTATTTACTTATTAATTAAGTGTACAGGAATCTATATGAACTATGAAGGAAGTACAAAGAACATAATCACATTATTTGAACAATACCTATTTATATTATAAATAAATGTCCATAGAAAACAAACATATGAAAGTAATTGACCAGTTTACTTAGTTTTAAATGAATATATCCATGAATGTATTCATTTTTATATTGGTTCTCAGTAATTCATCTTTTTACACAATTGACACATTTGTATTGAATTTTCTTTGTACATTTTCACCAAATCATTTTCTTACTTACAAAGCACTTCCAGCTGGGTTTATTACATTTGCAAAATGTGAATATTTGACATTTCGTCCGTCGTGGTGTCATTTCCTCCTTGACGTCATTACCATTGCCTTCATTATTATCCGTTGTCCTAGGATGTGAGTGACTCTTCATGTACTCAAATCGTATTTCTTCAGCAAGTTGCTGAAGAAATTCTTATTTTTTCTCTCTTTTTTTCACTTTTTTACCAGCAATGGACCTGAATAATACACATGCATTTCTTCCAGATAGGTCAAGGATATTGTAAAACGAGTATATAGGTCATCATCTTGAAGAAGCCTTGACAGAATACTGCTTGGCCAATTTGTTCACTGTGTCTACCCCAAATTTTGTCTTGTAAAAACTAACAGTTTCAGGAAATCTTTCCTGATTTATATCGACAGCAGCAGTAGGATGGAGAGAACTCATTACCAGGACATTTTCTGCTGTTTTCCTTGATTAATCATTAGGGAAAAATCATGTTTCAAAACTTTTGTTGAACGGTTTTTGGAGCCTTCACTGCAGATGGTATTTCCCTTCTTGCTCTATTCGCAGTTCTCATGATGGAGATTGACTTCGCATTGAATTTCTCGGCAGGATGGAGACAAGTGCAATAATTATCTGTAGTGCCATTTCTGCCTTTAGAAAGCAATGAGACGCATCTCTACATAATCAGAAACTGTTTGGGACCTTGCATTATCCTTACCAACATAAGAGAAACCATTGAGAACGTATTTGGTGTCAACATCTACTACTAATCAAAATTTTTGCCCATACTTCTCAGGTTTTGAAGCCATGAATTGTTACTATAGAGGTGTACTAGGTGTTGATACAATTATAGTTATAATAAATTGGCAATAATAATTATAAAACATAATAGACTGTGAATTTTCATTTTCAACATCTGAAGAATCCATATCATTACTATTCGATGATGCATCTACTACTTTTCTAGTTGTTTGCTGTAAAAACTCATATGAGTCTTCAGAAAAAAATTCATCTCCATCTGAATTATCATCGAGAACACTTAGTAGCTCTGAAAGCAACTCTTCTTCACGTAATATCGTTTCCAATACATTTCCAGCTTCACCTCACAATGACATGTATGTAACTGAGTTTGGGAAGCGAATGACAAAATAACTTTTTTTATGCCCATTGCTGTTCGTATTTGTGTTCATTGTTGTTGTTTATTATGACCAATGCTATATTATGATACGATCAATGTAAAAAAGTTCATAGCTGATTCATTAACTTCAATTATCATATTACCTTCAAGGGGTCAATATGACCCCTCTGGGCGTTAAAGGTAAAACCTTATATAACTCAAGTTTTATGATAGGAAAAGTGCGAATATTTTAAATAATGAATGTTCCTCCAAAATGAATAAAAGTCGTAACAGCAAGTCTTCCATAAACCGTCATATGACAAGCAGATAAGATTTCAAAACAGAAAAGTGTCAATTTGACCCCTCTGGGCGTTCTAGTGTTAAAGGGCTATAGGGGGACAAGTTTGAAATTTCCCTTTTGGGAGGTGCTTAGTTTCGCGGGCTTCTCCCACCGCTGCTACAGTGCAGGATTATCTGAACCTACTGCGCGCACGCGATTCGTCACCCTGCCCCAGCAAGGAGGAGCTATAAGTCATCAATGTCTCTGCAGCCTTCGTTGTGTGACGTCATTGTCGTCCTCACACTCAGGGGAACTCTCCCGCAAAGAAACGATACTTTTGTCCACTTTTGATTTCGTCGACATGTCTGTTTTCATATATTCTTTGATTTTCTTAACGTGTTCACAACACTTCTTCCATTGATTTGGGCAATATTTAGAAACTAATATTCGGCATACATTTTCTTTAACTCATAGACGGGTACCGATGCTTTCTTTCGTAACATGATTCTTAATGGAACTCCAAACTAAATCGATGGAATTGAGATCGGGATGGTAAAGAAGGAGCTTGAATTGATTGATTGATTGAATAGGGTTTAGAGGGCGCTTCGACTGCTGTGGTCATTTGCGCCCATGCCAGAGTATTTGGAGAAAAGAATATTCAGTGTTGCATATGTAACTTACTCACTGTTTAAAAGCATGTACATTGGCTAAAAAGAAGGCTCGCATTCTGCTTCAGGCATACATGTAGAAATGGCAGAAGGAAAATAGAAAAAGGGCGCGTAAAATTTATCTTAAAACGTAAAATTGGCTGTAAAGGGGCCAAACAAAAACATAAAACATTGTTATCTTTCAAATAAAATTATATATTCTGCTTTCTCTCAAAAAACAAAAAAGTTTTGAGAGCGCAGAATCGTCATCCCCGAGCACCACTTGTAGCGAGTTGCCCAGGTCATGTCTTCGTCGACTGCCAACAAATTTCCTACAGTACAGCAGGACGTGTTCCACGGAAAGAACAGTCTTGCACGAGTCACAGATGGGGCGAGTTTCATTTCGAAGACTGAAGCCGTGAGAGAAATGGCAGTGTCCGATACGAAGACGGGTTAAAATCACTTCCTCGCGCCTACAGGACCGTGATGAGGAGCGCCAGGGATACACAGAATTCTTTATTGTACTTAGTTTGAAAGTGCTATTGTGCCACTCTGTTTGCCACGCTCTAAGCACGGATCGTTTCAAGAAAGCCTGAACATCGGACAATGGCACAGAAGGGATGTCGATACGAGTTTTACGAGTCGCTGATTTCGCCGCCTGGTCGGCCAGTTCGTTCCCTCTGATACTCACGTGGCTGGGACCCAACTAAGTACCAGGTCATAGCGGCGGGACAGAAGACGATGAATCAGGCTTTGAACGGATAAGGTCAGGTAGTCTGACGAAGGACGGGAGACGGCTTGAAGAGAGCTGAGAGAATCGGAACAGATAACTACTCGCCGCAACGTCGCTGATTCAATGTATTTTAGGGCCTCAAAGATTGCATACATTTCGGCAGTGAAAATACTGCATTTGGAGTGAAGCCGAAATGATTTGCTGGCCCTGATACAGTAAAAAGCACATGCCACCGCGTCGCTGCACGATGAACCATCCGTGTATAAGAATAAATGATCCGGATACGATTCTCTCATATCCAGAAACTGCTTCTGGTAAACCAGAGGACTAGTAGTTTGTTTGGGCAGATGGGACAGTCTGAAGTCAATACTGGGAAGGAGGAGTTTCCAAGGGGGGATCCGGTCACTTGTGGGTTTCACAGGGGTGGGAAGTTCTACATTTAATTCCCGGAGAAGATTTCGTAATCTAATACCTGGGGGATGGGGTAACGATGTTCGAAGAATGTACGAGGACTCATACTTTGGGTGGATGATTATACGACGACAAGGGTGGTCAACCAGTCCCGACACTTTAGCCCCATAAGAGGCTAATAAAATATCTCGCCTTCGGCTCAGAGATGGTTCTCCAGCTTCGGCCAAGAGGCATTCGATGCGACTCGTGCGGTAGGCGCCTGTACTAATTCTTATACCGGCGTTGTGAATGGTATTTAATGGCCGGAGGGTTGATGGTGACGCTGACCCATATACAATACATCCATAATCCAAAACAGAGCGGATGAGGGTTCTATACAAACGCAAGAGACACACACGGTCTGCTCCCCAAGAGCTGCCTGTAAGGGTGCGGAGGAGGTTCAGAGGTGAGACACATCGGCTCTTCAGTTTACGTATATGATTTCGCCAAGTTAGGCTCTTATCGAAAGTAAGCCCAAGGAAAGTTGCAGAGTCCACAAAAGGTAGAAGATGGCTTCCAAGAAAAAGATCGGGGTGGTTATGAAGATGATAAATCCTGCAGAAGTGCATACAGCTAGTTTTTGATGCGGAGAATTTAAAACCTGTCGCATCACTCCATTGCTGCAATTTGTTGAGGACAAGTTGTAATTGTCTCTCTATCACTTGAATACTCTTGGAAGAGCAGAAAATGCAAAGTCGTCAACGAAGAGCGATGCTTTCACCGGCTCTCGGATTATCGACGCTATACTATTGATAGCGATGGCAAACAGAGTGACACTCAGAATTGAGCCCTGAGGGACTCCGTTTTCTAAATTGTGGCTGGCGGATAACCTGTCACCAAGGCGAACGCGGAAGTATCTTGAGGAAAGAAAGGCTACTAAAAAAAGGGGGAGCCGGCCCCTAAGACCCCAAGAATGGATGGTGCGAAGAATGCCGTACCTCCAGGTAGTATCATAAGCTTTCTCTATATCAAAGAAAATTGCTACCAGGTGTTGACGTAGCACGAAAGCAGTGGAGATCTGTGTGGTGAGGGTGACAAGGTGGTCCATGGTTGACCTGTTCTTCCTGAAACCACATTGGATGGGTGTAAGTAGGTTTCTCTGCTCCAGGTGCCAGACCAAACGCGTATTCACCATTCGCTCCAGAAGTTTGCATATACAGCTTGTGAGCGAGATTGGACAGTAGGTTGACGGCTTTGTCCTGTCCTTTCCATCTTTAGGAATAGGAATAATAATCGCTTCGCGCCAGGTTCTAGGGAAGGTATGTTCCATCCAAATCTTGTTGAAGATACGGAGGAGAAAGATACGTGCCTCTTCCGGCAGGTGTTTTAACATTTGGTTGTGTATTTGGTCTGGTCCTGGAGCAGAATCTTTCCCACGGGTGAGCGCACAGGAAAATTCATCCATGGAGAAAGGGGCGTTATAATCTTCCTCCAGGCAGGTAGAGAAGTCCAATCTGCATTTCTCCATTCTACTCTTCGTTTTCAAGAAGCTAGGGGAGTAGTGTAAGGAACTGGAGGAATTTTCATAATGACAGGCCAATTCCTCAACTACTTTTTCTGGAGAAGTAATAAGATTTCCATTAATAAGAAGTCCTGGGACAGATGATGGGGAAAATCTTCCTCCGATCTGTCGGATCTTTCGCCATACTACTTTAGGCGGGGTATGGCAAGAAAGAGAAGAAATAAAGGCTCTCCAGGAAGCGGTCTTACTTTCCCGTATTACTAATCTGGCTCTGGCCCGCTTTCTTTTGAAATCGATCAGGTTTGATGCGGTGGGGAACCTATTGAGCCTCGCGAGTGCTTGCTTTCGGTCACGCACCGCGGTGGCACAGTCAGCATTCCACCAAGGCACCGGGACGCGTCGTGGCCGACACGTAGACTTCGGGATTGCAATGGTGGCTGCGCGAAGAACGGCGTCTGTGAATTGGGCCACCAAGGTATCGATATTATTTGAGAAGTGGTCTGGCATTATAATTTTCTCGCTGAATGTATCCCAGTCGGCTCGATGGAATAGCCAGCGAGGAGGGTAGATGACGTCTAAATCAGGGACATTAAAGTGGACCAAAATGGGAAAATGGTCACTCCCATGTAGATCATCGAGTACGGTCCACTCTACCATGGTAGATAAGGATGGACTGCAGAGTGCCAGATCGATTGACGAGAAGGTGTTTGACGCCATGGAGTAATGAGTGTGATTCCCGGAGTTCAGAAGAATTAAGTTTTGCTGGTCAATAATATTTTCGAGGATAGAACCTCTCGGGCAGGTCCTCGTGCCACCCCAGAGGGGATTGTGGGCATTAAAATCCCCCGCAATAAAAAAGGGGCGGGCAACTGAGAAAAAACATCTTCGAGTTCCTCTTGTGACACGACTTGGCCAGGGGGAATGTATATACTACACACCGTAAAAGAGAAGGATGGTAGGTGTACCCGTACGCACACTGTTTGGAGGTCGGTTCGAACGTTGTGTTCCTCCGAGAACAGGGAGTCGCGAATGAGTACCGCAACGCCGCCGTGAGCACGGAGTCCGTCGTCTTGATCAAACCGATAGATGTTAAATCCGCGAAGAGACAGGGGATGAAGAGGGAGAAGATGAGTTTCCTGAAGACAGACTATAAATGGTTTGTGGCGAGAAATTATTAATCTTAATTCTTCTGAGTGAGCACGAAGACCATTTAAGTTCCATGAGAGAGCCATTATGAGAAATTATTTCTTTGGTTGCTTTTTTTTCTTTCTCACCTTCTGAAAGGTTTTAGAGGAACTCTCGTGGGGTTCCTCATCACCAGCAGAGTCATCCTGACTGCTGCTGGATAAGGTCGTCTGTGTCGGGGGGGATTTCCCGACTTTTGGCCACGGGTGACCGAGATCTACAAGAGCTGGAGGATCGTCCGATGTGATTCTCGGAAACAGAAAGAGGAGGACGGGATTTGGATGACGTATTTTTCCTGGGAGGCGGTGTCTGCTTAAGATCGATTTCAGTAGAAGTTTCAGTTGAGGTGGTCGATGTCTGGTGGAGTTTCTGGACAGGTTTTTTGTACTTTGTGGGAATTATAATTTTCCCACCTTGGATGCACGCCGAATCTTCGGGGAAGTCGACCGGCGACACCTGACAACTGAAATGTGAGACTACCGCTGGGGTACAGTGAGTTTGACAACTCGCTGTTACCCCCGGGGACTTAGGTTTCACAGCACTGGAAAAGGATCGTGATAGGTCCACTGGATTCCTGGTTTGGAACCTACGCTTCGCCTCAGGGAAGGAAACCTTTTCGGTTACTCTTATTTTTTGGATTTCCCTTTCCCGGAGAAACGTGGGGCACTTGTTGTCGTTGGCTGGGTGATCGCCTTCACAATTCACACAGTGCGGTGGTTTGTCGCAGGGTTGTTGGTCGTGAACTGACGATCCGCACTTCCCGCAAACCGCGTTTACTGACATACATCGCTGCTGAGTATGCCCAAACCTTTGGCACTTGAAGCAGCGCAAAGGGTTCGGCACATACTGCCGCACACGGAGGTTGTAGAAAGCGGTAACGATCCTTTCCGGGAGAGATGGTCGGTCAAAAGTAAGGATCAGGGTAGAAGTAGGGATCACTTTCCCCTGCTCCTTCCTTCCGATCCTGTACACCTGAGTCACGCCATAGGTCTTAAAAAAGTTTAGAAGATCTTCCTCCGTTTCTGAAGCAAAGTCCTCGTGATTTACCACGCCCTTGCACAGGTTCAAGGTGGGATGGACCGTGACTACTACCTGGAGGCCGGCCAATCTGCTTTGTATTTTTAATTTTTCCTATTTGCTCGTCGGTACGTGCTTCAAAAAGAATCGTTCCGTTCCTCTGACGCACGACCGCTTGGAGCTTCCCGTAAGCCTCTTCTATGTCTCGCGCCAGACGGACAGCACTTACAGTTTTAAAAGTTTTACCTTCCTCAGCGCATGACATGAGGAGGAAACGAGGCATCTTGGGTCGATCTTCTTCTCTAGAAAAGAAACTATTTAAGTCAATGGTTCTTTCCGGCACATCTCCTCTTCCTTGCGGAAGAGGGCGGGGGGAAAGGTGAAATATCCATATAGATGGAATAGGTTCATCCTCGTGGTCCCCACCCACCACGGAGCCCAACAAGGGGACACTCCATCGGAGTGCCAGGGTTGCCACGAGGATATAGTGGGGGAATAACACGGCGCTGCACCGCCGTGGATTCCCCCGCTCACCCCTGGAGTTCAGTACAAGACCTAGTCCGAGCCGATTGATCGGGAGTGGGTTAGCTCCCGACCGCCCGTCTAGAAGAGTCCGGGGCCAAAGCGAGTGTGTTGGAACCTACAGGGAATGTTTCCCAAAATACGTAACCAACGTACCCCTTAGTGCAAGGCGAACAGTAGCACTAGGACTAGATAGGGAAACAAACAGGTCCCTCAACTGCCAGGACACACATTCCCTCCGACACGGGTCGCCATGCACGGCAAACACATGGGTGGGCGTTCAGCATACAGAGAAGGCCAGTGAGGAAGAAAAAGGAGTGAAAAGAACGTACATGACATGAAATGAGAAGCAAGAAGATGAAAAAATGGAGAAAGGAACACTTGAGAGCCTTCTCTGCATCCCCCCGTCAGGACGTGGACCAACCCACCTCGACGGGGGGGAGCTTGAAGTTCATGTTATATTACCTGCGAACGGTTGTTCTAATGTTAGAAACAAACACATACAATATTACGACTGTGAACTTCACTCATTGATTGATTAAGGTTTAGAGGGCGCTTCAACTGCCAAGGTCATTGGCGCCCATGTCGAAGTATTTTAAAAAAAGGGAATAGGTTCAGTATGTGTTACAGATGGAACCTACCCCCCAATTAAAATCATATACATAAAGAGAGACTAGAATTCTACATAGAGTATTCAAGTAGTATGGCAGAAAGAATATATAACAAACACGTAAAATTCATAGTAGAACTAAAAATTGGCTGTAAAGGGGCTAAAAATAAAACACTATTCTTTTCTCTCAAATAAGATTATATATTCCGCTTTCCCTCAAGAAGCAAAAAAGTTTTGAGAGCGCGGAATCGTCATCCCCGAGCACCTCCCTTAGCGAGTTGCCCAGGCCATGATCTTCTTCGGTTGCCAACATATTTCCTACAGTTCAGGAGGACGTGTTCCACAGACAGAACCGTCCCGCAGGAGTCACATACGGGAGGAGTTTCTCCTCGAAGGAGGAAACCGTGAGAAAAATGGCAGTGTCCAATTCGAAGACGGGTTAAAATGACTTCCTCACGCCTAGAGAAGCGAAATGAGGAACGCCAGGGAATTACAGAATTCTTTATCCCACTTAGTTTAAAATTGGTATTGTGCCACTCTGTTTGCCACGCTCTAAACAAAGATCGTTTCAAGTAAGCCTTAACATCGGACAATGGCACAGCAGGAACGTCGATACGAGTATTACGAGTAGCTGATTTCGCCGCCAGGTCGGCCAGCTCATTCCCTGTGATTCCCACATGGCCTGGAACCCAACTAAGAACCAGGTCATAGTTGCGGGACACGAGACTATGAATCAGGTTTTGAACTGATTTTGTCAGGTAGTCTGACGAAGGCCGGGAGACAGCCTGAAGAGAACTGAGAGAATCAGAACAGATAACTACTTGCTGCAACGTCGTTGACTCAATGTACTTTAGGGCTTTGAGTATTGCATACATTTCAGCAGTGAATGTACTGCACTGTGAATAAAGACGATATGATTTGGTGGCCCAGATGCAATGAAAACTACACGCCACTGCGTCATTGTGCGATGACCCGTCCGTGTACAAGAATAGATGATCCGGATATGCTTCCCTCATACCCTGAAACTGCTTCTGGTAAACCAGAGGACTAGTATTTTGTTTGGAAAGATTGGAAAGTCTGAGGTCAATATTGGGGAGAAGGAGTTTCCAAGGGGGAATCAGGTCATTTGGGGGTTTCACAGGAGTGGGAAGATCGACATTAAGTCCCCGCAAAAGATTTCGCAATCGAATGCCTGGGGGCTGGGTAGCGATGTTCGAAGAATATAAGAAGATTCATATTTTGGGCGAGTGATTATTCGGCGACAAGGATGATTAAAGAGTCCTGACACTTCAGCACCATAAGACGCTAATAGAATATCTCGCCTTATTTTTAAGGATGGCTCCCCAGCGTCAGCTAGAATGCACTCGATTCGGCTGGTGCGATACGCGCCTGTTGAGAGGCGAATACCAGCGTGGTGTATGCTGTTGATGGGTCTAAGGGTGGAAGGAGCTGCAGAACCATACACTTCACTATCGTAATCCAATGCTGAGCGAATGAGTGCTCTGTATAACCGCAGTAGGGTAATGCGGTCGGCTCCCCATGAAGTGACACTAAGCATTCGAAGAAGATTGAGGGGGCAGATGCATCTGGTTAGCAATGTGCGGATATGAGAGCGCCACGTGAGGGACTTGTCAAAAGTCAGCCCCAGAAACCTGGGAGAGTCAGTGAATGGAAGCGGATTTCCTCCCAAGTACAGGATTGGATCGCTATGCAAGTGGTATATTCTGCAGAAGTGCACTCCAGTACATTTAGTAGGTGAGAACTTAAAACCTGTCGACATGCTCCATTCATGCAGCTTGTTGAGCACCAGTTGGAGTTGCCTCTGGATCACACTTATGCTGCTGGATGAACAAAAAATGGCAAAATCATCTACAAACAGCGATGCCTTCACAGGTTCCCTCACGACCGACGCTATACTATTTACGGCTATGGCAAACAGAGTGACACTTAGCACCGAGCCTTGGGGGATGCCGTTTTCAAGTGCAAGGTTCGCAGAATGCCATACCTCCAAGTGGTGTCATACGCCATTTCTATATCGAATAGTACGGCGACAAGGTGTTGTCTCAGAACGAACGAGGTTGAAATTTCCGTTGCCAAAGCGACGAGATGGTCAAGGGTTGACCGGTGTTTCCTGAAACCGCACTGAATTGGTGCCAGTAGGTTTCTGCACTCCAAGGTCCAGACCAAGCGCTGGTTTACCATCCGTTCCAGCACTTTGCAAACGCAGCTGGTGAGAGCGAGAGGTCGGTAGCTCGATGACAGCGACCGATCCTTTCCCTCCTTCAGAGCTGGGATAACTATGGCTTCTCGCCATACAGCAGGGATGGTGTGCTCTTCCCAGATGCGATTATAAAGGCGGAGGAGAAACCGCATCGCCACATCAGGAAGATGTAACATTAGGTTGTGTATTTCATCAGAACCTGGGGCAGTTCTTCTGGCCAATGCCAGAGCAGAGCGCAATTCCGATATGGAGAAAGGTGTGTTGTAATCCTCAGACGCTCTGCAGAAGAGATCCAACGGACGGCTCTCCATCCTTTCTTTGATCAAAAGAAAGTCAGGAGAGTAGTTCGCCGAACTTGACATGACTTCATAGTGCGCGGCGAGTTCCTCTACAATCATATCTGGAGATGTGATCATTTCTCCGTTTTTCAAGAGACCTGGCACCGTATTTGGTGAAGAGTGTCCTTTTATCTGTCGAATTTTCCTCCATACCAGGCGTGGTGGCGTGTGACAATTGAGAGACGAAACGTACGCTCTCCACGATGCATGTTTGCTCTCTAAGATAGTTCTTCTAGCCTTCGCCCTGCATCTTTTATACTCGATTAAGTTATCCACTGTTGGATAGTGTCTGAGACGTGCCAGTGCCTTTTTTCGAGCACTGACCGCTCTCGAGCAGTTCTCATTCCACCACGGAACGAAAGGGTGTCGCGGTTTACCACTTGCCTTCGGAATTGCGATGGAAGCAGCAGCGAGTACAGCGCTATTAAAATGTTCTGTCATTTCATCCACATCTCCGAAGGGACCGTCTGACAGGTTAACATTATTTTGGAATGTCGACCAGTCAGCTCGTCGCACGATCCATTGAGGGGGCTGTGCAAAACTACGGCGAAGATGATCAATGTGGACAATCGTGGGGTAATGGTCGCTTCCATAAAGATCTTCTAATATGGTCCACCGCATAGCAGTAGCAAGTGAAGAGCTGCAAAGGGCTACATCAATATTCGTAGCTACGGCAAAATGAGTTGGTTTCCCAGTGTTGAGAATAGCCAAATTCATGGTGTCGATGACAGATTCCAAAATAGCACCTCTTTGACACGTACGAGAGGAACCCCAAAGAGGGCTGTGGGCGTTTACATCACCCACAACCAAGAAAGGTGTGGGCAATTGGTTTATTAGACTTAGGAGGTCATCAACCGACACCGTTTGTCTTGGGGGAATATAGATATTACATACGGTGAGTGAGAGGGACGGCAGATACACCTGCACACAAACTGTTTGAAGGTCGGTGTGAACAGGGATTTCTGCAGAATGCAGCGAATCCTGGACCAAAGTAGTAACTCCGCCGTGAGTGCGGAGGCCGTCATCGACATCAACCCTATAAGGAGTGAAACCGCGAAAGTGTATGGACCGTGGTGGAGAACCTGTAAACAGAAAATTGAGGGTGTATAACGGGACAATAAGAGTTTTAATTCGTCCCGTCGGAGAAAATTCTTTCAGATTCCAGGATAGGAGAGCCGTTGATTAAGAAGTTAAGAGGATTTCTTAGGAAGGAAGGAGCGAGTGTCCACCCCGGCTGAAGTTTCCTCCGAGGCAGACTCATCCTGACCACTGCTCGACAGGCTGAGAGATCGCTCAGAGCGAGTTTCAGGAGTCGGGGTAGGTGGTCGGAATTTGGAGGATCTATCATTTTTCTTGTCCAGGCCAGCAGGCCGTGTGACATCAGCCTTCTTGCGCGGCTGAGAAGTGGATTCTTGTTCTGTCTTCGTCTGGGTTGCCTTCTTGGGTGGTGTGAACTTCACTTGAAATTAGGCCTACGCTAAGAGACGCCACACTGCACAGCACTCGAAGACGAAAGGGACAGGACTGCGGACCAGAGGCGATGCTTCCAATACATGTTTCTTTTACTGAATCTTAATATATTAAGAGTCAGCGTTTGTGTACAGACAGCTGAAACTGTTTTGATTTGGATGGCTGACACTTTTACTGCTGCGCGTTGTGCCACTAACAAAGCAGCTGTCTACGCGTCGCCTGGCGCGCAGAGCGAGTGAGAGACCGATATTTTCAGGGGAAGTGAGCGGTTGATGGTGGTTAGTCACTCCTCCTCGCGCATGCGCATTCGGAGGGAGTTTCGTAAGTTGTCAACTTGTCTCATTATAGCAATTTTTATTTCTAATATTTGAAAATAAATTATTTCTTTAAAGATTAAATGTATAAGTTAATGCGTAAGATTAAATGTGTAAGTAAATATATAAAGGTTGAATGTAAATCCGAAATAAGAAATAATATACAAAATTGCAAATTCTAATTTACAACGCATCCGCAGTCTGAAGCGCAGTAAATTTGCAGGGAGCAGTTATGTTTGTCACGAAATTATAGAAAAACTACTTGCATTTTCAAAAAAATTAAGCATGACATTATTTGAAGATGTATTTTTGATAAATACATTTCACGGAGAAAAACAGCTGCGATCTGTCGCCGCCCAAAGTACATTATTTCGACATTTTCTTAATTTTTCGGATTCCTAATAGTAGAATGGAAATATTAATTTTAGAATATTAAAGTACACAAAAACCTCGTCCTAAATGGAAATTCTCTTTTAAAGATTTGGAGCCGTTTATAAGAAAATGGTGTTTAAGCGCCACTAAAAATGTAAAATTACTCTCACAGAAAATTTTTGCGTTTTCAAAAAACTTCACTTGAAATCATTTGAAGCACTTCCTCTCACAAATATAATGTTTAGAAATTGCATATAATGTGCATATTAAAGGTTTGAGAAACCTCTACAAAAATTACATTTGTGTAATTTTTGGGAAAAAAAGTGAACTTTAAGTCATATTAAAGAGAGCAATTTGCACTATCCGTTCGAAAAGTTTGAAGAAAAAATTTGGAGCCATTTATGAGAAAATGGCGTTTGAGCGTTTCTGAAAATGCGAAATTTTGGGCCAGTTTTCACAGAAAACGGTTGAGTTCTCGAGAAACTTTACTGGAAATGATTTAAAGCACATGTACTCATTAATATAATAATGTCAACAAATCACCGCGAATGTAAATATTAACCATGAGAGAGACAAGTCACAAAAGTTACATTTTTGCAATTTTTGAAAAAACAAGAGTAAAATGGCTTTTATGCCATCTAATAGAGTACATTTATCACTACCTGTAACAAAAGTTTAAAGAAAAAATTTCGAGCCGTTTTTGGGAAAATATATTTTTCATAAATTGCATTAATTTCAAGCAAATGTTTGTATTACATGAAAATGACTTTTTTTCAAAACATTGTAAATGGCCTTATTTTATGGAGCTGATTTTTCAGAACAGGTTTTGTTCAAGGGAAAATTTTTATCTTCAACTTTGTATTTTGAAATTTTCAAAAATGCACAATGTTCGCAAAAAATTAGACCAACACCCCCTTTTTATCGTCCTTTCATACATACGAGAAGAAATTCCGAAGTAAAAAAATTAGAGCGGATTACGCTGCCATCTATTGGCAACAAAAAGACATTTTTTTAAACTTCTTCTCAACTTTTCAACTCCGTAATAGTAGAAATGAAATATTAATGTTAAATTTCTTAAGTCAATATTTGGAGAAATTGGGTTAAGTACTGGAAATACAAGTATCTATATTTTATTTTAGTAAAACTACCGAATTCATGTTGTCTCCTTAACGACAAAAAAGCGTTGGGAAATATAGCTTATGGCTCAATCTAACCCTTATTTTCTCCAAATTAAGATTTTTGACATAAGGAACATTTTACTCTGTGATCATAGAATTATTGAAAAAACAAAAAGAATAAATCAAGGTAGGTATTGATACCCCCCCCCCAAACTACATTTTTTCGACATTTTCGTAAGTTTTCGGTTTTCCAATAGTAGAACAAAACTATTATTATAAGAATATAAAAAAATATTAAGGCATGCCCTAAATGGCAATTTTCATTGAAAATTTTTGAAGCCGTTTCAAGAAAATAGAGTTTAAGCGCTACTGTGAATGCGACATTTGAAGCTCTTTTTTACAGAAAAGTTTTCAGTTTTCGAAAAACTTCATTTGAAGCACTTACACTCACAAATTGCAATAGTGTTTTCAAATTGCTGGATATGTGCATTTTAACCGTATACCGATCTTTCAAAATTTTTTTTGTAATTTTTGAAAAATCAAAAGTATACCCCGAAATTAACTTTACACCATATTAAAGAGTGCAATTAGCACAATCCGTTCGAAAAGTTTGAACAAAAAATTTGAAACCATTTTTGAGAAAATAGCGTTTGAGCGTTTCTGAAAATGCGCAATTGTGAGCTAGTTTTTAACAATTAAAAAAAACTTTAACAAAACTACTCAATTTTCGAGAAACTTTATTTGACATTATTCAAAGCACGTGTACTCATTAATATAATAATGTGAACAAATCGCCGCTAATATAAATATTAACAACGTGAGAGACAAGTAAAAAAAATACATTTTTGCAATTAAAACAACAATAGAGGAATATGGTGTTAATGTCATCTCATAGAGCACATTTAGCACTGTCCCTACAAAATGTTTAAAGAAGTTGGAGCCGTTTTGAGAAAACCTGGTTTTTTGTATTTTTTTAAAATTTCAAATATTGCGTACAATATTGCGCAAAAAATACTAAAATTTTCAAAAAAATGTACATGACCTTAAAGAAAGAAGTCACTTTTGGACAACTAATTTCATTTGAAGGAAAAATCTCTATCTTCAATTTTGTAGTTCTAGGAAGACGCCGAAAAAATTTCAATCTTTGGCAATTTTCCGAAATTCAGAGTTAATCGTGAAAATGGGACCTATGCCACCTTAAGTGTATTTTACTCTTATCTAACAAGAAATTTAAAGAAAATTAAATTTTGAAAATGTCCAGGGGGCTTCATGTAAAGTACCCTCAAATTTTGAAGAAAGTTTTTCAAGGCCCCTTGAGTGGACGCAGATCGACCGGGGAATATCCATTTTGGAAGAAATCGCACGTATGGTTTACGCGCTAATGTTGTTCACATGCAGTCAGACGGACGGACAGACAGTTTCAAAAAGACCCACTTTTATCAGGGGACCTCAAAACTTGTGTTTCCATTGAAATCTCGAAATTGATTTCTTGTAGCATTACATAACTTTCCGTACACTACGTATATTACTCCGTATATACGTACGTATACGGGAAAGTAAAAAAAAACAAAATGGTGTTTACGTCATTTTATACTATGCACTTAGGTCTATCCCTACAAAACATTGAAAGAAAAATTCGGTCCATACAATTTGAGAAAATCCCAATTTACACAATTCGACTGCTTTTTTATTTCTCGCTTAATTTTTCTTTCTGAACAAATGTATTCTTTTATTTTGTAAATAATAAACAACTTATACGTTTCTGCAGTGTTTCTATGCTTCTATAATGCATATTTTTGCCTAAAATTCAATTTTTCAAACCAACTTTTGAGTGCTTATTGCGGCTCAACCATTCGGAATATCCACGTAGTTTATTAGAGAAAATACGCTTAGAATTGCTTTAAGAGCTGATTTTCGAAGTTTCGACGTTTCCTCCCCGATACCGTGTGTGTGTGTGTGTGTGTGTGTGTGTGTGTGTGTGTGTGTGTGTGTGTGTGTGTGCGTGCGCGCGCGCGTGTGCGAGTTTGTGCGCGCGCGCGACGCACAATGCATCGTACGACAGTGAGGAATGCATAAGCTACCCGCAATGCTGATAACCTGTACGCTGACGCCATCCCTCGGACACAATTTGTTGACGTGGAGTTGGCCCATACTGGGGCGGACGGACCTGATAACCAAGGCCAGAAGCTTCCGTTTCTCCTGACAGGGCCCTATGTTGGGGATTAGCCTGGACAGTGCCGCATTAACTACCGCCGCTTTATTGCTGGCATCCAGGTGATCTGCAAATGTCAGACGGGCATCAATCATGATATCAAGATATTTGATTGACGGCTGGGTTGTAACACGGCGGTCTCCAACTTTGCGAGTGATAGTTTCCTCTTTTTTTCCTGCTGGTGACCAAGATAACCTCAGTCTTGTGCTCAGCTAACTGCAGCCCTGAGGACTTCAACCACCGACTAACAATAGCGATCGCTTCGTTGCAAATGTACACAATTTCCTCCGTATATTTCGCAAAGGCGACGATAGCAATGTCGTCCGCGAAACCATTGATATGGGTGCCTTCTGGGAGGGGAAGACGAAGGACTTCGTCATACATCATATTCCACAATAGTGGGCCCAATACCGACCCTAGTGGGACACCAGCAGTGACATTGTGTACCCTCGGCTCTGTATTGCAGATCAGGGCTCGATTACTCAGCCATAATCTTCCTCAAGTACGTTGGCACCTTAAATCGGCGGAGAGGTAGGTCATTATTACTCCACCTGGCCGAGTTGAATGCATTCTTTGTGTCCATGTCCAACGTAACGACAGCACAGTACTGTCTTGGGCCTCCCTCCCATTTACTTCCTCCAATTCCTTGTCGGGCGGTGTTAATGACAAGCTGGACGGCGTCTACCGTCGAGCGGACTCTGCGGAAACCATACTGGTTTTCCGAAAGGCCTCCTCCGTCCTCTACAGCTTTCTCCAACCTGGTACTAATAATTCTCTCCAGAATCTTGCCAGCTGTGTCAAGCATACACAGTGGCCGGTATGACGATGGATCTTCAGGAGATTTATTCCCTTTAGGGAGGAGCACCAGACGGTTTTTTTTTCCTATCTTTCTGGATACACCCCTTCTCTCAAGCAAGAACAGTAGAGATCCACAAAGATGTCGGTGTGGTCGAGTATTGCAGTCTTGAGGGCAATATTGGGAATGTTATCCGGTCCGGAAGCCTTTGTGTTGTCGATTCTTCTGATTGCGTGCACAATTTCTTCCTGCGTGACTGGAGGAATTATTTCTACGTCAGATAATACTATATTAACTCTTTCAGCGGGGTGGGTCGGGAATAGGGCTGTCACAATTTTTAACAACATATTGGGGCAAGTTGGAGAACGTAGGTGCCACTGGCTCAACCTACACATGACCGTCTTGTATGGTCTATCCCATGGGTCTTTTACACCTTGTCACACCGGTTTTTGGCGCATAAGATTGATTGACTGATTCGTGTTTCCGGGCGCAACTACTTTGGTCATTAGTCCCGTCAGTGTAGTGCGTGTTTTTCGTCGGAGGTGGCGATGAACTTTTCCCCGCTGGATGGCGAGATCTGGCGTCGACCTACCGTCGACTAGCGGGGTTTCTCCTCAACCAAGTATCTCCCACCAGCGGGGCACCGCCCCAGCCGGGACATGCTGTAAGCTCCCAACCGGTCTCCCGGCATGTGTGGTAGTGTAGTGCATGTTAGTGTAGGTGTGTGTAAGAGAGGAGAGGACAAGGAAGAGGAAGGAAAGATCGCGCGCGATCCGTGGCCCGTTTGTTAGGGTACTGCTCCGGCATTCGCCTGGTGTTGATCGGAGAAACCACGGAAAACTACCGATCAGAGCAGCCGGCCGCTAGAATTCTCCTCCAGACAGCGACTGAATTCGACCTAGCTGACAAGCTAGTGTCGAAAATCCTGCCGCCGCACATTGATGCCAAATCCCGATTTCGTGGCCAAAATTCCCAGAATCGAAGTTTCAATTTCCGGACTTTTATGTGTCTGAATAGTTAGGTTGGTTCGTTGAGCGATAGGAATGAGCTATATAAGGACCGAGTCACAAACGTTTCCTGCGTCAGTTGGAGTAGAACGTAACCATCAAGAAGTCGTTTATGGTTGTACGCTTTTTTCAACAAGTTTAAATCGTGTGTAGTTTTTTTGTCTCCGAAGATATTTTGGTGATTCAAAATGGACAAAAAAGATGAAAGTAAGTACATTTAGGGCTTTTAATATCATATAATAACGTTTGATTGCTTT
Source organism: Acheta domesticus (assembly GCA_031308135.1). NCBI lineage: Eukaryota > Metazoa > Arthropoda > Insecta > Orthoptera > Gryllidae > Acheta > Acheta domesticus. The sequence continues at coordinate 190,880,399 of JAHLJT010009436.1, read as the reverse complement.
TGATTTATCGCATAGTTTAACAATATCGTTTTTAATATATTTTAATTTAAAAAATCAATCTTCAAATACGTAGAAGTAAAATCCTCCACGACCCTCCGGTCTGAAACGAGTTTTATACTGTTCTTCAATCATTGTTAAACAAGTTTTTTTTTAAAAAGTTGCCCCGAGTTGCACAATTTTTTCTAAATTACACAAAGTGTTCATTATATCGTTCGCCGAAGATTTGGGCTGCGTCGGCCGGGCACTCGAAGGCTTATTCGCCCAGCGAATCGCTGACGCCAGGCCGTGCTGACACACGGGAACTATTGCTGCGCTTATCTTACCTTAACGAAGATGCTGAAAGCGATGTCTTTCGGCTCGAATACATTCATGTCACCTCCGGAACATATTCTGATTTACTCTTTGAAGGAAGTCTCGAGGAATTACGATTTTCTCCTCAATACAGCCCCGGAACTCTCCCTCCGAATGCAGGTGTTTTGCATACGCATAATCCTTCAAGTACTCCCAAAGGAAAAAAGTCAAAGAGTCAGATCAGGTGATCTACGAGGCCATAGCCCACGACTATGTATTCAATTGTCACTATAAACATTATTTAAAAAGTTCTTGGATCAGAAGTGTGAGCATTTGCCAAATCCTGTTGAAAGTAACCATAAATGCCTCAAAGATTTTCTTAGAGATTGTTGTAATTTGGCAGACATTTTGTTCACCATCTCTTCTGTCAGGATATGACGCATTCAACACTTTTGTTTGTCAATTAAAAGTCCATGTCCAAAGTTTCTTTACAAACTTCAAAATTGTCGACCGATGTGGAATATTCACGCCCAGAAATTTGTTAAAAAACCTTTTGCGGCACTTACTGGCAGACTTACGTGAAACGAAGGTGTCGTAAAGAAATATTCTCTACTTAAAAAGAAAATTGTATGATGATGCACAAATGAACGCTCTGGGACACTGGTATATTGGCCGGTCGCGCCGAACGACGAACGCGCCGGATGAACGGGCCCTTGTTGACATATCCCCAGGGAACGGAAGGCTCGATCGCTGAGGCAAGCGGCAGGTCATCTTCGGCAAAAGATAGAATAAACACTTGCTACTTTGTCTCCAGCAGTGCACAACTTCGTTCAAAGGCACGTATTGTGCGCTTTGCTTTTGGTTGTTGTATTGTAAATAAAGACCGGATTTTTGTGCAGTAAAAACACAGAAACGTGCAAAATCATGTAATAAATATTGTTATATTATATATTTTATAATATACTAGATTTTTGGCAAAATAAAATATTATTTATATTTCAGTCAATTCTGTTCTCTGGTTTATCGCTAATTATTTATTTTACAGAAATAAAGAAAAAAACCGTAATGACGAGAAAGGAAATTTTCGATATAATCAAACATTGCATAAATGAAGAAAACAAAGTTTTGTGCCAAATAATTGAAGAATATTTGACACAAATAAATGATGAACCATGCAATTTGTCACATAAGGTAAAAGAAAAGTTGAAACTGTTGATTAGTAAATTGAGAACTAAATATCAAGAAAGCAATAGAACATACTCACGTTTTTGTTCGAAAAATGAAGTGGTGCCTGGCTGAGTGTTGATTTTGATTATTACAAGACGTGTGATGAACTACCGGAACCCATTACACCATCGACTAGTGGAACATCCAGAAGGGGACGTCCATTTCTCTCTTTTGATGAATGTAGTGAGCGGACTAAACGCAGGCGAGCAAAGGACATCAGAGAACAACACAGCGTGGAAGAATTGGCCTATGCAACTAAAATGAGTATGCGTGTTAGAGGAAACATTGATGCGGCGAAAGTTGTGCAGGATGTTTCCGAAGGGAGTCCATCAAAGGCTAAGACATACAGAACGTCATTATGCACTACCCGCGAGAGACAGATGACCAAAGAAGAGGCTCTTTCACTTCTTGTTGAAAATAAAATGTCTCAGTATGTATAACAATATCAGAGCCAACAGCATTTCACATAACTGTACATTGTATCCTTCTTATAAATGCGTTTTACAAGTATAAAAAGAATGTTACCCTCCCGCTTCAGATATGTTAATAACAGAATCTAGCGCCGAAGTAAAACTACAAAGTTTGCTGGACCACACTACACAGCGAATATTACTTTTCCAAAAAGAAGTTTTACCTAGCCTCACTAAGAAAGATACTGTTAATCTTACCTTAATGTGTAAGTGGGGGTTGGATGGAACTTCCGGACAAAGTAGTTTTAAACAAAAATTGATAATGATACTGACAAAAGTGACTCGAGTATTTTTTTACTTCACTTGTGCCGCTTCAAATTATATATTTCAATGATATTACAAGCGTGCAAAAAATTGTTTGGAAAAATCCTCGACCTTCATCCCCACGATTTTGTCGGCCAATCAAAATTGAATTCTTACAAGAGACTGCTGAAAATACAAAATACCAAGATGATCATATACATGAACAAGAGCGAAATCTTACTCCCTACCATACGATTGTTGACGGAAAAAAAGTGACAGTAATTTACAAATTGGCTTAACCATGGTTGATTGCAAAGTGTGCAATTCTTTGACAGACACATCTTCCAGTCAAAGATGCTACCTTTGCGACTCTACCTCAAAACAATTCAACATATAGATGCAGTGCTTGAAAAACCAATTAAGGAAAAAAAAACATTTGCAGTTCGGTATATCCTCTTTACATGCTTGGATTCGTTTTTTCGAATGCCTTTTGCACATTTCGTATAAATTAGAAGTCAAGAAATGGCAAAATCGTGGTGAAGACAAAGAAAAGATTGAAAATCGAAGAAAACATATTCAGAAACAATTCCGTCAACAATTAGGACTATTGGTAGATATGCCAAAACAAGGTTACGGAAGTACAAACGATGGCAACACTGCGCGTCGTTTCTTTGAAAATTCTAAAATTTCTGCCACCATTACGGGAATAAACGAGAATTTGTTGAAACGGTTTCACACAATTTTACAAGTAATTTCTTCGGGTTTTGAAATTGATGTACCGAAGTATCAAGAATATTGTGTAGAAACTGCTCGTATGTTTGTTGAATTGTATCCGTGGTTTTACATGCCCACAACTGTCCATAAATTGTTGATCCACAGTGCACAGATTATTGACTCATCGCTTTTGCCAATTGGACAAATGTCCGAGGAAGCTCAAGAGTCTCGCAACAAATTAATAAAAAAATATAGCCAAGACTTCGCGCGCAAAACAAGTCGCACCGAAAATATGCAAGATGTTTTTTTGCGACTTTTGGTATCGTCAGATCCGCTAATATCTAGCCTGCGTAAATTACCCACAAGGAAATTCAAATCAATAGAACCTCAAGCAATTGAATTGTTGAAACCACCAAGCTTTAATTCACAAATCGAAACACCAATAAATTAATGCAGTGAGGATGAAGCCGAACGATCTGATGATGAACATTAAGCTGTTTTTGGAATGCCACGTATTTGTGCTGCATTTCTTTGTACTTACATTCACAAAAACTGATAATAAAATTTATCTTCTCTAGACTTTTATTATTATTATTCACTTTGTCCATCTATGTTTCCGAAATATAATAACAAATTTGAAATTACCGACCTCGAATACACATCCCCACAATTTTTTGCTACAATTTAATGATTTTTTCCACATTTGGTCCGCCATATTGGATCCGCCATTTTGTTTTTCGTCAAAATTATATCAAATTTGAAATAACTGACCTCCAAAACCTAAATGGACTCATTTTGAAAACCATTTCAACATGGTTTATAATTTTGACCAAGAAATCGAGAAACGGCATCAGTGTGCGCCGTCGGGACTCGAACCTAGGACCTCCCGGTCAAATGGACTGCAGTGACATCAGGCTGATGCACTGAGCCTTCTCTCCCGGTCTGGCGCATAAGCGTTTGCTCTTGCGGATTTCAATCTTCAACTACCTTCGAGCGAGTTTATATTGCTCTTGCAATTGTAGAAAGGTGTCTTTGCCACGAGCTCTCTGGTACTGTCTCCTGGCTCGAAGGCACTTCCGGCGTAATTGGGCGATTTCCTCATTCCACCAGTAAACTGGTGAGTGTCGAATGATTGCGCCCCGTCTAGGCATAGCCGCATCACAGGCTTTGGTTACCCATTTCATAATCTGTCCAGCTTTGTCATCTGCGGTACCTGTTGGTACTATCGTCTCCAAACTTAGTTTGAAAACGTTCGTCAAACGTTTCCAAACGTTTGCTTTCCACCCAGCTGGTTAATATTTCGGTACAAGATTATCCTTCCGTTGATTTTTCACCTCGCACAAAAGTGCCTGGTGGTCACTATGGGTATAGTGCTCTCCAGGACACTCCCATTCTCAATAGGTTACCCGACATGAACGTCAGATCCCACGCCCCCTCTGCGGAATGTGTATGTGTCTCCTGTGTTTCCGAGCTCTACATTCAGAAGGGAGAGGGATGCCAGAACCGCTCGACCTCGCTCATTAGTAGACGAACTACCCCACTCAACCGCCCAGGCGTTGAAGTCTCCCGCTATCACCAAGGGGCTTCGTCCTCTTGCGTCATACACTAAGCGGGCGACGAACTGCTTAAACTCGCCCATTGTCGCATTTGGTGAAACATAACAGCTATAGATGTAGACACCGTTGATTTTCACCCAGGCAAATCCAGTTCCGGGTCTCGTCATTACTTGCTGGAATGTGTTTTCCACAGGCCCAGATCTTGTTGTGGAGGTCAGATACCCACGCTGTATCATCGCGGTTTCTATGCTTTTCGCATATTATTGCTAAATCAGCCTCCCATTCCCTTACCGACTGTGCCAGGATATCCTGGGCGACTACACAATGGTTGAGATTAAGTTGTATAATTCTCATTTTCAATCGGTTATTACTTTCAGCGCTTTTTGGTACGATGGACATCTGCTGCACCCAGTTGCATGTCTGCCTTGTTTCCCGTCTTCTTCACAAAGCAAGCACTTTGCGTCATTTGTACACGCCTTAGCAAGGTGATCCTCACCACCACAATTCATGCATAAGTTGGACCGGTCATATGAGCTTTTTGCATATTTTTCTGAGGTGTCCAAAATCCAAACATCTGTAACACTTCAGAGGGACCTTCTTCTCACGCAGAGCGCAGTACACCCATCCAATTTTTACTTTACGGATGGCCAACAACTTGTTAGCCACCGTAACAGGAAGGCTATTGCTACCTGCGTTCCACCCTAGGCTGGTCTTAGGGATTTGACCACAGTAGCTGGGAGATCACTGGCTTCGGGAAGATTGTCCACCAGAGCCCTATGCACTTCCTCTTTAGTTGAGACCTCATCCAGGTCCTTCACCTCAATGGTCACGGTGTGAGTGAGCGCCCTCACATCGGCGTTCGAACCAAACACCTTCCTTACAGAGGACTGAAAATCTGCTGTTTGGCCTCCGGCAGACAGCTTCAGTTGCAGAAGGAGATCGCCAGCTGTCTTCCAGATGTGCGTGACATTCTCACCCAGCTCCTTGAGCTCAGGGTCAGCATTCATTTTTTAAGGATGTCCGCGTACGTCAGCGCGTCGTCCTTCTTCTTGATCATCAGGGCATCTGGTCTGGGTGGCCTTTTCCGCGTTTTAGAACTCTTACGTTTTCTGTTCTTACGAGTGACCACCTGCCACTCGGGCTCTTCTCGTGGCATTTCCGGAGGGGGTGTTTTTGCCCGGATTTTATCTACGTTTTTCGCAGTCTCCTTCCTTACCTTGGGCACCTGGAAGCTCCGGTTTCGCGAAGGATCACTTCTCGTTTTGAGTACTTCCGCAGCCACCTTCTCAGGGGATGTCTGAGTGCTCTCTTCTTTTACAGCAAGTTTGGCGCACTGAGGATCTGGGCTGGGCGATCCTTTTTGCAGTGCTACCACCTCGTTAAAATGAGTCTGAATCGAACACACCAATCTCTTGATCTCACCATGAACATTATGGCGAGGCTTAACAGTTGAGAAGCTCGGTTATTTTCTTCTCAAGGCTACACAATGCCTGTTGCTTCGCAAGATCACACACACACACACACACACACACGTGATCATGATTTTTACTTTCCCGTTCACGTACGTATATAAAGTTACGTAATGCTGCGCGAAAAACCGGCGGATTTTCGGCAGAAAAAAAAAATTCATTGTCGTGCCATGAAAGCAAACGGTCCGTCCATCTGTGAACAACACTAGCGCCTAAACCACGCGTACGATTTCTTCCAAACTGAATATTCCCCTGTCGATTTGATTCCACTCCAGGCGCTCCGATTTTGAAAAACTTTCTTCAAAATTTGGGGTACTTTACATGAAGCCCCCGAACATTTTCGAAATTTTCTCAAAAACGGCTCCAAATTTTCTATAAATTTCTGGTAATAGAGAAAATACACTTAAGGTGGTGTAGGTCCTAATTTCACGGTTAACTCTAAATTTTTCGAAAATTGAAAAAGTTTGAATGTTATTTGGCGTCTTCCTCCAACTACAATATTGCAGATAGAGATTTTTCTTTCAAATAAAATTTGTTTTCTACAGCGAGTTCTTTTATTAAGGTCATAGACATTTTTTTTAAAAAATTCTGTAGTTTTGGCGGAATATTGTGAGCATTATGTGCAATTTTTAAAAAAAATTACAAAAACATGACTTTCTCAAAAACGGCTCCACTTTTTTTCTTTAAACTTTTGGTAAGGATCGTGCTTAATGTACTCTACGAGATGACAAACATGTTGCTTTATTCTTTCGTTTTTCCAAAAATTACCAAAATGAAAATTTTTTGACTTTTCTCTCAGTCGGCAATATTTATAGATTTGTTCACATTATTATCTTCACGAGTACATGTGCTTTAAATAATGCCATACAAAGTTTCTCGAGAACTCAACCGTTTGCTGTGAAAACTAGCTCAAAATTCCGCATTATCAGAAACACTTAAACGCCATTTTCTCAAAACTGGCTCAATTTTTTTTCTTGAAACTTTTCGAACGGATAGTTGAACTCTTTTAATATGACGTAAAGTTAATTTTGGGGTATTTTTTTGTTTTTGAAAAAATGACACGAATGTAAGTTTTTTGAAAGATCTCTCAAATCTTCGATATGCACATTAGCAGCCATTGGTAAACACAATTGTATTTGTGAGAATGTTCAAATAATTCAAATGAAGTTTTTAGAAAACTCAAAATTTTTCTGTGAAAAAGCTTCAAAATTTGCATATTTAGTAGCGCTGAAACGCCATTTTCTAAATAATGGCTCAAAATTATGCAAAGAAAAATTGCTACTTAGGACAAAGTTTTACTGTTCGTTAATATTTTAAAATGAATATTTCTGTCATACCATTAAGAAACCAAAAATTTAAGAAAATGTCGAAAAAATTTTATTTGGGCGGCGATAGATCGCAGCTGGCATGAGTAAGTGGCAATTCCGAATAGCTAGCCCAAACCCAAGGAAAACTAATACGGGGAAAGCCTGTGCCATTCTGTAGCACCAATAGTTCCTCTGTGTGCCTAAAAGAGAGAGAGAGAGAGATGGAGATAGAGACGGAGAGCTAGAGAGAGATAGAGACGGAGAGCTAGAGAGAGATAGAGACGGAGAGCTAGAGAGAGATAGAGACGGACAGATGGAGAGAGACGGGCAGATGGAGAGAGACGGGCAGATGGAGAGAGACGGGCAGATGGAGAGAGACGGGCAGATGGAGAGAGACGGGCAGATGGAGAGAGACGGATAACACTTTATCAATGAGATGAATAAACGGTTCAACTGTATGTTATGTGTCACATTCACATAATTGATAATGCATTTTCCCGTTGTTGTAAGCGTAATCCTAACGGTTTTTGTTAATGCGTGTAGCATCTTCCTGGGATCGAAAGCAGTGATGCACAGAATAAAGGATCCTAACATCCAAATTAATATCCAACATAGACAAAAAGAGCTTACACACTCGCAAAGCAATTAAACAAAACAGAAGGAGATACAGTGCATCTCCACACTATCAACAAAGAGTGGATTAATCACTATTCAAATTTGTGGGTAGAACAAGGACCTGAAACTATAAACAACTCCATAAACGAATTTGGTGGAGGTGATCCGTAGCAAGGAGATCATACAACACTTAAAGAATTACATGAAAAACAGAAAAGCAGCAGGTACAGATGGAGTAAATACAGAACTGATCAAATATAGTGGACTTATCCTAGAATTCAGACTCTTAAATCTGATAAGATTGCCTGAAAAACGTGAAGTGGGAACCCCTCGTTGAGAAGGAAAATATTCTAATGCCTCCACTCCGTATTAAACTTGGATTCATCTAGCAATTTGTAAAGCATTAGATGCAATGAAGTACCTCCAGAATGTGTTCCCCAATCTACCAGAAGCTAAGATAAAGCGTGGAATTTTTTGAAGCTCCCTAAGTTAAAAAAATTACTTTATGATGACACATTCATCAGCACGCTTCTACCAGTTCAAAGAAAGACCTGGAAGATCTTCGGAGATGTTCTGAATGGTTGTATTATTATTATTACTAGTAGTAGTAGTTTTGTAGTAGTAGCAGCGTACAGCTGACTTTGAAACTGCATTACGCAGATGTTAAATCCCGAAGGCATCCGGACTCCCTGGTGGTTTCCTAGGTAATCACAGAATGGACAATTACAAGGACGAAGAGTTAGTAGAAGGTCTTTTGAATAACTACAAATCAATGGGGTTTCTAAAGTTGTTCTATATTTCTTATGTTGTATGTACTCCAGTCACATCTGGATGTTTTTCAAGTCTCATATGGTCGCATATGCAGAGGAACAGGGTGAAAGGTTCCATCAGGACTTACAATTGTTTGAAAGAAGGTACCAGGGGCAGTATAATGAGGGAATGCTTGGTGATTACATATGGGGAATGATCAGAGAGAGTGATGTAACGAACAAGAGGAAATGTAGTAAGATAACACATTTATAAGCACACTTTACATGATATGTAAACATTTTCATGTACTTTAACACTGCTGTGATATATATTTACAGCATTTACATTTTTTTTCAAACGAATTTAAAAATTTCTTTGGTTTTGTTTCTTAGGTATATGTAAATGAGCATTCGTTGTTTCAAACATATGTATTTTCCTAAAATTAAGAAAATCGATGCCATTTCCCTAAAAACAATTTCCCATATGAAAAATTCTGATTACATAGTGTTTTGAAACATACTGCATCAGAAACAACAAAACAATCATATGCCCTGTGTTGCGTTTTCGCAACAAGGTGCAACTATGGCATAGTGACGCTTGTATACATAGAAGACAGGATGTGCCTTTGTCTATGGAAGCCACAAATAGACAGACCATTAGGTTGAGCAGGAAGGGGGCGTGTCTAAGATGGGTTTAGGCTGAAAGGACGCTGAGGCACCGCCAGGGGGCGGCAAGACACGTCACAGTGGTCTGTTGTATACGTCACAAACGTTGCACTAGCAAGCTCTGAGGGACGGAGGTCACGTGGGGCACCCACGTCACTTTAGTTACGGAGTGGGAGTAGATTATGCGATCGGTCGGTCATGTGACCGTATCTATATAAGGTGAGGTAAGGGCATATTAGCCAGGATACATTTGCGGAACGGAGCCGAATTGGTATCTTCATTTAGTGCTCACGCACTGCGCTCCAGGGCGAGCGGCCGGACTTGTCCGGGGGAGACGTTAGTCTCACATTTAGGTCAAGCGTTCGCTGCATCTTGCGATCAAGCAAGGGCGGGTGGGGACTCGCAAGGCAGTCGCGGGGGGCTGCTAGGATAAGCTGTACTTAGGAGGGTTCCGTAAAGCACGGATAAGTGTAAATGAACTTGTGCAACATTATATATTTCTTTAGTTACAAATAAACTTGTTTTGTTACGAATCCTTCGTGTCTGTCTGATTAATTAAACGACGCAACACAATAAAGCATATATTTAGTGTTGAACAATTTCTTTGTGGGGCAGCATTGCATTCTATGTTATGTGCTTGAATTTAAAGGTTTGGAGAACAAATTGGTAAAATGTTTCGGTCGTTATTTATGTAATCATTGCTTCAGGGTTAATTCTATTATTAATGACTTTGAAGATTGAGGGAAAGAGACGCCATCCAAGTGAATAAAGGTAATATTTTTTGAATGTAATTACATATTTTTTATTAGCTGAATTATTCATGTGTATTATTGTCTATTTTAACACGTGAATATTAGTCTCTCACATCTACAATTATACGAAAATTATTGTTCTTGCATTATGAATGTTTTGAAAATGCAACATTGACAACTATGACACCTCTTATCGCCAGCAACATTCTTTTTTTCAAGAAACTTACTAATGTCAAAATTTTGGTGTATTCTGGAAGAGAATTTGAAGGCATATGAAAATTCTAATAACTCTGATGATTTTTTTTTGCTCCTCCTGACATTACGATAGAAGACAGATAAGAGTTCTGATGATCTTGAAGGGAAATACAATTTGACAGGTAAACAACTAATTGTAGAAGGAGAGCTGATGATAAAGAATAGTAAATAAATAGCAATATTAGATTTTTTCGAGTCATCAGCGCATTAACATCTCGCAAAATGAAAATGAAGAAAAATCCAAATCAATGATTATGGTTGTAGAAATGGGAAGAAAGAAGATCTTAAAAATAAATAAAACAAGGAATAAAATAAATAGAAATGAATCAATGATGTTGAGACCAATGGTTACTGATTACCCTCAAACTCTACATGAGCTCTTCGGTCTATTTTTTCAGATGATCAATTAGAATTTATAGTAAGGCAGAGTGTAATACATGATATTAAAAAAATCAGTTTGTGATTAATTTTTTGTAGCATACTATTGGGAGAAAGAGACTTGTTGCCCTACTACGGTCGAAATGGTCTGAAACACGTCAAGGGCAAACCAATTCACTTTGGTTACAAAATTCAGTGTTGTAGTTTGAGATTACATTGATTGATTGATTGATTGAAAGTTAGTGCGTCACCAGCTAAGATCATTAGTCCCGTAAGTGTAGGGCATGCTTTTCCTTGGAATGTGCTTGTGATCCCCGGCGAGATCGATGGCGAGATTGACGCGAACCTATCGTTGACTAGAGGGGTTTTCCCAACCAGGAATCTCCCACTAGTGGGGCACCGCCCCAGCCGGAACTAGGTCTAAACTCCCGACTAGACTCCCGGCAAGTGTGTTAGTGTGTGTGTGTAAGAGAGGAGAGGACAAGGAAGAGGAAGGAAAGATCGCGCGTGGTCCATGACCTGTTTGTAAGAGTACTGCTCCGGCATTCGAACCAGTGTTGATCGAAGAAACAATGGAAAACTATCAATCAGAGCAGCCGGCCACTAGAATGCTCCTCCAGATAGTGACTGAATTCGACCTAACTGACAAGCTTGTGACAAGACATATTCCATTGTGAGGATGAGTCTTGAGAGGCAAAGTTATAAAATTCGCAGTATAGTTCCATTCTCTTCTCCTGCTCAATGGCAATCCTTGCGTATTGTTGTAGTACGTCAGTATAATATAGTATAGAATGAAATTTGAACATTTAGTTGATAAAAGATTACCAAACTCTAATGCAGTAATCTCGAGGGGTTACACAAGGGTAATTACTTGGATCTTTTCTATTTTTGAAGTATAAAATAGGAAGTTACTCAAAAAAATTTGAGGAAATCCATACGAACGAGTAACAATTTTAATAATCTTCACAATAAAATATGTAAATCATATTTTATTCAGCTGCTACAGCACACTACATTTTGAGGAATTTTCCACACCTCATATTCAGTCTATTTATTTATTGTCAAAAACAGTGAAAAACTGGGTGTGACATGTTATGGAGAGAAGTGTATTTTGGGCATGTTTTCTTAATTCTGGGATCCTCTCCCCTAAACCATACGCAACTTGAATTCTGAGTACATAAGGATACAAGTGTTACTGGGGAGAATTATAAGAAAATATTCACTCCAGTGTAATGGAAACTATTGGCAAAGGCAAATCTGCTACAGATTCGGGATATTATCGTGCCTTTCGATTATATAGTGCCTTTCTTGAAGAATTTACTTCCTGTTGAGATAATATGGAGAACAACAATTTGAAGAACTATATTTCCCACTGAACTCTAGATATGTACAGATGGTGAAGTTGGTGTCCAGAAGCAAAACAAGGGGCCATCTCAACATTCGCTTAAAGGATCAAGGAAACTGGACGAAAAACCTGATCAAGATGAGGTCACTGACCCAGAAGCTGAGGTACAATACTTGCTCTATGTTGTTTAGATGTACATGTAATTACATATACAATCCAAATGGCTTCCCAAGTAATGAGGTACTACATACGGCTATTAACCTTGCCGGCACCATTTTGGCCTGTAATTAATGTCGAGTATACATTTTATTGTGGAAGATTATTTCTATTTTACCTATCTATTTTTGATGTACATAAATTATATCCCGTATCTTCTGATTATAAAATAAAATCTTACACACTTGACACTACAATTATTAGCTATAATAAAGATTTAACAACACTCTCAGAAAAAATCAATTCACAATACCTACCTATCCAGACATTAATGAAATCATTTTAAATTTACAGGAAACATATTTGATGTTTTACGCTTATTTTCTCAAACTCTAAAAATCTAATTACAGTCTTGTTGAATTAAAAATCAAACCATAAAACAAATTAAATGTTTTAATTTCTAGGAGTATATACTAACAATTAATCCTTCTGTTGATCTGAGATTCATAACATGTACATTAAAGTCATTACATGAAATGCCTGAAAAAGGATTATCTTGATAGAATAAATCATGCAAAACTGAAATTACTTTTATTGAATTTAATAGAATTAAACAATTACTTAAAAACTCAAAATTTCCTGTGCATCATGCACCAAAATTCATAAATAAAAAAATAATCTAATTAACCTAGTGGGTTCTTAACCCACTTTCCACAGTAAAAATCCTTTTCTTTTTAATTTCAATCTAAAATTCTTCAAAGCTATTATTTTAATAATACTATTTGGGGTACAAACATTTATTTTAGATCCAATTCATGACCAGCCACATGAATAGGTCTAAGAGATGAATCTACTATCCTTCATTCCATTAATATTTTGAAAAGACAAACCTATATTAACCCATTAGTGCATGTGATCCGATAAATCGGATTCTAAGAAAAGCGTCAACCATGCCTGTGATTGGAGACTTATCTGTTTGAGATATATACAAATCAATGTTCGCATTGTTGGAAAGTCATTAATTAAATGTATACACTGTAACTTTCAGAAGTTTTCAATTTAGTGTGATTAGAGTGCAAGATGGCGCATTACAGTCTTGTTGTTTCACGTAGCTAGTAAGTTTTCCTTTAATTATAATATCTAACATTGATTGACACGAACAAATTTTACACGAAATGAAATAATGAAGGTTCATGTTTTCCATCTGAATTGGTATTCTAAGAAAATAATTATAAATAACTAAACAATTTCAAATTAATTTTTGTGATCTGAAATATCTGATCACATGCACAGGGGATGTTTGCAATATTTCAGAATGGCTACGTTTTCTCTCTCTACATTTCAAGCAACTGCTTCTAAATGAAAAAATATTGTCAGCCTATCTGTTGCTGAAATTTTGAATATGTTGGAGGAAGAACAAACAAAAGGCGCTAACAATTGCGAGCAATGATTTTCGCTCGTCTGCAGAAATTATGCTAGTTAGATGGAAAGGTAATGATGTTGTCTTTTGCCACAAATAATGAAGGAAACGAAATGGGAAGTTATATGAGATGGCCAAAAGACAAAAAATGTAAAATTAATGTTTCAGAGCCTGTCGATTTTAGTTCATACAATAAGGATGGGTGGGATGGATTTGATGGACCAAATGGTGGCGAACTACAGAACTAGAATGCATCAACGAAAATAGTATTGGTTTAGATTTGCTTGTTTTTGGATACTTCGGTAGTAAATACCTGGCTGCTGATGAAAACAATATTGCCAAATGATGAGAAATCCCATTGTTTTTCAAAATTATGAAGAGATATTTGCCTGAGCTTGTTGAACATTCATGAAACATCACCAAGAAAAGAAGAACAGCCAAATGATCCAAATACTGACATTTGTTTTGACGGCAAAAAACACTAGATAATTCCTGTTTCTATAGAAAAGAAACTTCGCCACTGTCATGGTAAAGGAAAATTAATGTGCAAAAACTATGATATGGGATTGCGTCCCAAATTCTTCAAAGACTATCATGCACATTGGAATATGAAAGGAAATAATTTCAGTGTGTCTCTTATGAATAAACATGATTTTTCAGAATCCAAATACTTTCATTTATTTTCCCCGACATCATAATGGACCAAAAGATTAAACTATCGCTAACTTATTTTTAGAATAATAAATATCTTAGTACACCTGAATTTCTGCTGAAAGCATACCCGACTGGGCAGTCCGACAGCTGCACTCAAGAGTACTGTATGCACATGATCCGATTTATTGGATCACATTTTTCTTGGAAACGGTGGAGAATAAAATTTCGATAATCCACAGAGTATGTCTTTTAGATTATTAATACATGGATATACAATATTTTCTCCAAAAAATAGGCCAGTAACTTCATGCACTAATGGGTTAAACATGTTGATGAAATAATAAGTAATAATAGGAACATGGCGAAAAAATTTTGGATTTTTGAAACTTTTAGGGATTTTAACAATGAGATCCATGCTACCTTTTAGGAGTTCTTTACGCTTCCAAGGACAAAGTTTGGAGCCATTTTTGAGAAAATTTTGAAAAAAGCTTGTGTGAAGGAACCCTCCTTCAAAAGAATAAAAATATCCATTTCAAACTCACAGGACCTTGAGAACATTATTGATCAGGGAATATAAATTTTAGAGAAAATTATCTTAATGGTATAAGTGCTAGCGTTGACCACAGACTTTTGCCATCAATTGATTTTTCAGTATCAAGAACACACAAAACATGGATTCTGACTACAAAACATGTTAGAAGAAATAATTTACTACTACTATAGGAACAAGATTTATCCATTTTCTCTTTTCCAAGGCCCAGCAGAGTTTTTCTGTCAAAAAATCAACATTTTTTTCTCACAGCTTTACTACACTTTCTCAATTCAGAACAAGGAGTATGCGAGAGAGTTAGCATTACCAATTTGTAAAGGTATTGAGGGAAGAAAAGAAAAGGAAGAGAAAAAAAAGAAAAGAAAAAGCTGGAAAGTAGTAGTGCCTCTCGTATTTAAAAAACTTCCAATAAAGCATAGAGTGAAAATCTTTAGTAAAATATTTCTTTTGTCTTTCTCAAAACTTGTTATTGCCTGCAAATTTTTAAAACAATACAATCATTAATATAGTAAAATAAAAAGAGGAGGATGAGGAAAAGGAAGGAGAAAGACAACACAAAGATGAAGAAGAAATGGAGAAGAATCTGTGTTGACATATCATTTGGACTTTATGGGTTAATCTATGTTGTTTATTCTAAACAAATATAAGGTTAGTTTCTGTTAAAGTTTTCACACCTATGATTCCAAACCTACCACACCAAAATGAACTATTCATACAATTCAAAACCTACCTTATCCAACTTTAGTTTACAACTTGTGTTAGAAATCCTAATTTTTAAATTTTATTTATTATATTAATTAAAAATTAAATCAATTACATTAATCTTGCACTGCATGAAAAGATCATCCATAGCCTACCTGAAGGTGCATCCAAATCATCAATTATCTGACCAGTAATACGGATACGTCGATGAGCCATGACAACTAAACGCAACTTGTCTCCCAAATCCTGCATCTCATGAATTTGAGCAAATGTTCCCACAGAATAAACATCTTTTAAATTATTAACAACATCTGCTTCATTTCTGCAATAATAATTTGTTTTGTAATTTCTTCATTGAAAATAAAAGTGGACATTTTAGCAAATCAATTCAACTCACTCATCACTCTTCTTCAAAAACAAGCCTGCATAGGGCTGATTAAGTTTTACCTTCCTTCTTATAAGGTCTATTAGAACAGGATTAGTTATCTGAAACAAATTAAAACAAAATATTTGCACGTATTGCTCTTGTCTCGTTCACAAAACATGGTAAAATTACACATACTTCAACCAATTTGATGAATCTTGGAAATACTGGATTTCTGCTAATTGCAATTAAAGGCAACTGAGGCCACACTTCAGGGACAGCTACTGTTGCAGGGAGGCTGTGGTGCGAAGGGTACTCATCTCCACTTTTATGCGACGATTCCTGCTTTGGTTTTCTTGGTTCTTCGCCATCTGACCCATCAGACCGTTGACTACAGAACCTCACTGACACACTAACTGAACGATTATACAAACTATTCCTCCCAAAAGAACGTCTAGTGTCAACCGATTCTAAAATTTTAGCCGAAAAACCTTTATCGCTGCAATGTAAAGCATTAGAAAGAAATCGAATGTTATGTTTTATACCCGATAAACGCGAACAGCGAAAATACGAAGCACGGCAGGCTATATTAGTTATCATCATATTGGTTTTCTTTTAAAGTTGTTACAAGCTTTCTCAATCAAGCAATCGCAATTACTACATGAGAGCAGTTAACATTATGAGAAGTAAGGTTAAGTTGCCCATAAACGTCAACACACAACGGCGCTACAATTTGTTCATTTGTTGTTTTGTAAATGCTTCAGGTTCCAAATTAACGTAAATAAATGCTAGCTACACGCAGTACATTTGCTCACAAATTGTCCTGATTAATCACGGCCACGTTGGATTACAGTGCACATGCCGGTGTATTCACAATTTGACTGACGAAATCGCAACTTGCAATATCAGTTTCAGTGCGATACACTCCGGAATTCCTTCGCGAACCATGCATTGACGGTTACAAAACCTTTACAAACAGATATCGCTATTCTAGAAGCCGCAGGAGTTTACCCAACTTCGGTGGCGCCCAGTCATGCTAATAACTAAATTTCTTTAACAGCATTCAACTGTCTTGCTATCTAGATAATATAAATATGATCTCGGAACATTCCGTTCAAATTCAATGACGCATGCGTAGCGCATTATTTCCTAAAAAATATTTATATAAATTTTAAGAGCAATCGGAAGAAATACGCAAGTACTCAATTAGAAAAGCAAACCAGGCCGGGCACTGTTGAATTCTGGGATTAGGGTTTCAGGATGGCAATAAATACATGTGACAAGATACTCAATAAAACTACTAATTTATTAAATGAAAGCTTTCTAACGACACTTCATATAGTAATATCACTGTAGAAGAAAGACAATTCCACAACTCTTTACAATGTCATGACTCAGAATTTATATTTATATGGGTAGATTCTTTAACATCAAAAATTCCTGTTTAATTTTGAGAATACAAATCATACAAATCAATCCATGATTGATTCATTTTCATCTCATAAAATACAAATGGAATGACACTGATAGACATAATTGATATCAAACAGATGTAATGGGAATGAACAGCAATACCATTAACAGTATGAATGTATTGGAACATTAATACATATTAAGACGACCTGTTCTAACAAGTGTCTCATGAGAGGGCCTGGTAGAATTTTTTCTCAGTATATATATAAATAAAACACTGTTTATTCCATAAATAGAAGACATTGTACAAGACATACATTTAATCACTGGCAATTACAAAATGTAATTACTTTCCAGCACCTATGTAGGTAGGTAGTATGTAGGTATGTGGGTAGGCACACCTTGCACTCCTCCTTCAAATGCCATAACATTATACATGTTAAAACTTATAAATGGTAAATTAAAATATTTATATCCCAATGTACTGTCATATAACAGTTGATGTTCCTCTTGTTATTTTATCCCCAAAAATGCAGTAATGGAAGTGCATGTACTTTGCATTTAATATTTCAACAGAAATTTGATACAGGATTCTCCTTCACAAGGAAAGGAAGAAAAATTGCACTCAATTTTTGTAAGAAATTAAACATTCATACTTAACTCCTACATCACTTAAAATCATAATATATATATATTTTTTTTACATAAAAAATATTGTATTATACAATTGTAACTGTATATTATACTTCTAATATAAATCAAAATGCTACCTTCATTATTTTTTTTTATTATAGTTTTTCAGCCAAAATGCTGAGAAATTGTTTATGAAGTAAAGTTTAAAATGTTCACTTAAAAAATGAAATTAATGCATTTCCAAACTTACGTAACTATTAAGTTAATTATTGAATTCTCTTTGCTTACATAAAAAAGTAAAAGAAATTTACAAGCATTTAAGAAAATTTCAATTTTGTTCCTTCAAGTTGTAAAAGAAACGTGTTGAATTTTGTAAGAGCGTGAACATTTGCCAGACACTGAAAAGCTATACTTTCAACTTTAGAGCAAAACAAAAATATAAGTTTTTACAAGCTCAAAACGTAGGCTACAAAAATACAAAAAAAGTAATGAATCATGGCTTCTCAGTCTTCAACCTAAAAACCTTTTTTAAGGAAGAGAATCTGTAATGAAAAGTGGAAAGGAAAACAGAAGGCACTGAAGAGCAAGCAATAACTGTCAGTTCATTATAAACAAATTGTACATTTACAATGAATTAGTTCAGAAGTATGCCATAAAAGCATGTAAATAACAGGATTCCTTTACACGAAAAAATTCAATAATGAAGTCTTTCCTTTTCAACTGTTATAAGGCAGACCTACTATACAAAATGGACGCCAAGCAATTTTACAGTTTATAACCATTATTTCTTGCAATACAACTGCAATAGACTTCATGATACGTACAAAATTCTAATCTATATGCAAAATGATGGATTCTTTTCTTCTCCATCTCATACTGTGAACTTTGATAATAACACACCGCATTCAGAAAGAGAAATTTAACCCTCATTATACACAACAATATAATATATATATATTTATATATAAAAAAGACTAAAGCCTTTTTCAATAAAGAAAAGGAGTAACAGGAAATGAGTATTTCAAACTCCACACCCATGCAAATATTTTGGTGTATAACTTATGCAACTTACTGTTTCAACTACATTTTCAGTCTTTTCCATTGTGTTGCATTTGTACTTAACACAGACTTGGAAAATGATCAATTGTCCATGTTCACTCTATATTACACCAAGATAACCTTGTAAACCACATTCTATGAGGGCTCATTGTCAAGGCATGAAATAGGATTTCACAAATTTGGAGACAAAAACTGATTGAGAATTCATTGGCCTCTTGGGTGAGAGCCAATTAGCAAATCACAAGTCACATTTTAACTTCCATTTTTACATAAAACTTTTGAAAACACAATGATTTATATAAACTATCAATTACGGCTTTATGTACAAAAGGGACTAAAAAAGCCACCTGACTGGAGTTTTCTTATTTTTTGTCACAACTGCAGTCTTGAAGCAATAAGCTCTTCGAATATTGAAATTAAAAGGAAATGTCAAAGAAAAAGTATGGGTCACAAGAGCAAATATTACAATGATCAATCAAATGCTTCAAAAAGTGTGATTCAGCACAAGCTGTTTCTGAACACAATGCTCCTAGAATAATCAGCTCATTCAATGACACCACTGTACATAAAATACTTTCAAAATTCATGTTCTTCAGAATATTTGTTCTCCTAGAGTCATAGTAACAAGAACAGTAATTCTTCAGATCACACTATGAACCAATGGAGAATTACCTCACACACACTCAAACATACATACACACAACAAAGAAACATACATACATACAAACATATACATAAGAAACAAGATACGCATTTTGTATTTAGCTCTGCTAATGCTAAAATCTCTTTGAGAATGCAGCAATGGTAGCTGCCACAATACAGTAACTCCTATTTTAACATTATACAGTTCATAATATTGTATTAAATTCATTTGAGTCTTACAAATGGACCAATCAGCAAAACAATGCATTACACGAACACATATGAGATTACCAGCTCTCTTTACAGTCCATTTCACAACAATGAAGTGTTTCAAAGAATACCATTGGTGAGATACTGGAAGCCATCATACAGCTTGGTGCTTAGAGAATGGATGCTGGATTCCACCAAGTTGTCAACAAGTTGCTGAAGCTGCTCTTCAGTCAAGTTGAGGTGAAATCTGTTCTTGAGAGCTTGAAGAGTTGCTGCTCCCGATTTAAAACATGGCAGCTGAGACCCTATAAACCAAACATTTCTTTCTAAAACTTGTTATTTGCAAGAGCAAAGAATGTGGATCAGGAAACAAAGGACAGGAGGAATACTGTACCACAGGACAGGGAAGGAGAAGTTAGGACTGTCTTCGTCTGTGAGACACTGACATGGTGGTAGCATGCACCTGTGAAACATTCCTTTGTAACTAGATATGCACCTAAAGAATGATACAACACATCAATCTGGAAAAGATACAAGGGAAAGGCAGAGGTTAAGGCCAGAACTAATATCTAAGACAGAAACTACAATGAAGATGCTTATTTCTGTGAATGTGCCTGAACGATCATTCCAGTACATACAAAATCAAAATAATATCAACAACAAAAATGTACCTGATCTCATTATTTCCACAAGGCTTAGAATTTTGTCCATATGTTTTCTTGCAGCAACAAGACCTTGTAAAATGAGAATTTTGAAGTACTTAAACATGTCAGAATCCAATCCTCCCATTACCTCCACGAATTCTGGAGTGAGTTTGAATGGAGAAGTTTCAAACCCCAGATTGCGCGGTGATGTGGACAATATGAATCCAAAGTCTATGTGAATGAGATGACCTTCGTTGTTTAGTAAAATATTACCATTGTGCCTGTAAATAAAACAATAGGTAAGATCGATAAATATAATTCTCTGAAAAACAAAGTCCATTCAAAATTCATCCATTCTAATTCTCAAAAAGAAACTGTAAAAGAAGTTCAAATACATTCCTAAATTTATTGAGATGCTCCACAGAGCAAACTCACTAAAATCTTTTGCAAAATAAATTCAGAATAAGTGCAAATGGATTCACATTCTTGAACTGCATATCCTGATTCATCAGTAAGATCAGAAGGGACATGCACTTTTATGCTTAGCTCTTTGATTCACTTTCTAACAGCTGAAATTCAATGCTGAGTGTTCATTTATATTTTATGAGGGATTCTAGAATAAAGAAATGAAACTGCAATGTTCAATAGCTCTTGAAATCCAAGAGAGTGTAAAACATAACATTAATTAACTCAGGTTTCCCCTTTCACTGAATTTCATCATTACTGAAAACTCAACTTGGCAAAATGCCTCTTGATATTATTACTATTGTATATCTTTTAACAACACAAATCACTTAATTCTACTTTTGGAGATTCTCATTTTGTCTTTGTTTGTGTATTTTAGCTTCTGATGCCTATTTTTCCACATATTTTTGTCTTTTTTCTGCCCTTACATCATTATTTTCCTTTTTTTCTTTATCCTGGCAACGATCTCGATCAAGCTGGATAATATATCCCAACAAGCCTGGTCAACATGTAGACATGGTCATGTTTTGCCTTTCTGTGGAAGCATAAGCTGTGTTAAAAATCTAAATGAAAAAAGAAGATGATACCAAAAATGATATTTGATTTTTTTCATTGATGTTGACAGGCTTTGTACCCTCCTGAGGAATCTCATCCCACTTTTGAGTAGGGCCTCAGATCCCTCTTGAAGACAACTCTCTGTATATGTTATATCCTTCTCTGAGCTGGTGATTATACAAGTGCACTAAACGAAAAATAAAATTTCGTTTTTACTTTGGCCATTTCAACATTCAAAGGTGAGTCTGTAATAAGCATTTCAAAGAGACAGAGTTGCAAGTAAAACAAATTCGTAGCCATCATACCGAATGGACACGTGGAATCAAGATTACAAGAGAAGATTGTTTCCTTACACATTCAGTGCTAATGTAAATTTTAGAGTTAGAATAAAACATGAATCATTTTAATTATGAATTTTTTATATTTCTTTTTAAAAGTGATGTTTCAGTGTTTACATGTCTTTTTCCACCTACTTTAGCTAGAATAAATGCCATTTTGCATGCTTATTTTAGTAAAAGTAAATGCCATTTAGCCTGCCTATTTTAGGTAAAATAAATGCCTGAACTTTCGGGCTATAATTATTACCATTCAAACTTTTATCTATATCAAATTTGTTCCATAATGCCATGGTGTTTTCTCACTCTTGCTTAACTCAGAAGTATTTAAGAACCATCCGTACTTTCTGATACCATTAATTACACACAAGCATCTGTGGATTTGTTATAAAGGCCGGATTTTTAGGTGAAACACCTACAGACAACGCGCTTTTGGAACCATCACTTTTAACTTTTAACATTTTATGTAATCCGATTAAGAGCATTCATGAAACTTGCTTTGCACCTAAATCACCCCACTGCCACTCTCTGCCCCTATTTCCCAATCACTGCACACACAAAAAAATTATTATTAATGTGCACATTACATGATCATACACTGTTTAAAATTAAATCAGAAAATGTTTGTGCAAGTCATGCACTTCAGTTTGCTACACTTTCCCTCACAAAAACCTGCCTTTATTTTTAAACTCAGAAGTACAAAAGCAAAGGTGACTTTTTTTTACTGGATATATTTTGCTTCAAAATGAACACAGTTGAGTTCTGAGGTATTTTATATGTTGCTATTTTACATCTAACAATTACGCACTTCTGATGGCAAATCTGATGTTTTCTCAACCGATGCATCGACTAAGAGCTCGATCACATTTATTATGGGTCATTGGTAACTCAAGGACATCTTTCAAACAAATCCTATGGACCTTTGCCCTCCCACACTCCCCATCCCCTCACCCTGCACCCAAATTCAGGAAATTTGGCCTTTCGCAAAGGGTCGCAAAACTCGCGTACGAACCAGTCAGATGTTTGCATTATTGGAATTGTTCTTGCTGTTGTGAATGTAACAGAAAGGTGTCTTGAAAAACGATTGTCTATGTACATTCCAGACCTCATATTTAGTTTTGATTAAACCTTCTAGAAACCAGTGAGGTAGAAACCCATAAACTGCAAGAAATAGCTACACAATATGCAGAAGATGCAATTCTATCGGATGGTTCTGTGTTTAGGTGTAATGTTTGTGGCTGTGAAATGGCAGTGGATGAACAAAATGTTCATGTTTGAAACCTTCAAATCTCTTTGTGCATCTATTAACCAATAAGAGAAGGGCAACTGCCAGTTGCTGAATAGTGGCAAATTTTCACAGAAGCAAAGAGGAGTCTAGTAGGATTTGCTCCTCAGAATTTAGGAAAAGGTGTGACCAAAAATCCACATATTTTAAAGGTTACAAGTTCTGATGATTTACTATTAGATGAAAGAATTGCTCTCAAATTTGCCCCACTGGTGTCTTTGAACATAGGAAAGATCTTTCTCTCAATATAAAAACTTTCTGACAGATGAACATTTAAATTTCATTATCCTTAGCATTGAAATGTAACAACATAATTCCTTTCTTTTTATGGTCAAGAGAACATTGATATCATTGGTGATGTGAAATTGCTTTAAAAAAATAGTTTGTATATAAATTATTTTCCGTAAACATTTCATGCGGATTTGTCATATTATGGCATAAAACCATTTAATATATTTGTTCCTAAACATAAACCAATTTTTATTTTTTGCATCTATTTTAGCACCTAAATTAGCAGATGTCTGGCCCAAAAAGTCCAGCCTCTAGTTATAAGCAATGAAAATTAAATGTATTCACAGTAGTCACTAAAAGTCAAACTGTTGATAAGACTTTATATTAGTTAATTAAATAAATTAACAATACTGCTTGCAGTTCATAACAAATTTCACATTTCATGTGAGTAGGATCATCGTAAAATGCACATATTACTTTCACACTGACATAACCAAAGAGCTAATTACATTAAATATTATATTTCATCTGGAAATTACCTGTCTTTCACTTGAACCAAGTAACAAATCAAACAATAAGCAGCACAACTTTGCACAAAATTCCTCTGTGCAGTCAAAAATGCTTCAGAATTATGAGAGCCATACTCCCTAGCAAAGTACTGCAATAATGACAGCTGACAATGTTTTTTGATTTGATGCAAAGAAACTGTGTTGAGAATGGGTTCTATCAAACCACTATCATTGGATAGACACAATATCCTGAAAGAAAATTAAGCAATTTTTCCAAAATTAAATCAGACTGACTGGTAAATCAAAACACACATAACAGAGCATTGTCCATGAAAATTAAACAAATTTAAAATTCTCACCGATAGGGTCGAACCCACAAAGGAACATGCTCCATTTCCCAAATGCGCTGAAGCATAGTCAACAGTTGTGATGCTAGTAATTCCTGTCGCAGGTCATCTCCACATTTGACAATCACTGAAAGCAATCTCCAAGAAGCCAAGTGGCCATAAGGAGAGGCTTCCCGTACACGACGCTCCTTTTCACCCCACGGCTCTTTCAAGGCAGCAGCTGAAGGGTCCTCAGGATCATGATTGAAAGTAGCACGTCGGGAGTCATGGAGCGATTCGGATAATCGTCGGCGGATATCACCAGCAATAAACACAGGCGGCTCTCGTGAATCACTCGATTCTTGGCTGAGCTGTGATATAGTATCACGGTCCATTGGCTTACGTAACTGCATATACTGCAAAGTTGTGATCAGCATTTCTGAATCATACTGGCAAGAGACAATTGGCTCATATGACAAGAAAGAAGTAATAAAACATAATAAAATAAAGTTTCATTTCATGGGCTCACCTGCTGAGAGATCTCATCATCTTCCTGTGACCAACAGTCTCCAGTTTCTTCATCTGGATTACCATAGACACTGAAGGCACACAAAGAAGTGCTCTCTGCTTGCACTTGTCCTTCTCCAGCCAAGTTTTCTTCTGATTTTGTGTGGCGAAGGGAATTCATAATTTTGGTAGGGACAGGAGAAGTATGAATATCCTCAACTTCCAGCACTTCAACATAAATTATGTACGGGGCCTACAAAAAAATTCCCAATGATGAGTGCAATATATTGAATTACATTATGTGAACCATAAAATGAAAGTTCAAATTACTGTGAATTTATACTATATAAAGACATGCACTTCCATGAAAATACTCACTTTATCTTTGGAATTGAGAACAGCAGAAGTCTGAGGAGGAATCCTCACAATGTGGTGGGGCACACTACTATGAATCGGAAGCCACACGCGAGCTGGAAGGTTTAGATTTAGTGTACTCAATTCTGCAAGTAGCCGTGTTGTTTTAGCCTCCTTTGTAGGAATGGTGCTAAGCAGTTTTCCAATGGATATGAGAGCTCTGATAAATTCCAATTCAGGAGCTAAACGTGGAGCCTGTAACCAAAAGAATGAAAGAAATTAAATTTCTTGTACATTTGAATATCAAAATTAGCTTCAAATAGCAAATTTCTCAATAATTAATACATGCAAAAATGAAAGGAAAAAAGATACTACACATCCTGTTTAAACAGAACACAACTGTTTTTGATTGTTTTCTATTATGACGGTTTCAGATTAACACAATCATTGTTTTTAAGGAAACATAACTTATGTTGACCAATTACAATTTTTTTCCAGCAAAAAGACTTCACACTTGAAAGAAACGTGAATGCACATAATAAAAGGGGTTTATTAAACTCACACGCTCGCGCGCGCACACACGCTCGCGCGCGCTCACACGCTCGCGCGCGCACACACGCTCGCGCGCACACACACGCTCGCTCGCGCACACACGCTCGCTCACACACACACACACACACACACACACACACACACCGCGCGCGCGCATGCACCAGCATATTTAAGCAAATAACACGGGCCAACAATGTTTTTTCGCCAGAAAAGCCCAATAATGTTTTTAATAGAGTCAAGTGTTATGATTTCAAATATGGTATCAGTTTTTGCGTATCACACAGTTTCTCGGAAATCATACTTTTACTGTTCTCACGGCATGTTTTCCGGGACCTCTTGGTCGATGCGTAACACAAATCATATCCGTACCCTTCACAGAAGACGTCAGCGGTTCATCAGTGTTCTCATGAAATGTGCATTTCTTTCAGCGCAAAAGGGGAGTGAGCACTACGGTCTTCTCAATACAGATCACGGTGTAAGATACACGAGGTTGAAAATATTCCAATGCTCAAATACAAAGTAATTGCGGTAATTCTGAATCTGTCAACAACTTTGTTTCGTTGTAGATTACGAGATATATCATACATCGCATGTGCCACAATCATTCAAATAACCTCTGTATGTTGGTGTTTCTTTTACCCCCAAAATCACAGAGGCGCATGATTTTCCCACAACATCAGAAAGTGTACCAGTTGTATTTTAGATACCCTCTAGGGGATGAAGATAAAAGCTGGGCACCACATGTTATTTGCAATCTATGTGCATTGCGATTAGAATATTGGGTTCAAAACAAGATACATTCTCTGTCTTTTGCTATTCCTACGATTTGGCATGAGCCAATCACAATGATGATTGCTATTTTTGCTTTGTCCGCATTAAGAGTTTCTTGGCAATGAATAAACATTGCTTGGTGTATCCGTATCTGCAATTTGCAGTAACACTAGTGCCTCACGACGTTTCTCGTTTCTCTGCCTCCTTGGTTACGACATTTTGATCACAAGGCACAGCAACATCCACAAGTAGACACGATTTTTTCTCAAAATCACAAATAACAATATCCGGTTTGTTTGCTGCTATCGTATGATCCGTTTGAATTTGTTGGTCGTACAATACTGTACACAATCCAACCGATGTCACCGGTTTTGGTGAGTGTTCGTACCACTTGGGGCATGTGTTTGGATCTTCTAGGGCGGTACAGATTTGCCAGTGGAGGTAACTACACACCCTGTCGTGTCTTTTTAAGTATTCGGTCTTTGCTAAAATTGGACAAGCTGAGACAATATGATCAATGGTTTCTACTTGCTCCTGGCAAATTCGGCATTTGTCATCTCGGGAAATTTTGAGAACCGCTTTATCATAATGTCGTGTTCTCAACGCCTGATCTTCAGCAGCTACTAGAACTGCTTCCGATTCTGGCTTCATTCTTCCCCTTTTAAGCCACATAAATGATTGATCTTTATTAATATGCACCTTGTCCATTCTTTTTAGATATTGTCCATGGAGGGGTTTGTCCCTCCACGACTTCTTTAACATTTTTTGTGTCTCACATTTCATGTTTAGTAGTACCAGAAGTTCAGTGTCTGTGTTATTTGACGTGTCTTGCATAGTTTTCTTTGCAATGCTTTTTGCTACACTAACAATGCCTCTGTTTCCAATTCTTTGGTCAGATTTCATGACCTGCCTCATTAGAGGGTCATTTGATGACTGACTACATACTTTCCCATTCCAACTATTGTATTGTGCCAGGAGGCTTCAAATTGTCTGAGGCCTCTTCCACCTTCCTTACGTGACACAAAGTCTATGTACATCAGCTCGAGGGTGGGCGACATGATGCATTGTTAGCAGTTTTCTGGTTTTTCGATCCATGATGCGGATTTCTTGCTCAGTCCAGTCCACCCGTCCAGAACTGTACTCGACTACAGGCACCGCCTAGACTACCAATTGCAGATATTTTATTCCTGGAGTTCAGAGCAGATTGCAGGACAAGTCTCACTCTTCTGTAATACTCCTTGCGAATTCTCTCTTTCATTGTGTCTTTCGAGATGGTCTCTCATTCTTCAATGCCCAGATATTTGTAAGTTTTACCTGGCTCAAGATTTTGAATCACAAGTGTGCATATCAACTTCAACGCTCTCTGACGTCAGTTTTCATCTTTTTAAATCGATTTTTGCACATTTGTCAAGACCAAACTTCATGCAGATGTCATTGCTAGTCATTCACGACAGACAGCATTTGGGAGAGAATCGCTTCATTCTTAGCAAACACTTTCAGATCATCCATGTAAAACAAATGTGATACTGGCCTTTCATCACCATGGAGCTTGTAACCAAAGTCAGCTTGCGACAACTGTCTAGATAGTGGGATCAAACGAATGCAAAACAGCAGAGGGGATAGTGAATCTCCTTGAAAAATACCCCTGTTAATCTGAATACTTCTGGTTTCTACTGCTTCCTTTCTGCTCTGTATTAGTAACCTGGTACTCCACGACTTCATGCTAGCCTTGCAAAATTCAATAAGTCTAGGATGAAATCGATAGATCTCCAGGGACTTCAAAATCCAATCGTGTGGTACACTATCAAAGGCTTTTTGGTAGTCAATCCAAGACATGCTCAAATTACATTTTCGTTTCTTTACATCATTCAAGATCACTTTATTTAGTAGCAAGATTTCCTTACAGCCATAAGAACCTTTACGACATTCTTTTTGTTCAGTTGGCATTAGATGATTCTTCTCTAGATGTCTGTACATTTTGTCAGCTACGGCTGAAGTTATAACTTTGTACAGTACTGGCAGACAAGTGATTGGCCTGTAGTTCTTCGCCAAAGAGCTGTCTCACTCTTTGGGTAGCAGATACGTGATGTCGCGTGTGAGGCATTCCGGGAGTTCCTTTGGATTTTCTAAAATTTTATTAATAGCCTTTGCTAGTTGCGGATGTAATGCTGTTAGTTTCTTAATCCAATAAATCTGGATCTTATCAATCCCGGGGGGATTCCAGTTTCCCATGTTCTTAATTGCTTGGAAGAGGTCCTCTTCCGAGAATTCGTGAACAGCTTCCACTGTTTCCACAAGTTCATTTGCAGCATCAACTTCAGATTGAAGCCAAGATGCATCTTTGTTGTAGGATCTCCTCTCTTCCCATATTGCTGCCCAAAATGCCTCGACATCATCTTTTGAAGGAGTGACAGCATTGCCATTCGGTTTCTGAGTCAGATTGCAATAGAATTTCTTCGCGTCTGTTTCAAACAACTGATTCTGCACACGGAAATCTATTCTGCGCTTGTAACGTCTAATTCGTTGAGCCCATGCTTGAATTTTCTCTTTTAGCTTCCTAACTACCATTAGCCTGCTGGTGTCATTTTCAATTTGGTATTTTTGTTCAACATTGAATATTTTTCGTTGAACTTTAGAGGTGTGCGTTGATTTAGAAGATGCCTCAGCTAAGAGTGATATTTCGCGCCGGGTGTCGGCTATCCGTTTCATTATTCTCTTCATCCATGGGGGTACAGAGTTGTTTACTCTGTTTTGCTGTTGGCCGTCGGTGTTCTTGGCTGGCCCCAAAATTATCTGAGATACTAGATATCCAGTTGCATATATGATGTGATTGATTTCAGTAATATCTAGATCTCTGCCTGGGGTCTCTATCACCTCATTTAAGACAGAATTCACTATTTCTATCACTCTTTTAGCTTTGGCATTTTCGTATATTATCCTCAACGGTTCGCGAGATGCAAACGGAAAATGACTAACTCTTTCTATCTCGCGCCCAAGGAGATTTCGCATCATGCCCTTATCGTGTAATTCATTGCCAGATGAATTTTCACCACTGACGTGTGTTTCACTGGAAAGAGATGAACCTTCCACGGGGTCATCATTTTTAAGTTGTACATGCTCGTCATGTGGATAGTTCGAGCGAAGTACATACTCCGCATTTCTCTCAATGTCAGCAAGTTGTTCTGCTGTGAATTTTCCACTGCTGAGTATGTATCGTCGTTGACTGGCAAGCTTCTTTGAGTCTAGGGTAGGTCTCATATCTGGGTTCCGCTCTCTCCATACCTTGAAAACTTCTATTTCTGAGCCCCCATTTTTCGCTTTTGCATAGTAAAAGCACCACATCACCTCCTTTAATTCATCCCGGGTCCATCTCTGACGATGGCTTCGAGCTACTGCCGGCTCTGGGTCCCTGGGACTAACATCCGTGGGATGGCCAGACGTCGACATGGTGACATTAGCTCGGTTTCTGAGCAGGTATGGGACATTGGTAGAACAAGGCACGTTAAGATTCATTACATTGCTTGTTCTATCCATTTTGCTCACTGGTTTGAATTGAAGATTCGCAGGACGTAAGTTCGAGTTCACAGATCACACTTAACCTTTGGGTTGTTTCCTGCCATCCGTTACTGCGACCCACAGTGGCCTCGGGGCATCCCCCCACAGGGCCCAGCAAGGGGTCCCTCCGATCGCCAGTCGGCATTACTAAACCCTACGGGATTTTCACTGACTGCTGAAGGCAGCCTCCTTCGCTGGCTAATGCAAGGTTCGGGCCTCCACTCTAATCAGTGGCCTGGTGTGCCAACCCAGTTTCTCTCCTGTACCCTCTATGGGCCGACAGCAGGAAGTCCAAAGGTTCATGACCATTCCCTCTCTGCTTACTTCCCACTCTCCTCAAAATGGAGTACTTCTTCGTCGGACCCCTCACCTTCAACCTATTCAGCAAGGGAGGCCCTACCGGTAGCTAGGCTACCACTGACATAGCTTTAAGGTTCATGGGGGTGCTCAAGCTCCACCACCAACTGCAAGGTCGTGTACTTCCTAGGTGGAGTTATTATTATTATTATTATTATTATTATTGTAAATATAACTCCTCTTCCCACCCACCCTTGTAAGGGTGTCTTACTCCAAGTGTATTCTTTTTTTCCATCGCAATTCCCCAGTAATAATATTACCAAGTTTTGTAGAAATGACATTGTTCCCGTGTTGAAGAATTAAGCTGAACACGAACTTAACCATACACAATATCCAACTTTTATTAAAATATTTTTTTTCGGTAATGGGAACACAATTTATGAGGCAACGCTAACACTGACAGTGGGATATATAATAGTATTAAATGTAATAATTATTATATTTATTATTGGTTGATTCTAATCTCACAAACATGTGTATTTTTGCACACATTTTTTAGAATGGAAAAAACAGCAGTTTTTCGAAAATATATAGCTCGCTTGGTAATTGGTTTAAAAAAAAAAGTTTCATACAAAAGTTGTAGGTAATTTTATTACCTTTAAAATTCATTTGAATCATTTTTCTACACGATGTAAGGTTAAAGAGCTATAAAGAAAGTAACAAATCAGAAAAAATACCGGTTTTTCGGGCCTCTCGGAGTTAGCTCAGGATGTGGGAGGTCGAAAACTTGGGGGTTTTAATTAGTGCCTGGGTACACACAACACACTCAAAGAAAACGTTATGACCTTTTTCCAGGTAACCCTCCTTTTTCAGTACCGACTGGACACTTAGGCTAAGCAAAGTCTTCTATACCCATTGCCCCCTTCTCTTCATTTGAAAGAAACACATGAAACGTAAGTGCTATACTAGAAAACAATTCAGTACAGTCGTTATCAGTGAAACATCTGTAGAGATTTAAAAATGATCAGTATGTTGAAGGGTTTGCCAAGTTCTGTTGCTTCCTTTTGTCTGTGGAATAGTCGAGGTACGATACATTATATCAAGGAATTGCTGGAAGCCAAGAAATTCTTTCACTCAAGGAGAAGAAAACGTTCAACACGTCCCACTGGTTGCAACATATATATATATATATATATATATATATATATATATATATATAATTATATATATATTATATATACCTAAAATACGGAGTTGCTCGCCGTTTCTCCGCTCTCAGTCTCCATGCCTCTCTGTTTAACCATAGATCATCTTGCATTTCTCTTGCCGTCATAGACTCTCTCACTCACTCCTGCCATGCAAGTCTGGGTCTTCCTCTTTTCTGTCTTTCTGTCGGCATCCAATGCAGGACTCGTTTTGGCCATCTTGCATCTGCCATTCGCATAACATGACCGTACCAAACGATTTGTTTTTTCTCTATTTCGTCGAGGATAGATTTCTTTATATCCATTTTCTTTCTTATGTCATCGTTTCTGATTCTGTCACGTCTGCTGTAACCGCAACTTCTACGCCAGTAGTCCATTTCAAGGGCCAACAGCTTCCCTCTTGATCTTTTATCAACCTCCCAAACTTCTGACCGTAAGTTGTAACACTCTTGACTAGTGTGGAGTAAAGACGTCTTTTAGTAGTGTTAGTGATGGTTTTGTTCCATACGACAGTTTATACTTCGTGTCACATTTCTCCCCAAACTTATTCGTCTTTCAATTTCTTCTTGGCTATTTCCCTTTTTGTTAAACAGTACACCCAAATATTTATAATTGTTTACTCCTTTCATTTTTACTCAATTTTCCAGAAGAAGATCTTCTATCTCATTGTTTCCAACTGCCAGGTATTCAGATTTGTCCATGTTAATAGTAAGTCCTGCTTTAAAAAGTGTTCATTGAGTTTCCGGATCATGAACTCAAATCGTCCTTATCTTCTGCAATTACTAACCTGGTCATCGGCGAAATATAATGTGTATAATTTATCTCCAATCGTCATTCCCATTATTCTGCATTGCTTCTCCCACTGCTGTAAAATTTGATGCAGATATATTTTAAACAGTGTTGGGAAAAGACAGCAACCCTGACGAAGACCTTTACTGACTGGGAATGGATCCGAGAGCCTACTGTAGATCTTAATCTGAGAGGTGTTCTTATATAGATTCTGTGTGGCTCCAATTAAGTTCTCCCTGATTTTAAGTCCATCCATTTCTTCCCACACTCTAGCAACTGGTACATTGTCATTCGCCTTCTGAAGATCAATGAAACCTACATGAACTTCACTACCTCTCCTTGTTCTCTTTTCTATAATTTGTTTTAATGTAAATATATTGTCTATGACCGATCTACCGGCAGTAAAACCACATTGTTCCTCTCCGATTTTTCCTTTTATCTCTTCTTCTATTTTATTTCGGATTATTTTGCTATATAGCCTACCTATAGATCCAATAACTGCTATTCCTCTGTAGTTTGTTTCATCGTCTCTAGATCCTTTCTTATGGATCGGTGTCAAGTAAGACGTTCGCCATTCCTGAGGAGGATCTTCTCCATTCATGCACCCTGAAAACATGTGTTTGAGCATTGGTGCAGTTTATAGGGACCATATTTAAGAAGTTCTGCCGGTATATCTGAAGGTATATCTCCCGGTCCTGATGACTTATTAGATTTCATGGTCTTAAGCGCTTTTTCTAAATCTTCAATTGTCAGATCTACCATTTGCTCAAATTTCACTTCCTTGTTTGACTGGAAGTTCCTGTTTTCTAGAAGCAGTCTTCCAAAATATTCTTTCCATTTATTGATGCTGACACATAAGTTGTTATTATGGGCATACTAAGTTTGAATTGGTTAAAAACTTTGTAAAAAATGCTTGGCAAAAGAAATTCAGATGGTTTTGTGTCGTTAAGAGGAAAGTTTTGCAAAATAACTCCTCTCAAACTAAATGAGGTGTCCTTGTGTGATTGCCAAATCAAGGAGCTATTGAAGGACCCAATACTTGAGGTACGACTTAGTAATATCGAAAAGAGGGCATGGAAACGTTTTCAGTGGCTTTCGCACAATTTTCTTGGCAACCAAATATCTTCTTATTACCAAAAAGGCTTGCAGAAATACTTGATGCATATCATGACATGGATACAGCATGTCACTGAAACTTGATTTCCTGCATCCCAATTATACTTTTTCCCACCCAACCTAGGTAATGTTAGTGAGGAGATGGAAGAGAGGTTTCAGCAGGACATTAACATTACAGAGGCGAGGTACCAAAGCTTTCGAAATCAATCCAGACTTGCAGACTATTGTTGGATGCTATGCCAAAATGACCAAAACTTGCCCAAAGGAAATTAACAACTGTGCACTTTTAGTCCGCAAAATCTGTTTTATTCAATTTATCTTTACTATTCAATCTATTCTGTATATACACATGTGATCTATTAATTGTCTGGTAATAAGTGTCAAGTTTGCATTTGTAGCCTCAGAAAATGCTTATATATATTTCCGAAAATGCATTTTATTTCAACAATGGTATTTGATAGAAACCCAAACCAGATTCAACAAACGGATATACAAACACCTGCTTTTATCTCTGGCAATTAAATTTAGTTTCAAATTGTCGACCTGTGTAATATTAGCAATAAATAATTCTCTTACTGTTTTGGATTCAGAACAGTGATGGCTCCTTGGGGTCGGCAAGGTAGCCAGTGTCTACCCAGATTATATGAACTAGTTTAATTCACTTAATAATAATAAAAAAATTAAAGGACAATTTTAAAATGGTGTAAGTATTATTCATCTTGAAATATATGATGATTCAAATCAGACGAGGGCTGGCCACAGAGTTTGATAGACACTAGTTAATAAAAAATTTTTAAATAACAGGATTTTTAATCCTCTGCCATGCTAGATGTGCTTTTGCACTGGCTGATGTACATATTTATTTATCTACTTAGTTTAATGTTTTTAACAATCTTTTGTTGTTTCAAAATGCCTGAAGAAAAGGAAAAAACTCGAAACATTGCTCAAACCAACTATGGTTAACAAACAATAACACTTTAAAGTTTATAAATTTGATTTATGTCTTCATGTTTTTGAACAGATTTATATTTACTCCGCTAACCAATTCCAACAGACGTAATTATTATAAGGCTAATTATGATGAGATTAATCGCCAACTTTTGATATTAACTGGGTCTATGAATTTGAAGGTATCAATGATATTGATTTACTTGTGAAGAAATTTTATGCGATATGTGAATACTGTCACCATTAACCCATTTCTTCCCAATGTTGCGTAAACGCAACGCAATGTTTACTATTTTTATTTTACCTACACCATTTGTTGAAATCATTTGAAATTTTTTCAATAGTAAATACAGTCCTTAATGACATTAAAACTATTTTTATTTGATAAATATATATTACGTGAATACTCAATTTTATTTTTTTCTCCATAACGACCCATGTCCTATTTTCACGCCTGTCCAATATCTGTCTTTTGATCTTCAAATTGGTGAACTATGTGACGTTTTAGTATCACACTACAAGATAAAATATGTACAAATAAAAGTGTTAATGTTTGATAAGAGTATGATTTTCGAAACAATTTTATAGACAAATAAATTTTGTGTTGCGTTTACGCAACGTTGGGAGTTTCCCGGCAGATTTGGGAACGTCCCAAATTCCATTACGGCGCCATGACTAACAGTTCGTAGGGGCTTAACATTTCAAAAGAGATGAAATATTGGGTATACTATGCTATCTTTGGATGTGTTCCGTTGACGAATATGTCAATTTACATAATATCTGTAGTTTTCTCGGCACTAAAACAAG
Source organism: Acheta domesticus (assembly GCA_031308135.1). Taxonomy (NCBI): domain Eukaryota; kingdom Metazoa; phylum Arthropoda; class Insecta; order Orthoptera; family Gryllidae; genus Acheta; species Acheta domesticus. The sequence goes on along the minus strand of JAHLJT010009436.1, from coordinate 190,845,308 downwards.
CATGGCATAGGTATGCCTTCCTGTACAAAACAGTTTGCAGGGACTTCCCGAAGATACCAATCGTGAAAGAAAGAAAACTTTGAAACAGATTTGAAGAAATAAAAAAGATATCTACACATTTAGGTCAATAACACCTTAGGCAGTGATTAGAAATCTACAAAATTGAATTTTGGTCTACAAAATACCATTTTTTGATAAACGAAGAAAACATTGCAATCCGGAGTATTTAGCCAGAATTTGCCTAATTAGTACTTATGTGCAGTTTCATACTTGAGGCGATACTTTGCTAAAACAAGCGAGACATGTGAGGTTGGTTTCATGATGTGGTGCGTACTGACAGAGAAGAAATTATTTTTGAAAACATTTCATGTTCATGGGGGAATATCAAAGAATATCACAAATGTTCAATCTTGGATGAACTAATTTGCAATTTGACGAAATTTGTTGAAGAAAACAAAAACTGCTGTCTCTTGACACACTTCTGTATGTATTACATTATTTTTTTCATTTATTAGAAACCAATTTCTACGCAAATGTAATTGTGGTAACTGAGAGAAAATGACATCAGATCGTTCGTGTCTAATAAAAAAATTCAAAACAAAAGTTGTGTGTGATTGCATGATAGAGAAGCATAAAGACATTTTGCTTTGTTAGAGACCCTCCAAGGCAATATTTACCTTCTAACAACAGAAAATATTTTAAATTGTATTGATTTCGAGATTGATCTTTTCTTAGAAGTGAGGGGGACTACTAATAAAAATATGGATCGGGAAACCGAAATTGTAATTTTCCATCTAGCACACAAATTGTAATTTGCCATCTGATTCTCACATTGAAAATTATGGCGTTATAGTGAGAAGACAATGAGAGAAAGACAAAAGGTCCATGTTGATTATATAAGCTAGTGATAATACGAATGCATGCAAACAATGTAATGTTCGTAAGAATCGGCTAATTTTGGAATAAAAAATGTCAAAAGCATTGAAATTCAATATGGAGTTACACCTTCATACATAAATTGAAATTCTGTTTGCGTATCAGTAAAATTAGTAGACATTAACTTACAAAATACCGACATTTATTTAAAAAGCGGCAAGTACACTTTCTTTCCGGAAAACTCCCAACGTTGCGTAAACGCAACGTTCCGTCTAGCTTCAACCAAGGATGAAAATATTTTTAGCAAACTAGTTTTGCAATCTTTGGAGACTTCTTATTAATATTTAACTAAATTTTATTAAATAAATTAAGTATTTCACTGTTTGGGAAGAAATGGGTTAATTAATGTACAAATATCCTGTAATGGGTTCTACCTGCTGGATTTATTCTTGTAAATAAATAAATAAAAATGTAATTCAGAATTTTTATTTGAACATTTTTTTATAAACTTGTCATTTTCAAACTATGTGGCCAAACTCATCTAAAATGAATGGTGATACAACAGATAATTTTCTGCTTTTTATGTAAATGTATAATTAAAATTTCTTCATCTTTTCCCGCAGACACACGCGCCTGCTTGCAGTTCGCAGGGTAGTCATGCCCGAGCACTTCCTAGCTTAGCACCGTATTCTGAGAAAAGGTCTTGTAGTGAGCGTAGAAAAGCAGCATGCTTGCTACTGCTTACACAGTACGGAGAAAGTATTGTAATGCTGCAGGAAAGATGGCGAATTTTCGACAGAGAAACTATTATTGATGGGCCCAATAACGAAAAAGTGGATAAATCTTGTCTCTACATATAGTAAATTACTTCCTCTTAACAAGTTGCATAGTCAGAATCCATGTTTTCTGGGTCATTGGTACCGGAAATGGATTAATAGCTAAATGTATGTCAGTCTGTCGGTGTCTCAATGTATGGCCATTTCTGTCTCCGTCTGTCCGTTCTCCATGTCTGTGTCACAGTCCGTCTGTGTCTGTGTCACAGTCCGTCTGTGTCTGTGTCTCAGTCCGTCTGTGTCTGTGTCTCAGTCCGTCTGTGTCTGTGTCTCAGTCCGTCTGTGTCTGTGTCCTCAGTCCGTCTGTGTCTGTGTCTCAGTCCGTCGCCGTGTCTGTGTCTCAGTCCGTCGCCGTGTCTGTGTCTCAGTCCGTCTGTGTCTGTGTCTCAGTCCGTCTGTGTCTGTGTCTCAGTCCGTCTGTGTCTGTGTCTCAGTCCGTCTGTGTCTGTGTCTCAGTCCGTCTGTGTCTGTGTCTCAGTCCGTCTGTGTCTGTGTCTCAGTCCGTCTGTGTCTGTGTCTCAGTCCGTCGCCGTGTCTGTGTCTCAGTCCGTCGCCGTGTCTGTGTCTCAGTCCGTCGCCGTGGTCTGTGTCTCAGTCCGTCGCCGTGTCTGTGTCTCAGTCCGTCTGTGTCTGTGTCTCAGTCCGTCTGTGTCTGTGTCTCAGTCCGTCTGTGTCTGTGTCTCAGTCCGTCTGTGTCTGTGTCTCAGTCCGTCTGTGTCTGTGTCTCAGTCCGTCTGTGTCTGTGTCTCAGTCCGTCTGTGTCTGTGTCTCAGTCCGTCTGTGTCTGTGTCTCAGTCCGTCTGTGTCTGTGTCTCAGTCCGTCTGTGTCTGTGTCTCAGTCCGTCTGTGTCTGTGTCTCAGTCCGTCTGTGTCTGTGTCTCAGTCCGTCTGTGTCTGTGTCTCAGTCCGTCTGTGTCTGTGTCTCAGTCCGTCTGTGTCCTGTGTCTCAGTCCGTCTGTGTCTGTGTCTCAGTCCGTCTGTGTCTGTGTCTCAGTCCGTCTGTGTATGTGTCTCAGTCCGTCTGTGTATGTGTCTCAGTCCGTCTCTGTCTGTGTCTCAGTCCGTCTTTGTCTGTGTCTCAGTCCGTCTCTGTCTTGTCTCTCTCTGTGTCAAGGTCTGCGGTCCATGCTAGCGCCTAAGCCGTTCCGCTGATTTTCTCCAAAATTGATATTCTCCTATCGATCTGGCTGATGACAAAGACCCTGGAATTTGAACCCAATACTTTCATTTTGGAAGGAACATTACATTAAGCTTCTCACACATTTTCAAACCAATTGTTTGATTAAATTTTGTTGTTGGATAGTATAATGAATGCTCCAGAGAATGGTGCAGGCCTTATTTTCATCAAAATTCCTGATTTTTGAAAATTGCAAATATTTAACATTTTTTTCCTTAATGAAATCTGTTCCTTAAAGATATCTTGAAATAAGGCCATTTCAATTTTTCAAAAATGTAAGTAGTTTTCATGTCATTTTGCGCAAAATATAGGCAATTAAAAAATTGCCACTCACAAAATCAGCTAGTGGACTAAGGTTGCAGGGCTGCGCATATGGCTGTCATAATTTGCATCCCAATTATGTCAATTCGCAAATTTTTGCTTTTTGTTGATTTTATCTGAAAAGGTAGATTTTTCTTTGCCAATACTTACACAAGCTGAGCATTTTTTAACAAAATAAACAAATCATATTCCAATTTAGCACAAAAAAGATAATTAAAGTGTATTAAACTTTGTCTCATTAGAACTTTTAGAACTTCGAATAATAAATCCAGGATGCATAATTTGTTGTATTAAAATGTGTTGATGGCAAGAGGAATAAGATAATTGTAACACCTAAGCCTTTTACAAGATATATACGTTCTAGTCATTCCTTATTCACTGAGGAACTGATATGATATGTTAATTGTATAAGTAACTACGAAAACCCGGCAGATAGTGTTCTGCCCTTCATCTCCCACTTCCCCCTCCCATCTCCCTTTCTCACTGTCGCTCCCTCCTTCCCTCATCCTGTCCCTGTTCGTCTGTCTTTCTCTCTCTGCCGCTCTCTGTCCCTCTCATTGAGATTTACTTGCAGATTCTGCACATCTCTGAGCAGGTGAGGTAATATCGGGAAGCGTGAGACCAGCAAAAATGTAATAGAATGTTTGAAAAGAGCTCAATCTGTAGATTACGGTGTGAGAAAAATTTCTTTGAGGCATTTAGCCTCAAAATTTTAGTTTTTAAGGCCCTAGAATGCCTGGTTTAGGAGTTATTTAACGATAGATTCAAAATGCTGCCGAGTGTGCTGCGGGTTGCATTTGACGTGAACATTTAGTTTTGTTCTACTGTGCCATGTAGTGGAGTGACAACAGAATTAACAGCACATAAACTTTCTGGGTGAAAAAACATGTAGAAGTACCAATTTTCATGGATATATACAGGGTGTCTGGGGAGGAAACATCGAAACTTGGAAAATAAGCTCTTAAGACAATTCTAAGTATATTTCGTCTAATAAACTACGTGGATATTCCTAATGGTTCAACCGCAATAAGCACACAAAAGTTGGTTTGAAAAATTGATTTCTAGGCAAAAATTTGCATTATAGAAGCATAGAAACACTTCAGAAACATGTAAATTGTTAATTATTTACAAAAGAAATGAATACATATTTGTTCAGAAAGAAAAATTAAGCGAGAAATAAAAAAGCTGCTAATTTACACAATTCAACAGCTTTTTTTATTTCTCCCTTAATTTTTCTGTCTGAGCAAATATATTAATTTCTTTTGTAAATAATAAACAATTTGCATGTTCTGGAGTGTTTCTATGCTTCCATAATGCATATTATTTCATCAAAATCATTATTTCAAACCAACTTTTGAGTGCTAATAGTGGCTCAACCATTCGGAATATCCACGTTGTTTATTAGAGAGAAATATTTTTAGAATTGTCTTAAGAACTTATTTTCGAAGTTCCGACGTTTCCTCCCCAGACACCTGCGTGCATGCGTGTGCGCGTGTGCGTATGTATATACATACATACATACATACATAAAGAATGAACTTTAATGAAGCAATCATAAGAGTTCAAGTCAAAATTTTTTTCTTCAAACAAGATATGTACATTTTTGTCATCATCAGCTTTTTTATTATGATGACCTTGTCATTCAGACATGACACCATAAAGCACAACACAAAATTCACAAAACCAACAAGGAAATCACAGGGAAATATACTAATTGCAATTGCAGTCCATGGACTACATTTACCCATCAATGAGAGATGCAAACCTGCTCTTCTTGCCTCACTTATGTCTCCACCTTCCACCACAACATGAACATCAGCAAAGTCAATAATTCTCACAGCATCAACCATGCTCTTATCTCAAAAACCTTCCCAAACCTATCCTTTCATGGTGGTATCCATACCACAAAACATACATATCACACAGCAAAACATACATATTGATTGTCAAAAAACACAAGGTTACAGTTGTTAGTGAAACAGAAATGTAGTTTTAACAAAATGTTAAACCTTGATGTTAAACTGTTAAACTTTTGATGAACAATAATTACATTGGTGAAAACAGCTATGATACCATTAACTGTTTAATGACTGGTTATATACGGGGCACACCTTAAGTTGATTTTCATGACTAGTCCATACTGCCCACAAAACTAATTCATACACCAATGATCTGCATGAGCATGCAGAATAAAAAAAGAATGACTGCTTTACTAGGGATCAAACAGAATGGATGCTAAATAAAGGCAGTTTTCTAAAATGAGACAAACCTCAGCTACACAAAAATTAATTGAAAGTGAACTTAGGAAATCATTGAACATTTTTATAATGCATTACTTTCCTAGGGGGGGGGGAAAAAGTTCATATTTTAAAATAATCATCTAAGATCAATCTTGACCAATTTTAACTTGTAACACACAAGAATAAGATAAAATAAAACTCACATTGCAAGTGCAGTCAGTTCTTTTCCCTTTCAAATCATTGACAACACCTTGGCAGGAATCAAAACAAGCACAGCCATTATCAAATGCTCGTCCTGAGCTCAAATCTCCCAAGCAAATTTTATTGCTAGAACCTGAAACATAATAATGTGAGAATGACCACTGAAATTCTTACCCACTTCCATTCAATTTCCATTTCCAAAGAAGACCCATTTAATCTCTCACCTGTAGATAACATTCTTCTATGACCCTGATACAAGCCGGAAGCATCGGAACGTGAACGTTGATGAGTCTTTTACTCGGAGAGAAAGTGGGCAGAGGGAAGAGGTGGGGGTGTGGGAATTTGGGGTGGAGGCAGTGGAGGAGGTGGTGGGGGCGGGGGCGGGGGTGGTGGAGCAATAGAAACAATGGAACTGGCACGAGTTCTTTCAGTTTTGAGGCATCTGGAGGGGAACCTATAGTGCTATTTCGCAGGCGCGGGTAACATCTACTTCTTTCGGTCGAAGCTCATCAGATAAGATTAAGTTTTTTAACTTTGTGCCATGTGACTTCTTTTTAGAAGGAAGATGTGCATCTGAACTATAGGAATCAACAACCATGCACATTTTAAGTGAAAAATCTGCTGACCTCCGGCATCTGAGAATGTTTGAAGGCAGAATATTAAGATAGTAAAGGAATTCCAGGTCACAGAAAAACATTTTATTTTTATACAATTTTCAAGCCAATAATTTCAACTCTTTAGCAAACTATAAATTCTATTATAGCAAGAAAACACAAAAGTATTTAAAAAACTAATTAGTTATAATCAGTTTAAAACAACTAACAATGTACAATTTAATTATTAATTAAGATGTTCCATACAATTATAGACAGCCATGAGATTAAAACAAAACAAAAATTGAAAAAGTAGTTGACATTTATTAAAACACAATAAATGAACTGCTGTGAGGTTAAGCATGAATTTAGTCGAACCATGTAGTTGAACCAGGTAATATAAGATAGCCAGTATAGAGCAGCAATATGAAATATTGGCAACAACTTAGCATTAGATGAAATAAAAACCTTACGAGTGACTTAAAGATTACAAAACCATATTAATAATTAAAATTAAGATTAAAAGCATTATCAGGGAAGGCAATAAACCTCTTTGTTTTAATCTCCCAGCTGACTATAATTGTACAGAATATGCTAATCAATTAATAATTAAAATAAGACAGTCATTAGGTCATTTTAATAAATGTACTAAATTGTACATACTTTGTGACTCAGCAAAGGTAATTGTTTTTCTTATTTTTACCTGTATATTAGATATGGATGGATCACTTCAGCCACGTCATGCATTTGAATATACATGCTCACTAGTTGAGGAAGATAAAAATCAACATCATTATCTGGAAAGCTGAAAATTTTATTTCCTGAAAATAGTAATACCAATAGTAATGATAATGATGATGATAACAACAACAACAATAATAATTAATACTAATACCAACAATAAATGTTACTATTGCTATTTACAACTTAATTGTTCATAAATTGCATTATCAGGCATTTACAAACATACGAAGAAGTAAATAAAAATAAAGATGCATTCAGTCAAGGAGATAGATTTCTGATGCAACTTTTAAACATTTGACAGAAAAACTAAGACTAAACTAAAGAAAAAGCACACAAAAATTAAGATTAATAACAACCCCACAGGGTGATATTATTCTATCTTTGAATTATAATTGTAAATGAAACATCATCTGCAAAAACAATAAGTAACAACCATTCATGTTAATAATCACAATGCTCACCTATATAGCTCTGCACACCTGGCTCCTTTGAATTGAAGAGATATGTGATAGCCATGGAAATATCAAAATGTTTACTCTCAAAACAGTCTTAAAAGAAAACCTTTTGCTCCTTTAACAGTAGACACATTATTTTTTTCCAAATGCTTTGTTTCTAATGCAACACTACCACCACAGCACAGTGAGGACGGGGCAGGTGATGAATGACATGTGGAAACACTGGATTCATCATCTGCACAACTTAGATTCACATCATGCACCGTGCAGCTGTTCCCCTCTTCCACAGGAGTAGCAGAAGTCTGAGCTGCCTCCTCCACTTCCATGGCTTCTTCCCTGCCCCTTGGGCCTGATCTCCTCAGGTAGCTGGCGCACACTCGTTCCAGGCAACTGCTCCACACTTGACTCACGTGTTGCGGCATTTGCATCACTGCTGTGACCGCTATCTGAGCCACACAAAATGCCTGAATCATCAGAACCCAGACTTGCGATTTCTTCTCGACCAATGGCCCCTTAACTGCAGGAGTCCCAGGTGATGGTGCTGTTCCACTGGCACAAGACTCCTCTTCACTAGCATCAGCTCGGGGCACTGCCAAGGTGCGTTCGCTGCTCTCACATTCAGGGCTGGGCGTCACGTCAACCTCAGGAATTCTCTGGAGCGCCGAATCCAGGCTGCGGTTACGATGATGCATAGTTAGAGTAGTTGCTGTGGTTACCTGTGAAACTGGAGGCAGCAGGATGCCCATGGATCTGCACAAAAGAACTTATATAAACACAAGTTCTTTTCCATACAGCTTAAACACAAAAACATACATACATGTCTACCACTTTAATGGTAGTTACAATCCAGCAGCTTGGGAGCACTTCAGTGCAGAGTAAAAGACTCAAGGTAAGTCATTAGTGAAAGATAAAAAATGTACATAATATATATATATACATACACATAACATAGGCAAGGTTTTCAAGACTGTAAACTACTGAACCTAGTATCTTCAACTGATCACAATCAACCAATTATCTTTGAAATCTTTCTTTTGTGGAGATCTTGCATTTAAACATTAAGAAAATTATGATTAAATTATCTCCTATTGCAACTCAATTGACTGGAACTTGGTTTTTCGGAATTTTAATAATGATGATGTGACTTCTAAATTATTGGATTTGATTTCTTTTTCTAATATCACTTTTATTCCCTCCTTTCCACAAGGTGGAAGCAACTTGGGAGCATACTGTGGTTGAAAGGGATATATTTGTCAGTAACCACGAACTGGGATTTAACTTCAAGTTAATAATCAAAAAGTTTAATGACAGCAAAACAGTATATTAAATTTTCTTTAAAATTTACAGGACAATATTACAAGGTGGAAGAGATTGAAAAACAGACTTGAAAGATTTTTATTTAAGATTTACCCATATCTGGATACATTCCAAGGCCTACAGTTTACTTAGAGATCATTTAAAAGATTTTCTTACGAGACCTGTAATTTTGTTTACTGGCACGCACTCCCTATCATTTATGCAATTTTCTGAATTCCATACTTAAACTGGTTCTCAATATCAATGAACTATATTATGTCCGTAATAGTTTTGAACATTCTCATGAAATTGTAAATTTATATGTTCCTCCTACTAAACAATGAACTCAATCTCAGGATGTTATTTTTATGTTCCCTACCATTCCCCATCCTTTCATCTTCATCATAGCAGCTTTACCATTTTATCTCGCTAAATTTGGTATTTTGAACATTTCCACCTGATGCCACTATATTAATGGTTAGATGCATTCTTGCGCATGTAGAATTTAAATTTCATGGAGTTAAATATCATCAGGTAACTGGTACGTGAAGATTAGAAGAATCATTTTTACTGACCCTAAACCCATTCTTTTACAAAAGATATGTTGATGACTTTCATTCTGCACATTAATGAAATTCAAAATATTTTAGAAACTTTTAATTCTATAACAAATCAATTCAGCTTGCCTTTCATCTTTCCCTTTGTCTTTTTACGCTTGTGAAAAAATATGTATAGTTCCAATGAAAAAACAAAAATACAAGTGATAAAATAGAAATTAATACACATATCAAATAGCCCCTTTCTCTCATGCACTTCCATACATGAAAACTGCATTGCAATACTTCAATTGTTCAAAAGTTACGACTTTTATTCAACATACTTGAGGATTTATGTACATACAATGAGAAAATCAACATATCATTAAATAAAAATAAGATGAATTGTGCAATTACTACATTGTATTTGGTTGGTATAAGAAAATTTTTCAAAGCAGTCGCTGGCCGCCAGTCGGAAAGCCCTGACCTACACCATAAGCACTTTTTCAAAAATGGATATTCCTCAGTCATCTGGCTCACTCAAAGCTTTGCAATTTTGAAAAACATTCTTTAAAATTGGGAAGTACTTGAAGCCCCAGAACATTTTCAAAATTTTCTCAAAAATGGCTCCAAATATTTTCTTTAATTTTTTTTTAAACAATATAGTGAAATACACTTGTAACAATGGCATAGTTTGTTTTTAACTGTTAACTTAGAATTTTTGAAAATTTCAAATGTTTGAAGTTTTTTTGGTTTCTTGAAAACTGAAGACAGAGAATTTTCCTTAAAGTAAAATTTTCTCTTTACAGTTATTTCTTTCATTAATGTTATGTACATTTTTTTAGAAAATTTTAGTACTTTTTGATCAATATTGCATGCAACATGTGCAATATAAAAAAATTACAAGAACACCATTTTCTTGAAAATAGCTCCATTTCCACCCCGCCTACAAAAAATAAAAAGATGTAATTTTCTTGTCATCTCTCTTACACCATTAATGTTTATATTAGCGGCGCAATTGTATTTATGAGTATGTGTGTTTCAAATGATGTCATATAAAGTTTCTCAATAACTTAAATGAGCTCAAGATTTTTTTTTTCTTCAAACTTTTCATAAGGATAGTACAAATTGCACAGTTTAAGATAACACAAAATTCATTTTGTTGTATTCTTTTGTTTTTTCAAAAAATTACACAAATGTAATTTTTGGGAAATATCTCTCCTGCCTTTAATATGCAGATTTCCAGTGATTTGTATTCATTATTGCATTTGCAAATGATTATACTTCAAAATGACTTCCAATAAAAGTTTTTCAAAAATTCAAAAGATTTTTGTATAAAAGAGCTTCAAATTTCTCTTTTACAGTACTGCTTAAATACCATTTCTCAAAACCAGCTTCAAATTTTTCAATGAAAATTCCATGTAGGACAAAGTTTACTCTTCTATTATATTCTTTAAGTAATATTTTGATCATACTATTAGGTAACCGAAAAA